>VXAV01011528.1:14464-28789 GCA_013399715.1 Alectura lathami
GCTGCCCCATGCCCCCTCCTAAGCCCCGCTGCCTCGCCCCCCGGGTCCCCCCTGTTATGCCTTCGGGGGATGGCACTCGTCCGGCCAGGTCAGCCAGAAATGGGCTGCGTTTGCCCATAGAAAGTCACCCCGAATTTAAAACACGCAGTTAATCGTAGAGCTTCCGTGCGGCATTTCTCAGCTAGCAACTGGGGGATGTATCCGAACAGCTTTACGCTGTGCTTCGCATCACCTATTTAAAAAAAAAAAAAAAAAAAGTTTGGCTACTGTAATGAGGAAAGGTCTTCCTTCCCTAACCAGAACAAACGGAACATTTTATCTCCGTGTGCTTTCGCTAATATGGCTGCAAAGCAAGAAAATGCAGCTCCTGGTGGGCTGGTGAAGCCTTCCATGCAAAAAAGGCCTTTTTTAAGTTGAATGCAATTAACCTGCAAATACAGCTCTCCACCCTGCCCCCCACCCCCGTCCAGGTTTACAGCATCCAGCAGACAGGGATGATTTTAAGTTATTCATCCAGTATTGTGTTATTGCCATGTGTGGGCAAAAAACAACTGTGTCACTGCCTGCTGGAAGAGCTGGTTTTCCCTCAGGATGCACCAGTGCCATGAAGAAGAAAATCCCCTTTGAAAGCTGAGCGCAACCCTGTGTTTTGCTAAAGGATGCTCCCAAATGGCGTTCTCAGGCTACGGACTCCAAAATCAGTGGATGAGGAGCTGGAGGTGCCTGGCTGGGGAGCCACTCCCAGGGAAAGCTGCAATTCACCAAACACTGGGAAAAACGGCTTTGAACTGCATGAGTGATCTCTGCACATTTCAAGAGAGGATTCACAGCTCATATGCTGAAGCAAGCAGGAGAGACTCCGAAAATCTTTAGTTCTTGGCACAAGGTCGGTTAACTGAGAATGAGCTTTTTAACCCCAGGATGGACGAATGAGGAGCTGCATTTCAGCCAGGGCCTCTGCATCTCCAGCAGCCCTGGGAGAGCAGCACAGCAGCACAGGGAGTTCTGGTGCAGCAGCTGAGTGCTCTTCCTGCATTCGGATGTTTATGGACCACTCGATGGCAGCATTGCCTAAAAATGCAGCAGAGGAATGGGTGAGCAGCCTGCTGGGACTAGGGAAGGCTTGCTGGTGAAGGTATTTCCAACCCTCCTCCCCTTTGCCGTTTTGAGGCATTGCTGTGAGGAGGGGATGCTCTGGTAAGGGGGCCTTAGCAGCTGTCTCAGCCCACCATAGCAAACCCTTTCCCCAAAGACCACTGCAGGGCAGAGAGAGATCACATTCATTTCTCTGCCTGTGTTTTCCCATTGGGAAAAAGGGGACACTGCCTTTTTCACATACCTGTTGGAAAAACTAGCTATTTTGTCCTGCTCTGCTGCTGTGTCAGGAACTGAAATGCCACCTGACATCTATCTCAACTAATGCAGGCTGTGGAAGGGGCATGTGTGTACTGGCATGTTCCGGCTGGGCAATTAGGAGGTGTTTTGCCTGAGAGGGGAAAGGGAGAAGTCTCAACCCTAAGAAGGCATGAGAGAGAACAGATGTATTTATAACTTGGCAATAAACAAACAGACTACTGCAAGCCTGTGACAACTAATTAATGCTTGCAGGTCCCTGTGAAGATGCCAGTGCTATTCTATGTGTGAATACATTGGGCTGTTCCAGCAAGCCCCCTCCTTCCTTTTCCCAGGGACTCTTGTATACCTTTGCGTATATGGCCAGCCCTTTCAGAGCAAAGAAAAGAGCTTTGTAATTGGCAGATGGAAAAAACCTTGACTTTTCCTGTTGTGTTTTCCAGAAGGACAGGAACATGTTCCCATGTAAATTTCCCAGCAGAGTCCTCTGGGGCCAGCATAACAATGTAAGTGCATACAAAGTGTGGTAATCAGGAGGAAAAAATGGCACCACTGTGCTTAAACGAACCATCAAAGGTGACCTTTTTGCAACCTCTGCAGCTTCAGCTCCTCCATGCCCCAGCAGAGGGGTCGACCCCTGTCTCCCTGATGTACCAAGCCAGGTGTCAGTGACACCAGTGATGGGTTCAAGAATTGCCATCTCCCAGAAAAGCGGCTGCAGGTCCAAAGCACCAAATATCCTGCTGGGCAACAAAGTGCAGGCTGCAGGCAGAGCCGCTTGCAGGGCAGTAGTGGGGGACAGTGCCTTCCACCCAGCAAGGCACTAACCTCTTTTCCTAAAACATCTGGATCCTGAAAGGAACATCCACCCTGGTTTATCCCTAAAGCAGGGGAGGTAAGCAGCTCATCCTTGTGCCTGTGCGCATGCAGAGGAAACAGCAAGGAGCCACACAAGCCATTTTCCTTGGCACCAGGCGGTGCCTGGGTACTCAGCTGTCCCTCAGCAGAAGTAACTCACTTTGCCAAGCAACTATCGATTATTAATTTGGAGATCTTGTAGTGTGAAAACCTCAGAAGCAAGTTACCTCCTGCAAGTACTTTGCTCATGTGTGTGTGCATGTATGCATGCTTCTACAGACCCCCCAACTTCCTCATGCTGACATTTCTCTGGCCTTAAATCGAGCACCGCTGATCTCTGCTTTTGGGGCTGCTTTTTGCAGTTGGTTGATGTTTCCCAGGTTGGGGCATTTTTTTATTTCCTGCGTGGTCTTCCTGCACCTAGGTAGCTCTGTGCTGTAGGTCATTGTGCTTTGGAGTCTCAAGAATAGGGGTGGATAGAGGCTGTGCGGCTCCAAAGTGTGCTGTGTTTGCTAAATGTAAGGTTACTTTATGTTTTTCAGCAGGCTGTGTGTGAAGCCTACTTACTTGGAGTAGCGTTAGTTGGAGGAGATGGGTTTATTCCCCAGGGCCGAAAGGCTGCATTGGGTCACAGGAGCTGGGTGGGGGGTTTGTTTAAGGCAGCCTTGCAGGAGAATGAAATCTGCACAAAGAGCTTTAGAGCTTTTTTTTTTTTTTTTTTTTTTTTTTCCCCCCACCCTTGCAGAATTAGTGCATTAAATGATCTCCTTAGACATGAGGTTTTTGAAGATGCTTTGGTTGCTTATGTGCTTCCTCAGTCACCAGCTGCCTCAGCAAGAGCTGTGTTGCATGGTGTCAATCAGCATTGTGAGCCTTAAGCAGGTGAATAAGGGAGCAGTGCATGCTCGCTGTGTGCTGCTGGGGATCCTGCAGCCTCCCAGTCCAGGGGAGCTCTTGATTGTGGATTTCAGCCCCCACATGGACTTAGAAAACACTTAATGATGTTGCATTGCATCATCCCTACTGCAGTAGGGTCTTTGTCCAACTGCAGCAGCTCTAGGCTGTAGAAGACAAAGAAAAGGTTAAATTAGGGGGTTTCTTGTAGCTGTGTAAGCTTGCTGAAGAGCCATGAGGCTGTAGTGATGAGCAAAACTCCTTGAATCACACTGAAACTTTCTAAAGCCACCAAAATCACAGCATAAACAAGTGCAGCTTCAGGGGAAATGATCAGCAGAGAGGGTAATGAATGTGGGGAGCTGTGGTCAGGTAAGAAAACGTCCTGGGGAGCCCCTGGTTAAGCATTAAGAGACAGAGTTTTGAAGTCCTACCCTATGATGTAGCCAACCCACCCAATCCTTTATGACTCCAAGGCTGCCTGCAGCTGCAGTGAGCCAGGCAGCATGGCTGGAGGAAGCTCAGTCCTGGGGAGGAGAAAATAACTGGAATTATCCAAAACAACCAGCAACAAAAAAAAAAAAAAAAAAAAAAAAAAAAAAAAAAGAGAGAAAGGAAGAAAGGAATGAAGAAAGAAAAAGAAAAAACACAATGGCAAACTGAAATACAGTGTTATGTTTGCTGCTGCGCAGCGTGTGACACCAAGATAAGCAGGGGAAGGAAAAAGCTGCCCCAGGAGGGACTGGTAGCAGATTCCTGGAGGAGCCGTCCCAAACTGCCACTGATAGGCTTGATTGAGCTGTGAGTGCCATTATTGAAATGCCGTCTGCCTGGTGGCTGCTGAGCAGACCTCTCCTGCCTGCAGGCAATCATTTGCTGATTTAATCCAGCATGTGTTAAGATTTGCTATTTAATTTAAATTCAGGATCTCACTAGAAAAACCCAAAGTGTTTCCTGCTGAAACATCTTTTCAATTTGGCTTCCCACCTCCAGTAAGATGTTGGGGGTGGTATGTTGCAGGATTCATTCTTCTCCATCCCCTCCTTTGCCTTCTTTATTTATTGTCTATGTCAGGTGGAAGAAGGCTCACACCCAGGCGTAATTTTAATAGTTATTTTCAGGCTGGCACACCCAACCTAAGCAAATGCTTTGGATGCAGAAATGTGGGTGAATAATCCGTCTTTGTATTCTTCAAAAGCCTTTGTGGAAGTTCAAAAGCCTTTTCTCCAGGCAAAATGTCTCTGCTTTGAGCTTCAGTGCTGGCAGCAGCAGCTGGGGTTCTGCAGGGTAGGATTTGGGGTGCAGAGCATTTACCTGATCCTGGCTGCTGCCAGCCCTGCGTTAAAGGCGCTGGCTCTCTTCTGAGGGGCAATTTGCTGTGAAAATTTCAATTTTATATATTAGGAAGCTGGAGAGAGGTATCTAAATGATGAGGAGGGAAGGCTTGCCCCTCACCTTTTGCTGGTCACTGGTGATGCTGTTCAAGGGAAAAGTGGGATCGAAAACAGCCTGTATACAAGTGTAAGGGATGAGGAAGGTGGGGCTGTGCTGCTTTTGCAGATGCCCAGGTATATAGGGATTGACCTGCCTGCTTCTGTGTCTTTTGCTCCAAACTGAAAGGGTAATTCCCTGTGGGAAGGAGAAGTGGAGCCAGCATTTGCCTTGCCCTGGGTGGTGGGCTCCTCCAGGCAGGTTGTGCCTGGCTTGGAGGCACATTTCAACCCTGGATGGGATGCATTTCCTTGTCTTTGTCTTTAAAAAATCTTCTGGGAACTGGTAGGTCTGAGGTTTTTCCCACCTTTCTGAGGTTTTTCCCACCTTTGTGATGTTGCATTCAAAACACAGATCTGGCTTCGCCTCTCCGCCCTCAGGAAATGGGGCTGCAGTGATGTCCACAACCCAAGCAGGCCTCGCCTGTGTGGTTTTTGGGTTCAGAGGTGACCAGCCACTGTGACCGGGGAGGGGGTGGCGGTGAGGAGCCCTAGGTGACCGGTGCGATTGACGAAACTAGGCCTGGTGCCTGCTTACCGAGCTGACTGTGGGTCTCTGTGGTCGTCTTCTCTTAGGTGTTTTCCCATGGCGTTGGGTGCTGATTGTTCTGTTTTGCATTCAAATGCTGGGAGCTGCATGCCTTCAGGATGACTCAGTCCCTGTGTTTTCTCACCCTCTTCCTCCCCCTGCACCCAGCTTTCCTTAGGCCAACCTCAAATGCGGCAGTTCCGCCGGGTTTGCGGCACCAGAGGCGTTCCCCGTTTTCGATGGGAGGACAATTAGGGGGGCCTTGGGAGGGAATTGCAATATTGTACTTTTCCCACCTTGCCGTTTTGCTGTCAAGCTACCTGCATCGTGATGGCTGCATGTTGCTCCTGGGCTGGGCACTTCATGCAGTGCTCCATCAGCAGCCGGAAGTACTGTGTTTTAGGCTGGAAATCTGCCTGCCAAGCTTTGAAGTTGGTGGTAGGGACGAAGGCTCAGGCAGAGACTGGCAGCTTGCATGAAGAGAGGAAACTGAGGAGAAAAAAAACTTTTTTTCTTTTCTTGCTGGAAGTGGAAATAACAGCACCTAGCCCAATGTCAGGGAGGCCCAGGAAGGTAAGTCGAGAGCAAACGCTTGGAAATTCAAAAAAAAAAAAAAAAAAAAAAAAAAAAAATTAAAGTAAANAGTCTTGTTTGCTAGTAGCTTGGCTACAATTACTTTTCTTAATCGGGTAGGTTTGTAAAGTTTATTTATACTTTATGTCCCTGGGCCTGCTGAGCCTTGGCAAACCCAACCTGGATGATGGCTGCAGAGGAACTGGGTCTGCAAACACTTCTTGCAGACCTGGTTGCTGCTTGGCATGATTACAATGCTGCTATCTTCATGGTATTTGTGGTTACAGAAGATCATCTCCTCCACTGAAATCTACTTTGCCAGCTCTCTCTAGCTGTCAATGAACTAACGAGCTGGCCCTAAACCAAGCAGAAGCTAATTAAACTATTTTCAATTCCCAGAACCACTTAATTCATCCTCTTTGCAGGGATGTAATATTAAGCGAAATTGAGATTGGCTTTTGCCAGAGCACTTGAGAGACCTTTCCTCTCAGAAGGCTATTTCCATACAAAACTCTAACCTTCTGACTGCTGGGGCTGGAGGGCGAGCAGTGCTAATAATGCTGCCAGCGCTGCTTTTTGCTGGGGAATACAGCTCTTTCTCTTGCCTTTTTGTATGCAAGCCACTGACTGTTGCTTAAAGGCTGGGCTTGATTGCCTGGTATTGTACTACCCAAAAACAACTGCAAAAACTCCTCTTCCTCCACATATCTCTTTCTCACGAGCATTTTGTTTCGAACTCACGTGGCTGGGATTTCATAGTAGAAATATTGAAGTTGCTGGAAAATAAACTTCCAAGAAGTAAAGTGAGGTTCTTATGCAGAGGTGTTAGAAGACGGATTTTTAGTGTGTAGGTCCTCAGTATCGGAGGTGATAGGTGGTCTGAGAACATGTGTGGGAAGGATGCTGTCCAGAAATTGTCGAAACGTCCTCAGACACTGGGGCTCAAGCAGGAACAGAGCTTTGGGTGGGTTTGTGCTGGGGAGACTCTAGTTGCCCGAGGGGTATTTTGGCACCCAGGCGTATTATTATTTGTGTGCTATAATTATCCTGCAGGAGAACAGTGGCTACATTTTCCCGAAGGGATTTCCCCTTTTGTTTACTTTTAACTGAGCCTGGTGTTTCTTTCTTATCTGCAGGGAACACTGAGGCTTTTAGCAAACCTGCAGCTTTTGTCTAGGTTTAAAGACAGATAAGCAGGTGGCGGGGCTAGCGGTGAAGCCCCGTGCTGTCCTGAGTTTGAAGAGAACTGGCAGCAAAAGGTAGAAAGCCTCTCTATCCAGCTGAGCGTGAAGTGGAAACGTCCTAAAGAAGTGTTGCCTGAAGTGTTTAGCACAAGCTAAACCTGCCCTGCTCGCCTGTTGCTTCTTCCCCCTCCCCCTTCCCGAAGTACAACTCATGTTGATAGCTGTAAGTAGCTCCAGCCTGAAATTTGATTGAGATTTTTATAAGCACAGCTAGGGGTGTGTTGGCCAAATGGAATGAGAGGTGAGCGGTCAGAAAACTCCAGCGTTACAGCTTGTAAGTCAGTAAAAAGGGAAGAGGATCAAGTCCTGACAGCGGCTGAGAGAAGTGTTAGCACTTGAATTGGCAATATGAAAAGGTGAGGAGCTGCTGCCGGGCAGAAATGTCTTGAGCAGGAAAATCAAGTGGACTTTTCCTACTAATCATTAAATTGTGAGAATTTTGTATTCTTTTTTCAAAATCACTTATAGAGAGAAAGTGACATTGAGGTGATGCTTCAAAGGTAGGAAGGTGTGGTGCAGTAAATGAATTAATGAAGTTAAAAGGTATACAGCTCGTGTTCACCACGATTTAGTTAAAGGTACAAAGCAGTGCTCGGTAGCTGGAGGGAACAGGTCTGGTGCCGATGCTTTGCAGCTGCTTTTTTTCTGATGTCCAGAAATGTGTGCTCTTGTTTCCGTGCTGCCTGCCCCAAGCATTTACAATTTCTTGCTGAGAGCCAGGAGCAAATGCTTTCAAAGCACAACATTTCATGCAGCGACCAAACACTTGGGCCATGGGCACACTGGATTTCAAATGGAAAGGGGCCACGGATTTCCCGAGTGCATGGCAGCACGGGTTGAGCAAAATGCTGCTGTTGGCACCTTGGCACAGACTTTGCTGCTGTGCCTGCTGAGAAATGCTGTTCTGGTGATTGTGATATAGCATGCTCAGAGTGCCAAATGAGCAGTGCTTCAGGGAGGGGAAACACACCAAGCAGCCTGATGGCTTTTGTTGAGCTCAGCACCTGATCCAGCAGCAAAACCTTGCTTTTTCAAGCCATCCTGGGCAGGGTAAATCCCTCAGACGCTGAGCCACCTGAAGGAAGAAGTCCACTTGAAATGGGGTTCATTTGTCAGCCTGCAAGGGCGAAGTTTCTTGGGCAAATTAGCCAGCATCTTTGCAGGTTTTTTCCTTGGGCTTATGTGAAGAGAGAAAGAGCTGGTATAATGACGGGAAAAAATAAGAAATGAAAAGCATGGTATTTTTATCTGAAACTTTGCCTTTCTTTTTCTCCCCTCCTGCAAGTCCTGGGCATCTTAGCAATGGAAACTTTTGAGACCTGATCTCTTCTAAGCTGTTGTTATCCTTATGGATTTGATAATGGGTCCAGGGATGAAAGCCCCTGTTTCTGGAAGCAGACTATTAACCAAATCCACAAGATGAAGCAGTCCCAAGGTTCAGATACTCTTGCTTGTGGTGGATGCAGCTGTTAAATCTCTGCTTCTGAGATGCTTGTAATCTGTGTTTTGTTCAGGAGGGCTCTTCTGATAGTAAGGTGTCAGGCCCTTCTGAAAAGCTCAAAGCATCGCTGGTCACAGCCTCCGTCCATGCTGGTGTGCAGACCAAAGACAAGATCAGATTTATTTTTAAGTAGAAAAAAATATATATATCAAGTCACGTGGTCCTGGCAATAGACTCCGAGGCTGAGGATGAGTTTATTGATGTGTTCCCTGCACTGGATGTCCAGGGTGTGCTGGAAAGGGAGTTGTAGGGGAGGTGATCTGTGGGATTTTAGGAGGATTGCTATGGGTTTAGCAAAGCTGCTCTAAATTTCTCCAAGAAGTACCAGTGGAATCACTGGACAGCTGTCCTGAGCTGGCACAGAGGATCAGCAACAGATCTGAACCAGACCTGGGAGGAAGATTTAATGGGTTCAGAAACAGGATATGGTGCAAGCTCATCCTCCCTGAAGATGATGTTTTTATTGTGAGGTCACAGCACCTTGCAAGCTGCTGCTTTGAGCATTAGCAGAAGGAAAAACCTCTCCGGTTTGGTTTTAGCTTCTTCAGTGCTTGGCCAGCAGCACACAAAGAAACAGCCGTATGCCTCTGCTGCTTTCCGCTCAACATAAGTCTTCGTTACATCAGGAGCGCTGCGCATTTCCAAGTGTTGGCCTTTTATTTATTAAATGATGGCTGTATCTCCACCCGGCAATGTCTGCCAAAAGCACTCTAAATGAAGAGCGGAGATTATCCATAACGCAAACAGCTCTCCTCGCAAGGCTGTCTGCAAATTAAATGAAGTCAGCTAAATTGGATGATTGCTCTAAGCGATTTAAACCCAAATACATCTTGCTGGAGTTACCTCTCTTCTTTCCTACTCTTGTTTTTTGGACTCTGACTCACACATTTTAAGCAAATGTCCAAAGACAGAGCATGTTTCAGAGTAATTAAAAGACTGTTAGGGGATGAGCCTCACCTTGGCTTGGTGTTGGGGACAGAAAAGAAATGACATGGAGCTGGCAGGGGGTTGCAGCGCCTCCTGGCCTCACTGCCAGGGAAGTTTGGAGGTAATATAAGGGGAGATATCAGCATCCCCAAACGTATTCTCCAAACAGTTTGCAGCTTGTTTCCTAAAAATGTAACAATTGCAGTGCATGGTTTTGTAACTACCATTGTTTGGGATGAGGAGAAGTGTTTTGGAAATTCAGCTGGACTGAGTTTGCTTGCCGCTGGCCAACATCCTGTCTGCAGCGCGCTGCTGCTGGGTTCCCATAGAAAACTCTTGCATTAGTTAAAGCTTCCTGCAGAACTAGTGCTTTTTGGGGATGCCAAAAATGTGGTTGTAAATAGTTGACTGGTACAACGAAAGCTTGGGATTCCCTCCTTAAAAGCATTTCCTGAGGGCATCTGAGAAATTGCCAAGTTGAAATGTTCTGGGTGTTGTCAGACAAGTCTCGTTATTTCCTGGCAGATTGTGCCTTGTTCCCAAAAGAAAAGGTGCATGCTTTCTCTGAAAAGCAGTAAAGCAGTGCTGAGCCTGTCCTAGGAGATCCTGGCCCCAGGACTGGGGACAGGGACGATACCTGTGGGTGAATTTGCGTTTTCAGCCCTGTTTCTTCTAGGCTAGTGATGAGTCCAAGGGCTGAGCCTTTGTCTCTAGAGAAAGCTTGTGGCCAGCATGGATGGAAGAAAAACGGTTTTAATCCACAAATTTGCAAAACAACCCTTGTACTCTCGGGCCATTTTGGCTTGCACGTGCCTTGTGTTTGGCTTTGCACCACAGACACTGTGGAGGAAAGCACTGGCTGTGTGCGGCCATGCCAGAGCCTCTACAGCGCGCAGCGCAGGCTTTGCCTCCTCTCCCTCACCAGATGCTGCCGGAGGAAGGGCTTGATTAGATAATTGTATCATGAGCAGCTCCAGAGACTGTCAGGATGGATAAAGCTCCTGAAGGCAAGAGATAGAAAAGACCTTAATTATTTCCTTGGTTTTTGAACAAAGGAAAGGCCACTAGGATGGGTGAAGATGGAAGGAGGCAGAAAGGACTGGGGGGTACGGTTGATTTGTAGACAGATCCAGTCGTCAGTTCACGTTTTCCACTTAAATTTTGACTTCTGAGGAATCACAGGTGGTGGACGTTGTGCTGGTATTTGGGATGGCTCTGAGCTGGGCTGGGTGGGGTTTGGGGCTGGCAGCACTGCTCTGTCCTTGGTAAAGCTGCCTTTATTTCCTTTATTTATATGTGGTTGTCTTTGTGTTTTTTTTAGTTGCTGTTGTTTAACTGAGGTTCCTCCCTGTGGATGCTGGTTTTCCTGCAGCAGAGATGAGTCATTCATGCAGTGAGTTCAAGCTGAGACTGATGCTGGAAAAAAGATACATTTAGGGTAAATTATCATGGCAAAGGGAAAGTACTGCTGGACCATCTGATCCGGCACCTGCTCAGAAGCTGTACTTAATGCCGATCCTTACCGTCAGGCAAGGCATCTCACGCACGCAGCCACCCTCACAACGGCGCAGGGCTGAGCTCGGAGGCTGTGTTCTGTGCGGCACGGCTCAGATAGCGCTGACACAGGCAGCGTGCTGCTCTGATCTCTTTCTCTGGCTGGCTATTAATGACAATTAGCACTCACTGCGGGTACTGTGCCTTTGATTGCATTCCTCGACAGATAAGGCTTTGCTATTTGACACCGAGCAGTATTTCTCCATCCAGAACCAATTTTTTCTTCTTGGGGATCTAGTGCCAATATGGCTAAGCATATGTTCAGTGTGTTTGTCCAGAGGCTTAGCAGGATTTGACGTCTCTTGGCTTATGTGAGCACTGGGGATTTTTAAACCATCCATGCTTTTACTAACAAATGCCCCAGCAGAATAGGCAGCTCTTGGCATGGGCACTATTCATTTGGACTGAGTTGCAATGGGGAGCACTGGTGGAAAGGCCACCTGGGTGCCTGGCCTTGCACTCAGTGTTTCTGCCTTGCTTGATAAATGTTTTTGAAGCTTCACCAGCAAATTAGTCTGTTTCTGCAGCCACTCCAAGCCCAGCTGCGGGAGGTCTGTACACGCGCCAGTCCCGTGTTGCTGACCGCTCCAAGGATACAGAGTGATGAAGCTATCACTGAAGCAGTCGGCACTGTTGCTTTAGGTTTTTTTCTCTCAAACCCCTAAAGAAATGAAATGCAGTTTAGTATCTCTGGGCTGAAATTCAGAGCTCAAGGAAATGAAGAGCTGTAGGTCTTGGAAGGTGGCGGCAGCTCTTGCTGTCCCACCTTTTCTGTTAGGTACAGAAGTCACGATGGTTTCAGGGTGACAGGGCGGCTGTCAATAGGATAAATAGTGCTGGGTTTTGGCCTTGTTGCTTTGTGGATGTTATCCTCCGGCACAAACTCTGCGTGAGTGGCTACCCCAACACCTCTGCAGAAGGGGCCAGAGAACATGTGCTTCTCCCCTGCATGAACATCAGTCCACATAGGAGCTGGTGCCCTTTGAGGATTTGCTGTTAGCAAGCAGCTGAATTAAACCTGCCAATGCTGCAAGCAAAATAGTTTTAAAATATCAGATTGGTGCAGTCAAGGGTGCTTTTCCTCCAAGGATCTAGAGCAGGGCAGAGGCAGCAAGATGGTGACTTTCAAGGGTATTTTTGGCAATAAGTTACTTGATCCAAATTTCTGTATGCTTGACCTTTAAATATCTTATAGTGCAACTAACACATCTGAGGAAGCAGCAACCAAGGGATTAAAAAAATTCTGTGTATTTACCATAGAGAAATTGGAGTTGGTTGTTAGCCTCTACTCAACGTGTGGATGTCAGGCAACCAGATTTGCATGCGCTCTGCTTTCTTTGCGCATCTCTCAAGGACCTGCCTGGTGGTAACACAAAGCAGTTGTTCATCTGGGGCTACAGTACACATAAATGTGCCTTTCAGTGGCTCCTCAGAGCCCTGATTTACTTCTTGGGGCTTCAAAAACCCACTAAATAGAGCTGAAGGACACCGAGAAGTGAGATGATCTTTTATTACACAGCTCTACCACTGCTGTCTCTGACTTGTTGTAGGTTTTGGCCTGTGACCACCAGTAAAAGCAACATTTTGGAGGTGGAATAAATCTTGTCAGTTTATTTGGCTAACAGAGGGATTCTCTCATTTTCCTTGATTCTTTTTTAAATTTTTATTTATTAATTTATGTTCTCACAAACGCATACGTCATGCCACGTCTGAAGCTGTAAATCCTTTCTTTCCATGGGATATCTAATGAACAGATACTGATACTGCTCACATGCAGTAGCTGTTGGAAGCTGGTGTCACCTGGCTTTGTGCTGTTTTCTAACAAGACGGATGGAGATAAATATCAAGTTCAGCAGAATGGCATCATACCAATATCTGGTCTTCCTTGCGGCCAGGATTGTTTACTGTCATGAGGTGATGGCTTTTCACCCACAGTGTGGTAGAGCAGGGTGTTTAAAGCTGCAGTTGCAGAGCTCAGGTTGGGGTTTGGCTTTTTAGCCTTTAGGACAACTTAGTACAGGGACTGTTTTTGCTCCCCAGTAATCATATTTGCTTCTTGTGTCTTCGGATGCTACTCCAAGATGCATTAAAGGGTCTAGTGTTGGCTACAAGCGTGATGTGAAGCTGGGAGGGTGTGGCAGTGGGATGGCACTGTTCAGGTTCCGAATTTCTTGGAGGCCTGGGGATGAGAGCAGGGTTGTACAGCTGGGCTAGGGAATGCTTATTTATTGTTAGGGCTCTAATTTGGGCTTGCATGTCTGGGAAAAAACAGAAGCTGCTCTGGTACTTGAGCCAAGTATAACTTAAGCAAATTGAAAGCTTTTATCGCATTAGAGGCTTTAGTTTTTTACTATTGCTATAGGACTGCAGCTTGTTGGCCCAGGTCACACTTTGGTGGGAAGGTGTTGGGGAAGAGCTCACAGGTCTGCTGCGTGCAGCTGAGCAAGCAGCAGCAGCATTTGCTCTGATTCCTAGGCTATGCATTGTAGTTCAATGGTGTGTCAAGCATCTGAACTGCAGAATAGCTCTGCGATATCTGCTGCGATGCTTTGCTGAGAGCTCCAGCTCCAGCTGCGATGCTGGTGGACATCAGGTCTCTCCCACCCATCACATTTTGGCTGTTGTGATGGCACATCCAATCCTGCTGTGGAGGTTTTCCTCTAAAAAGCCAAGCAAACAGCAGGAGGAATGTTTGCTAGGGATGAAATTACAGGTGCCTGATTGCATTGGCCCCTGTTCTGGGCAACTCTTAACAAGCTTGGGGACTTCCAAGAAGGTTTTGATTAAAAAAATATATATACAAATAAGGGGAAAAAACAAACAAACATGGAATATATATGCTCAGAATAATCTGTGGAAAATTAAATCCATTTGACTCCTTTTGAAAATGGGAGGGGTGGAGGAGTAGTCGATGCAGAATTCCTCCTCCAAATTAGACCCAAAACTGCTAGATAATTTCTGCAGACCTATGACTTTATTGTTTAGCATATTTAGCCAGATATTTCATGGACAGGTATTAAATATCTGTGGAAGATACCAAATCTCAGCACAGGAATGTGAAATAGGGACAGTAGGAAAACTGCAGCACCTCCATCTGTGTTTCTTAGGAGGAAAGAGGTCTGGACCCATAACACACTGTGGGGCTGGGAGATGGATTATTTTTAGGTTTTAGTTATTTCTGGTGTTGGGAGCCTATGTAATGAGTTTATGATTTGCTCAGGGTTAATTAATGAGGCTTTTTACCGAAGAGAGACAACTGCAGTGACTCAGTGCTTTGGAGCACTTTGTGTCTGTGCCTTCCTAGTGGGTTTTACCCAGTACTGCAGGGAGTGTAGTTTGCATGGAAAATTGAATCAAATTGCTGCTTTCCTGAGCTTTATGAACTAATAAATAATCTTTTAT
>VXAV01011528.1:28869-50753 GCA_013399715.1 Alectura lathami
AAAAGAAAAAATGAGGGAAAAAGAAAGCCAGGAAGATAAGAAAATTTGAAGCTGCCAGCTATGAGTTACAACTTCTTAGTTTTGCATTTACAACTTCCCTGCTGGCCAGTCCTGATTTTTTGGAGCTGTAAGTCTGACTATCTCTGTACTCTTTGGTACATACCATCCCCAAATTGTGAACAATATTTTTATAAAGCTGTATCTGTCAGATGTCCCATCATGTCTGTTTCTTGTTTTGTTTTTTAACCCAGCCGAGCTCTGTGCATCTGTACCCACCCATTGAGCTCCAGCACTGGTGCAATGAGGCAAGTTGCCAGAGGGGAAGACACCAAGATGGTTAAAACATGGGAGAACGAGGAAAAAAGGCAAGTGAACACACTGAATGGGGCCTTTAGGAGCTGCAGGGAAGAAAGCAGAAACTCCTGGACATGCCAGCTTTGCAAATACACAGCAAAAGGTAATGCTCTCCTGCCTTCTCTAATTTGCTTTGCAGGGCTTCAGGCTGCTGAGGCTGGGAGCATTGCTTGTCTCCTGGGGGGATAACTCAGGTTTGCGGAGGACTACTCTGTCCCATGTGATTAGAAGTGATGCTCTGCAGACCAGCACTAACTCTGGAGATTGCTCAAGTGCAGTTCAACCATAGGAGCCAGGAACACCTCTGCTGCACATCACTTTTGCCATGGACGCAGCCCCTACAGCATGATGCTGAGCCTGCAACCTGAAGCTCTACTCTTTATCCTCCTCCTGTAAGCAGAGTGTTTCACAAATCAGAAAATTGCACATTAATGCTTCAGTTTTTATTCCTGCTCATCATCATTCAGTGTTGCTTGCTTATTATCTTAACTCCTCGGAGCATTTTCTCCTCCTCTCCCCACTGTTCACTTTATTCTTTATAGCTGCTGCGCTCACAATTGTATTGAGCCAGCTGCGCCGCGGTTTGCAGCAGCACAGGTTAGCATTTCCACTATAATCACTGCCTGCCTGGGAAAATACAGGCCAAGCTGTCATTCAAGTAATACAGTTGCACCATGGAAGGTCTTTGCATGTGCTAATGTGTTTATTAAACATGTTGGTGCTTTTATTTGCTGCAAGAGGGCACAGCAAAGCTGAGATACCTCTTCGGTGTGGGGAAGGGCAGTGTGTGACATGAGAGCTGGTGGCTGAATGTAGCATGGACTTAAAGAATGCAACATAACAGGGTTTAATTTGAAAACTGGCAACTTGGTGTATTCATTGCCCAATTACAAAAGAAAATGGCTCCTGCATGTGGCTCAAGAGCATTGGACCTTGAAAAGTCAAATAAAGTATTAGCCAAATGCCACTGTTTTAGATATCCAACATCAAAATTTGCAAATGCAGTTAAGATGAGCACAGATGAAATCACAGGGACAAGTAAAACTTGCTTTCTCTAGCTCTGGGATGACTAGGGGTAAAATCAAACTCCAAATCAGCAAATGAGCTGTTAACAGGGTTTGGCAGCCAGGAGAAGAGGAGACAGCCTACCGTTTAAATCCATTTTGCTGTTTGGTTCAAACTTTCTTCTTTGAATGATGAACCTCTACATGCTGCAGTGCATCCAGCAACTTTTTCCTTGCCTCTTGCTCCTTTTTGCAAGGTGCTTCACTGTGGGTGACTGCCCGTGAGTTGTCTCTTCACTTGGAGCTTGTAGCAAAACTTCCCTTCACCCTTGGCTTGGCCAAGATGAAAGCCTGGCTGCGGAGCAGAAATGCTGAGTCTTCTCAGGAAGCAGCTGATGAGGGGCTGGGAGCACCTGTAATTCAAAACCCATTCCCTGTGTCTTCTCGCTTTATTTTTTGGTAGTTTGGTTGCAATTTGTCATCACTCAGGTGGCATGGTGAAAGAGCCGCAAGTGCATTGGCGCCACCAGGAAGGGGAACAACGCCCCGCGCCCACAGCATTGTTCACTTTGTGCTTCTTCCTCACAGCTCAACGTGGCTTGCTTGCAAAAGGAGTGCATGTGAAAGCAATAGCAGCACCGCTTTTAATGCAATTAAATGTGAAGTTGGTTGGGAGGAACCACAATTTAGGTGCTGTTAGGTTTGCCTGAAGAAGGATTAAATGAGGCTGCAGTATGCTGCTGCTCCCCCAGTTTGGACAGGGCACGATGGATCCCATCCCTGTGCTATGCCTTTGTGTGCAGCCCTGAACTTGCCTGGGCTGAAGTGCTAAACCTCAAATTAGCACTTTCCAGCCTAACATTGGTCTATGGAATTGCAACAGGGTTGTGTGAAAAGCCTCACTAATTTATTCAACAGATGCTGTGAAGGCAGTGAACCCAGTCATGGAATCAGCAAATGCTAACTGCTCCCTTAGCACTTCTAGCTGTAAGGCAGCCTTTTCCATTCCATTTAGCAAGTCTTGGGGACACTAGTGAGGGTTCTGGCTGACCTAGTCCTGTGTGCAGCAAAAGGACCCCAGGCTACATGGCCAGGCGACGAGCAAACAGTGCACAGCAGCCCCAACGCTGCAACTTAAATCAGCAGCTTAGCAAAATCATCGCACAAATCTCCACCAGGCCACAGTTCTAGTTTTTTCCATCCCAGTGTCACAGAGTTAACTCAGTGTTAACCAGCACTTCAATCTTCAGCCTGTTGAAGGAGGGAAAAAAATCATCATCATCATAGAGGAAAAGGAGAACATTCAGCACAGGAAGTTTCTCAGAAAGAGAAGCCCCAATTGGGGTAAAAATCAGGCCCTTTTAGAATCACTGAGACTACACTGAGGTGTAGTACACTGAGAATACACTGAGGGTGTAGGACACAAGTGCTCCAGGTAACCAAGAGATGCTGTGCATTTCTGTCTTCCTCCTGAGACAGGCAATGGCTGGTGATGTCATTTTCTTTAAACAAAGTTTTCTTTCTCACATTGATTCCCACTTTCTGAGACTGATTTCCTCTTTCCCAGATGATTTTTCACCTTCTTAACTGAAAAGTTGTTCCTCAGTTTCTTATTTTGCGCTTGCTGATGGCATCTTCAGGATGGCGTCTTCCAGCCCACAGCATCCCCCAGGAGGTCCCTGGTTCCCAGGCTGGGTTACAGGTGGAGCTCCCAGGCTGGCAGGCATTTTCTCCTGGCGCTGTAGAGAAGCCACGGTATGTCAGGACCTGCTGCTTGCAGTCAGGTTACGTGCAGAACTGCTCTATCACCATTCCTACAATTTCCCATCCTATCTTAATGATTTCCTATCCCCACTGTGAGGACTTCACACCCAAGTGTTCATTTGATACCTGAATGAGCTTGTATTTCCAATCCCAATGATTTTGCATCCCAGTGCAGAATTCCCAACTCCCCGTCCATCCATCCATCCATCTCTTCCTCTTCTTGGTAGCCATCCCCACACCAGTTCACAGGGCAGGCACGGGCATGCTGCATTGAACACCCTCTGCATCCTGCTGCATGACTGACTGCAGGCAAAAGCACAGCAAAGCGAACACTAAACTTTTAATAATTTAATAAACAAAAGAAGAAATAAAAGAAATGACAATAAACAAGAAATAAATTTCCAGTCCCAGCTATTTCCCATCATAACAATCATTTCTGATCCCAGCAATCTCCCATCCACCAAAATTCCCACCCCAATGATTTTCCACCCCAACAATTTTCCTGCCCCCAACCATTTCCAACACCAATTTCCGCCTCACAGAAGTCTCACTCCAGTAATTTCCCATCCCCCAAAATTCCCATGCCAACAGTGTCACAGTCCGACAATGTCCCACCTCATTGGTGACTTTTGAAGGGAGGTGGTTTTTACAGGGGAAGCCATGGGGCCAGTGGTGGTGCCCCTGGGACACTGCCAGTGCTGCTCAGTGCTGCAAGGCTGGCCAGGAGCCCAAGGGTGCAGGGAGCCGTGCTGTGTGGCCACGGCCATGTCCATCTCCTGCTGCACCATATGCTGCACGGGGCCTGGGCCCAGGTGCCTTTGGGCTGCAGCCTGTCCTGGGGCCGCGTGTGGCAGGGCTCTTTGCTTTGTGCCCTCTGAGGCAGCACGTTGTGGGCAGGCAGTTTCACCAGTCCTTGCCCCCAGCAGCCAGCGGGCTCCGGGCTCACTGCCTGCCAGCCCTGGTGCTGCTCCTGGCTCGTTGCTTGGTCAGCAGCAGCAAGAGCACTGGGATTAGTAAAGCGAATATGTGGCTGGTAAGCTATCTCAGATATTACAAGGAAACAAATACATATATAAGTTTTTGGGTGCAGCCCTGAGTCACAGTGTTTCTCCAAACCTCGCTTTAAATTCTCCATTTCTCTACGCAGATGAGAAGTAGTGTACCACTGGTGTCGGCCCACCAAAAGCTGGATTTTTTAAACATTTCCCAGGGTAAGTACCTCACTGCAGACAGCATTGCTTTTTCTTCCCTTCTCCAAACTGCAACATGCTGCAGAAATGAAAGGTTTTCCTCCTTGCTGGGTGTTTCCATGTGTTTCCTTGCATTGAGCGAGAAAGATCACAGATGTGGCTGCATGCCCTTTACCCTATCGCCGTGTTTCCTAGCTCTTTGTTCTTTTTGTTAAACATCAGTTTCTCTCTAGTTTTATGTTTTCACAGCCATGCCATGGAGACTGATAGGAAACACTTTCAGGAGCTATACGGTCTCATGGTGCCAATTTCTTGCTCCACATACCTTTTCTTTCAAGCACCCAACCCCGATGCAATCAATTCTGTTTCCATGTTCCTATTCAGGCAGATGCCGGGCAGCTCGAGGTGGTGGCGAGGGAGAGGTGCTGCTCGCAGCACGGCTCTGCCTGAGCTGCAGCAGGCAAACTCAGACTTTGCTCTTCAGCGTGGGGCTCTGAGTGATCGCCAGGCGGAAGGAAATCTGCTGCTGTTCCTGCTGGATTTTGGACTGCAGCTGCTCCACCCCCTGCTGCTGCAGGACACTGCTGGGATCACTACAGGGTTATACCAGGCTCTTCCAGCACTCTGGGAATGACAGGAGGCCCTGACTGCAACACATTTGCCATTAAAAATTTTCTAGAGGCCTACTTGGAATACCTATTGAAGTAAACCTGCTTGAACAGAGGTTTGCTGTTGCTCTCAGCAACAAAGCCAAGCAGCAAACTCAGTAAAGGGTTAACACTGCTGCCCGTGCTTCTGCCTTCCCTCTTTCAGGCTGGGTTCCTGCCGAGCGGAAGCAGTTCAAGTTGAAGGCTGGGGTGCGCGCAGCAGCTGGTGCGTGTCTGTGCTCTTTGACAGGCGGAGCAGGGAGGGTCTGGAGGGCAGCGAGAGGCCCCCCGCCGGAGCAGCAGGTATGGCACGAGGCTCCGAGTGCCGAAACTCCCGCCTTTATTACTACAGCATCAAATTTGCTCTGTCTACCTATGCCACCTTCTTCTCGGTAGGTGCTTGGTTTGCTTTGCTGTCTTTCCTGGCATTGCCCCCTAATGCCACCCACGTGGGTTCAGTCTCACTTTACAGTGTCAAAATTTCCTCCTCCAAGGCATTGAAAGCCTGTGGTAAAATCTGGTGCTGTGCATGTTGCAGAGTCCCTCATGCTTTGCATCAGCTGGGTGCAAAATGCTCAATACCGGGTGAAACTGCAGGTTTGGATGAATTTAAGGGCACCATCCTCAGACCACCCATCACCAGAGCTGCTCCTGCAAATCCTTTGTGGCAGCAAGCTGTGTTTCAGGGCAGTTGGAGCACAAACACAGAAATTTAACAGAAATTTAACATTTTTTACCACGCAAGGAGTCGCTGGACAGAATTGCCTGTGATTGCTGTTACCTCTGTGTGGTTTGATAGGGATGAGGCTGAAGCTGGGCTAGAGGCAGCCAGCAAAATCCATTAGCATGGATGTGACAGCAGTGGGTATTTGGCCAGGCTGCTTATTTTAAGAGGAGAAGTAAAACTTGTTCTTAAGCAGTTTTAAATCACTGAGGCAGATGTGATCATGGCAAGCCTTCAATGGCACCTGGGAGGTGCAAGCACATGTTGGGGGTGGGGGAGCCAGCAGGAAATTCCCCTCCCTTGAGGGTCTGCACATTCCCAGTTAACAAATTAGATGTGAGCTTATTACCTTCCTGGTGTTACTATTGCATAATCCAGTCCATAGTATTTACAGCTATTTCCTCCTGATGACTAATTAATCATCTTTGCCCCTTGCATGGGTGTGTATAGTGGCATGCATATCTAATTGTTCCAGTGTAATTGTCTGCCCAAATATCTCTGGTGTTCCTAGACAGGATGAACAGTAAACAGCTGTAGACCCAGCTGTAGCTGTCCCTGTTCACTGCAGGGCGGTTGGACTAGATGGCCTTTAAAGGTCCCTTCCATCTCTGAAGATTCTGTGATTCTATGTTTCTAGATGGGGTTGCAAGCAAAGCTTGAAGATGTTTCCCCGACTCCTTATTTATTCATTTATTTTATGAATGAAGTTATTGGAGGGCAGGACTCACTGGCTGGGGATGGTGAATTGCGCCTGCCTCGGGGTGTGAATGAGAACAAGAAAAAGCTTTTTTTGTTTGTTTGTTTGTTTGTTTTAATGCATTTGTGCCTGTGGTTTGAGTGAAGCTGGCCTGAGGTTTTGGTAGGGATAGTGCAATATTTTTGCTCTCAAAACTATCTCCAGGAAAACCTGTCACCGTGGTTTTGTTTCCTCTAGAGATCTGAGTTTTGCACATCTTGTTGTTTCCTGAAAATGCCTTTAAGCAGCTGTAAGGATGAGGAGGAGGTGCAATTTTTTTTCTTCCAGTCAGTTTGAACCTAGCCCTTGGCTGCACTTTGCAAATGTAGATTAGCAAAGGGATGTGCCAACCCGGTGGTAATGCCAGATGCTGATGGATTGCTGGCCGCATGGTGAGACAGGGGCATTTTGTGGGGCTAAGGATGAAGGAGTACACAGCTCCTCGTGGCTCATGAAGTCTGCAAGCAAGAAGAGGCTCAATAATTTCCCAGTAACTGGGAAATAGCTGTAAAAAGGCTATTTTAAATGGCTCTTACTCAGCGCTCCTTCAGCCCAGGGAACTGTTTGCTAATTATCAGCCCCAGGGCAGTCGTTGTGCCTGTGCTGCTCCATCAAATCCATATGGATCTCATGGCTCCAGCATGCGACCTTTTCAGCCCCCTAACCTACTTCTGGCTGCATGTGCATGTGTTGCCTCTGTATTAATGCAGCAGCTCCCGAACAGTTCGGTGTTGCTAACCGGATGTGTCAGGGGCCGGGTTCCGCTGTGGCCAAATGCACTCGATAGTAATTATTGGGTGGAAACTTCTTGCTTGCATGGAGTGAAGGCCTTGAAAATGTAACGCCCCCCAGGGAGAAAAATTCAGTGGAAAAGACATAATTCACTGGGATGGACTGTGGGGGTTTGGGGTGAGACGCATCACGGTTTTCTGGCATTGTGTTGTCCCAGCCTGCAGATAATTGGTTGAATAGAGAGAATAACAACACTGGATCCTTTCCAGTGCTTTTGTGTAATGAAAGCAAATCTATGTAGGTGGGGAAACTGGTAAAGGAGTGTAGAATAACCAGAGAGTGGCTTTAAACCGCACACAGAGCAAATTGCTCAGAGGTTCAAGCATGGTGGGTTGGGCTAGCAGCTTACTGCAGCTGCCCACAGAGTGCTGCTGGCATCACCGTGAGCACATTACGTTTTATCTCTTGAAGAAGGTTTCATCATCTCCTGGAGCTGCTGGGTATCTGGACTGTGCCCCAAGAAAAGAAGGAAAAAGGGTCTGCTACCCTGCAGGTAGCTCTGTTTTTATTTTTTCTGCATTGCATCTGCTGTGCATTGGATATTCACACTTACAGGTTGAGGGGCAGCAGGTGTGCGACAGCCAGCATGTTGCAGCCCTCCTGGCTGTTTTTATACCAGCAAATTTACAAGAATTTATCATCCTTGTTGCTTGTCAGAGGTGGAGCATCTCAGTTTGCAACTTCACTTAAAAGAGAAAAATTCCCTGGTTCCAACTCATTGTTTTCCAACTCATTTGTCCCCTGAGCTGAGGGTGCTGGAATAATCCAAAATTGGAGCAAATTTTTGCTATTAATGTTTCTGTTTTGGGAAAATCTTCTGTGGCATGAGTAACTTTCCTACATTTCACAAGGAAAATATTGTCAAGGATTCAGCTGAGCATGAAGTTGAGGGTTTTTTTTTTAATTTCTTTTCATTTGTATTACTCTTTCCATGACTTTGAGAACTACTATTTTAATTGGCCCTTGTATTTTTTTTCATTCCTACATACCATCAGTAGTTAGGCATTATATGATGTATTTAATCACAGTATTATTAATCCAATGATTCTATCTTTTAATGACTCAAAGCACTCAACACTTTCTATATCGCATTTTCTTGCTTCCCATTACAGTAAAATATTTTGATGTGTTGAGGTGCCCTCTCTGCTAATTTGAAGACAGACAGACCTTAAAAAACTGGAAAAAGTGAATTTGCTGTGAGCCAGGAATACAAAAAATAATATTTGCACTTTTGCATCAAGTTTTGCACCTCTGGATGGGGAGAAAAGTGATGCTCTGCCTACCTAGTATTGTGGTTTAATAATAATACTTATAATCCATACAGTCCAATAAATTCAGTTGTCCCTTTCCTCCACCTGGCTGGAAGCAGGGGCCTTCTAGCAGTGCTCATAGTATTTGTTACTCACTTCCTGTACATGTGAATTAGAAGCCTTTTTATTAAGGTCAGAAATAAGATCAGACCATCTGCTCTGTCTGGGGAACTGGTCATCGGAAGTTCAAGGATCTGCATTCCTAGAAGAATCCACTTTTGCCATTGTTTTTCCTTTCAACTCACGTACCCATGTCTCTAGGGTCGACCTGGGTTTTCCATCCCACTTCTTCATATCCTCTCCACGGTCATGCAGGTAGAACCACAGGGTGGCATGTAGCGTGTACCCATTACATCTTCTGTCTTGAACCGAAGAACTCTTACTTCTGGTAGCTGAGACACTGGTCTATGTGGATGGGGAGGAAGATATATTCCCTTTCAGTTGTTGGACTTCTTGGGAAAGTTTCTCCTCAGCTGAGACAGAGACCCATAGTGAGGAAAAGAGATTTTCTTCATATCGTCAGAGTAGGCCAGCCCTTGGTTTTCCTCCATCTTTCCAGGCCACTGCTGCCAGCGTGTTGGATGGTGCACTCTGCGCAAATTTCCATCACATGGATTGAGGGCACCTAACATCATCTTGATCTTCGGATAACTGATCATTGCCCAGGTCAATATTATACATCACTCCCAGCATAGCCAATTCCCTCAGGTACTGGATACATTTCTCTACAGCGCTCCACTTGCCTGGGTAACATACCAGATCTTCCTTGGAGGGATGTCTTTCCTTCACAGTTGGCAAGAGTCACCTCCATAGGGTGAAGGCTTGTGTCCATTTTCCACTTGCTTTTTCGATGCCTGCTTCCCTGGAGAGATCCCAGCTGCCTGGCTTCACTGCTGGTAAGTCTAGGCTATTGGCCCTGTTATCCCAGCACCAGAGCAGCCAGGTGACAATGTGCTCAGCTAGATGATGGCTGAAATCTTTTTGCATGGCTCTCAGCTCACCTGTGGTTAGGGGTAAGATGGTTACTGCCTCCTTTATGAGTTCTGCCTCTTCCTCTTCCTGTTCTTATGATGGCCCTGCTTCATAGCAGCCTTCCTCATTCTCTGCCTCCATCCCCTTCTTAGCAGGAGTTTCTTTCCTTACTAAACAAGCTGACTTTCACAGCCACTGTTTTGTCTTGTGTATAGGGGTGACTGATACTGGCACAGGTTGGTTCTCTGATGCAGGAACTGGAGCCTGCAGCAGGGCCTGTCGCAGGGTTTGGAGCAACTGCAGGGTCTGTTGCATTGTCATCAGATCCAGAGACCTTATATTCCCCTTGAGCGTGCTGAGTAGTGTTGAACAGCGCTCCATAGGCCAAGCCCCACACACTGCAGTGATCTGCATCTCTTTGGAATTGCTGGGATGACGGCATAGCTTTTACAAACATTTTGCCAGTTTTTCAGGATCCTGCGGTTGTTCAGGGGTGAAGTTCCAAAGCACTGAAAGTGCCCACTGTTGTAGGCGCCTGCCAACATCCTCCTATGCTCCCTGCCGCTATCCTGCCTCAGGGCAGGTCTCTAGGTGGTATTCTTAAGTAATTGTTTAACCTTAGACAAAGCCAGAAACTTATTCAGGAGACGTAGGAGTAGGATCATGAAAGTTTGAACAACCCAAGGATATTTAAAATTCTCAAGAGTTACTGTTACTAGGCTGCTGGAGAAGGGGTAGGTGAAGGAGAAAGGGAGACTGAGGAAATGGTGGAAAATATCCCCCCCTGATATCCCCCCCTGTCTCTCCCGCACATTAGTTCCCTGAGTTTCCAAGAGATGGTTGCCAGAAGGTGACTGCAGTTCCAAGTACTAATACCAGATGAGTCTCCCAACCAGTAACTTTATCATATCATAAGCCAGTGTAACACATAACAGTAAAATGATAACCTAAATCCAGCCCCCAGAGATGGTAAACAGCACAACATAAATAGCAAGTAAGGTGCTAAATAATACAGATCTCCAAAAACAATAAAAGAATTAACATTGTGACCAGCAATTATTGAATTCCTGTAGTGCTTATAACAATGCTGATTTAACACACTGCAGTCAGATCTGTTGTTATCTCAACCCTTTGGGCCCCGCTGGGCACCAAAAGGACTGCTGTAGTTTAACCCAGCAGGTAGCTATGCACCACACAGCTGTCCCCTCTTTGGGACAGGGTAGAGAATCGAAAAAAAGGTAATACCCATGGGTTGAGATAAAGGAAGTTTGTAGGACAGTAAAGGAAGGAAATAATAATAATAATAATAGACTATACAGACCAAGTGGCACAATGCAATTGCTCGCCTCCTCCCAACCAATGCCAAACCAGTTCCCAGGCAGCTCCCCACAGTTTTATAGTTTTCACATGACACCATGTAGAATCACAGAATCACATAAAATCACAGAATTGTAGCGGTTGGAATGGACCTCTGGAGATCATCTAGTCCAACCTCCCTGCTAAAGCAAGTTCCTTAGAGTAGGTTGCAGAGGAAAGCATCCTCGTGGGTTTTGAATACCTCCCAAGAAGGAGGCTCCACAGCCTCTCTGGGTAGCTTGTTCCAGTGCTCTGTCACCCTCGAAGTAACTAATTTTTTCCTTGTGTTCATATGGAATTTCCTGTGTTCCAGAATATCCCTTTGGTTTAAGGAATTATTGGATGGTATCTCCTGGGAAACTGTCCTGAGGGACAAAGGAACACCACAAAGCGGGCAGCTCTTTAAAGACACCTTTCTGAGCGCACAAGAGCTCTCCAGCCTCCAGCAGAAGAAATCATGCACAGGAGGCAGGAAACCAGCATGGCTGCCCAAGGATCCGCTGGTTGAACTGAAAGATAGAAAGGAAATGCATAGGCAGTGGAAGCAGGGATGTGTGCCCTGGGAAGGATACAGGGCTGCCATCTGGATGTGTAGAGCTGGGATCAGGAAAGTGAAGATCTGTGCACAGAGTGGAAGAAGAACTCAATGAGTGCAGCCCTGCGGAGAAAGGCTTGGGGGTTCTGGTGGACATGAGCCAGCAGTGTGTGCTTGCAGCCCAGAAGGCCAGTTGTTTCCTGGGCTGCAGCAACAGAGAGGTGGCAGCAGGGCAGGGAGGAGATTGTCCGCCTCTGATCTGCCCTCGTGAGGCCCCAACTGGAGTACTGCGTCGAGGCGTGGGGCCCCTAGCACAAGAAAGATGCAGAGCTGTTGAAGCAGATCCAGAGAAAGGCCACGAAGATGTTCAGAGGCTGGAGCACCTCTCCCGTCAAGAAAGGCTGAGGAAGCTGGGTTTGTTCCTCTTGGAGAAAAGGAGGCTCTGGGGAGACCTCATTGCAGCCTTCCAGTACCTCCTTTAGGCTTTTAAACAGGAGGGAGACCAACTCTTTACATGGTCTGTCAGTGATAGGACAGGGGGGAATGGTTTTAAACTAAAAGAGGGGAGATTTGGGTTAGATATGAGGAGGAAATTCTTCACTTGGAGGGTGGTGAGGCCTTGGCACACACTGCCCAGAGAAGCTGTGGATGCCCCATCGCCAGGGGTGTTTGAGGCCAGGTTGGATGGGACCCTGGACAGCCTGATCTGGGGGGTGACAACCCTGCCCATGGCAAAGGGGTTGGAACTGGATGATCTTTAAAGTCTCTTCCAATCCAAGCCATTCTGTGATTCTGTAATTTGGTCAGTTTAGGTCAGCTGTCTGGTTCTGTTCCCTCCCAGCTTCTTGTGCACTCCTAGCCCCCTCAGTAGCAGGACAGCACAAGAAGCTGAAAAGTCCTTGATTTGGCGTAAATGCTGGTCAGCAACAACCAAAACATCAGTGTGTTATCAACATTATTCTCATCCTAATTCCAAAGTACAGCACCATACCAGCTACTGAGAAGAAAATTAACTCCTGGCCAAAACTAGGACATGTAATCTGTCTGCCTAGGCTTGAAGCCACCATCGTCATGACATTTTAGTGTTCCCAAATGAGAAGAAATTACTGCCTGGCATTAGCATTGACTCATCTAATTACTGCAGTTCACAGTGGAATGTCTGCTGCTTCACCCTTGGCAGACTTCGAGGTTGCACTGCTTTGGCCGTGTTACCTGTTTGCTCTGCCTGTGGCTGAGGGCAGCTCTTGTGACTCTGGTCTTTTGGCTCTTGGAAAAGTGGTACTGGCACCTCGTAGGTATTTGTGGGATTTTTAGGAGAGGGTAGGACTGCTCCTGTCTCTGGTTAGCATCAAGTAACTGCTGCTTTGCAAAAGCCAAGTCATAGAATCATAGAATCATAGAATCTTTAAGGTTGGAAAAGACCTCTAAGATCATCTAGTCTAACCGTCAACCCAACACCACCATGCCCACTAAACCATGTCCCTAAGTGCCACATCTACACGTTTCTTGAACACCTCCAGGGAAGGAGACTCCACCACCTCCCTGCGCAGCCTGTTCCAATGCNGAGACTCCACCCCCTCCCTGCGCAGCCTGTTCCAATGCCTGACCACTCTCTCAGAGAAGTTTTTCCTAACGTCCAACCTGAACCTCCCCTGGTGCCGCTTGAGGCTGTTACCTCTCATCCTATCACTGGGAGAAGAGGCCACCCCCCACCCCACTACAGCCTTCTTTCAGGGAGTTGTAGAGAGCAGTGAGGTCTCCCCTACACCCCTCTTCTCCAGCCCGAGCAGCCCCAGCTCCTTCAGCTTCTTCCCACCAGCCTTGTGCTCCAGGCCCTTCACCAACTTTGTTTCCCTCCATTGTACACGCTCCAGGGCTTCAGTGTCCTTCTTGTAGTGAGGGGCCCAAAAGTGAACACAGCACTCGGGGTGCAGCCTCACCAGTGCCACGTACAGGGGGACTATCACCTCCCTAGTCCTGCTGGCCACACCAGCAGTCAACCAAGGGTAGAGAAGCAACTGCAAGCATCAGAGAACCCATGACTCAGAGATAGCTTTGCAAACTCTCTGTCCCACCTGTGGATTAGCTGCAAGCTCAGGCCTCTCATTTGGTACCCCTGAGCCCTGCCAGCATCACCAGAGCTGCCTATTAGACGTTCTGTGCATTAATCTTTCATCCCATTTCTTGGCATTAGTGACTTCCAGCTCTCGGAATGACCCTGCAATCAGCATGACAGTGATTTTCACCAAGCTCTTAGCTTTGCTCCCTCCCAGACCCTCAGAGTCCCCCTACTCCTTTCTTTGCCATTAGATGGAGGACTGTCTTTCCCCACAGTGATGGTTTGATCTCACAGTTATGATACAGAAATGGTATAATCATCCTCTCATTAGAGGGTAAGTGAAGATTTGTTTTTTCTCTTGGATGCATTGCAGAGCACTCATAATTACCAGCTGCTGGCTGTCTTAGTGTTTGCACTGCATTAAGGTGATCAACGAGCAATTGATAAGTAACTATGGAGTATTTACTGGCAGATTTCATTATGTGCCTTACTATGTCACTGAGTGTGGGTGGTTGTGATTCCAGGAATCAAAAATGTCTATGCTGGCTGAATTTGTATGGCAAAAACAACCCCTCAAGATGAACCAATGACGGAAACCAGAGCAGCCAGGCTGTGCAAGGGATGATGCAATCTGTTCCTGCTTCTTTCAGTGTTCTTCTTCAGCTGATGGAGGACAGGATGATCACATTTATAATGAAGTGCTTGATGCTATAGAGGTTCTGGCAAAGACTTTGACATTGCCAGTTTGCTCCAACTTCACTGTTTCTCAGTAGAAACACTGTTTTTCAGGAAATGTCTTGTTTTCCCAGCTATTATTCATCAAAATCCCTTTGCCACCATTCTTGTAAGGACATCATTGCTCTCTTGTCCTTTGGAAACTCCTTACATTCCTAGCTCTGGTGAGATTTCCTTTGCAATCTCCCTTTGCTGGGAGAAGGTGGGCCTATGCCAACCTCATGAAGTTCAGCAAGGCCAAGTGTAAGGTCCTGCACCTGGGTCAGGGCAATCCCAAGCACAAATACAGGTTGGGTGGAGAATGGCTGGAGAGCAGCTCTGAGGAGAAGGATTTGGGGGTGTCGGTTGATGGAAAACTCAACATGAGCCAACACTGTGCGCTTGCAGCCTGGAAGGCCAACAGCACCCTGGGCTGCATCAAGAGAAGTGTGACCAGCAGGGCGAGGGAGGTGATTCTGCTCTCGTGAGACCACACCTGGAGCACTGTGTCCAGTTCTGGGGCCCCAATACAAGAAAGACATGGAGCTGTTGGAAGGGGTCCAGAGCAGGGCCATGAAGGTTATCAGAGGGCTGGAGCACCTCCCCTGCGAAGGCAGGCTGAGAGTGTTGGGGTTGTTCAGCCTGGAGAAGAGAAGGCTCCAGTGGGACATGATAGCGGCCTTCCAGGACCTGAAGGGGGCCTACAGGAGAGCTGGGAGGGACTCTTTAGAAGAGCATTGAGCGACAGGACAAGGGGTAATGGCTTTAAGCTGGAAGAGGGGAGATTTAGGCTAGATATTAGGAAGAAATTCTTTCCTGTGAGGGTGGTGAGACACTGGCACAGGCTGCCCAGAGAGGCTGTGGGTGCCCCCTCCCTGGCAGTGCTCAAGGCCAGGCTGGATGGGACTCTGAGCAACCTGCTCTGGTGGGAGGTGGAACTAGATGATCTTTGAGGTCCCTTCCAACCCAAACTCTTCTACGATTCTGTGATACCCATTCCCTTCCTCGGGGTATACATTGCTCTGTGAGGTGCTTTCTCATGCGTGAAGGTGCTTTGAGTGGCAGCAACTCATTTCATTTTTAACTAGAGGGTGCTTTTTAGCAGGCAGGCTCCACTCTGCGGTGATATAACCCTCAGCCAGACTGTAGAGTGCTGAGTGACTTCTTAAACCAGGAGCTGAGCAGAGAGAGATGAGAAAACCAGGCAGATCAGTTCAGTATTTGATAAATTTAATTATTCCAATTTGCTTGTTAGTCCTGCAGAAGGGAAAAGTTGTAGCTAGGCATGGCGCAGTCTGAGGCTATGGTGATGCTGGGAGGAAGGATTAGCACTGCTCTGCAGTAGCCTTCCGCATGCCATGTGCTTTAAATGTTTTGAGTATCATTTCAGCCCTGGGAAAGCTGTTTTTAAGCAATGCATCCTGAAAACCCTCCTTGTTTTCCCTCCCTTGGTAGCAGATGAAGCCCAGCCGGTGCAAGCTGCTTCATCAGCCCTCAAGTCTCCAGCTGTCAGACCTGCCCCTGGGTTTCCTCTGTGCATTTTCCCTGATCTTTTCCCTCATTTGCATCACAGATCATTAATTAAAAAGGAGAAAGTGTTTCTGATTGGCACGCAGGAGGGATGGTGGGGATTATTAGCAGGTGACATGATGTGCATTAATGTCTACCCCCCACCTTCAAATCCAAGAGTGTTTCCTGGGACACAGTGTAAGAGAGAAATGTTAAATCAAGCATAATCCCAATGCACCAAGCTGATGCTTAAAAAAGAGGATAAAGATGAAAATGTATTAAAAGCCTGTTATCAGGAATAGGCCCACATGTTTAGTTTCAAATAGCTAATCAGTTTGTAAATATCACAGATCTGAACTTGACTTCCTGAGAGATTTCAGTTCCTCTATACATGAGCCTGGAACTGGACAATGATGATTGGACGTAAACTAGCTTCAGTAACTCTCCACAAATAGATTCCAACCAGAGTAGAGAAAATAAATCATCTCTTCAAAAGAGCAAGGATTGTGCAAGAAAATTAAGGATTGAATTGACAGTGTGAATTAACCAGAAGGGTTTGAACAAACTCGTTAGGATCAATGAAGCCTCTTAGAAAGGTGGAAGCAATGGAAAAAAGAGTGAGAAAAGAAGGTTTTCTCCTCTTTGGCAATGTGATATTTTAGGCAGAGTCACCTGTAGCCAGAGGCTTTCCTGCAGGAGTCTCCCATTGCGATTTAGGCTGGGGGTGCTGCAGAAAGGAGCATGTAGATCACTGGGGTTGCTCCTTGTTTTCCTCACTGACCTCTGCAGGAGTCAGCTCAGTGCTGGCCGTGCTGTGAACGGCTCCTGACAGCACTGAGCACTTTGGATCTCCTTGCTGGCTTTAATCTGCAGAAATGGAAGGGATGAAAACAGCCCTTTTCAGAGACCTATTTTATCCTGGCACCCTTGGTCTCTCTTTTTCAATTAGGGCTGTTATTTTTTAAGAGGTAGAGAGGAGAGGAAGATTGTAATAAATAATCCATAGCTACTCTTTATGATGTTTTTCATCTACTGTGTAGAGACCTAGTGGCTCACCTTGGGTTTTGGTGCAAGCTGGTGCTCAAGCCAGGTGCTGTAGTTTGGGGGACGGTTATGTCTAAGGATGGGAGTCTGGGAGGATAGGCAGTGTTAATGACTGCCAGCCTGTGGACAGCCCACGGTCTATAAACCCAGGGCAAGGGTCAGCCTGAGCAACCAAACATATATGAGCCAGATGGAGAGAGGAAAAACCTGCCAAAATACAGGTCAAAACTGTTCAGCTGGATGTATTAGACTGCAATTATACTTTCCCTTCTCAGCCAGGAGAAGAGAAGCCTGGTCTCCAGCGTTCTTGAGCAAAGGGGACATGTTGTGTGCTGACAGCACCACTTGGGGTTGAGTATTAAATGCACTGGAACTAGGAGTCTTTGCTTGGCTCCCAAAGAACCATAGAATGTCCCAAGATGGAAGGGATGCACAAGGATCACTGAGTCTAACTCCTGGCCCCACAGAACCACCCAAAATGTAAAACCCTATGTCTAAGAGTGTTGTTGAAGCACTCCTTGAGCTCCAGGAGCTCGGGGCCATGCCCACTGCCCTGGGGAGAACATTTTCTTGACCCCCAGCCTGACCCTCCCCTGACGCAGCTCCGTGCCGTGCCCTCGGGCCCTGTCACTGTCCCCAGAGAGCAGAGCTCAGCGCCTGCCCCTCTGCTCCCCCGGGAGGGAGCTGTAGGCCGCCATGAGGCCTCCCCTCAGCCCCCTCTGCTCTGGGCCCAACAAACCAAGGGCCCTCAGCCGCTCCTCACACGCCTTGCCCTCCAGACCCTTCCCCATCTCTGTAGCCCTCCTTTGGACTCTCTCTAACAGCTTTATGTCCTTCTGATATTGTTGCACCCAAACCTGCCCCCAGTGCTCGAGGTGAGGCCACACCAGGCACAGCAGAGCGGGACGATCCCTTCCCTCACCCACTGGCAGTGCTGGGCCTGATGCGCCCAGGGCACCGCTGGCCCTTTTGGCTGCAGGGCATGCTGCTGGCTCAGATCCAGCTTGCCATCAGCCAGACCCCCGGATCCCCTTCCCCAGGGCTGCTCTCCAGCCTCCTGTCCCCCAGTCTGTACATAGGACCAGGGCTGCCCCGTCCCAGATGCAGAATCCAGCGCTTGCTACATGAAATTTAACAAGAGCTGGTGACTGCCCACCCCTCTAATTTGTCAAGATCTCCCTGCAAGGCCTCTCTGTCAACAGCTCCTCCTAATTTCATCTTACCTGCAAACGTCCTTGCTATGCATTCCAGTCCTGCATCGTGATCATTTATAGGGGCATTAAAGAGAACTGGCCCCAAAATGGAGCCCTGAGGCTCTAGTGGAGCTCTCAGCACTAGTGACTGGCCACCGTCCTGATGGAACCCCATTTACTACAGCCCTTTGAGCCCATGCTGTCACCAAGCATTATGTTTTTGTCTAGCTGTATGCTGGACATTTTTTTCTCTGGACCTCTTCCACCTTCACCTTTCTCTCAAAGCCTCTGCTTTTTGCCATTGGCATCTGATGCATGTCTCACACTTCTCTTTTAGATCCTTGGCCTCCTGATCCTGTGCATCGGGATTTATGCTGAAGTGGAACGACAGAAGCACAAAACCTTGGAAGGGATTTTCCTGGCTCCAGCCATCATCCTGCTTCTGCTGGGCTTTACCATGTTCAGCGTCTCCTTCGTGGGCATGGTGGGGAGCCTCAGGGACAACCAAACACTGCTGAAGATGGTAAGGCCGGTGCCACTGCCAGGTTGGTGTGGGTGATTTCAAGGAGGAAAATTATTATTTCCTAATGAGTTACCACCATGACTAACAAACAGGGTGTGCCTCTTCCAGGCTTTAGGTGCTGCTGAATGCTTTTAGCTCAGCTGTGAAGTCAATGGAGGAGTAATGGGGATAAGTTACATATAATTTGCTTCCTCAACATCTGCAGGAAGCCCTGCTGCCTGCCTCCTGGGGCAACAATGATGCCCATAGAAAATAACTTTTTCTTTTTGCGAGGGTGTTACTAGGGAGAGGTCCAAACTGGAAGAGATCCAGGACACCAGGGCAAAACCATGCACACCTAACCTTTTTTGCAAGGGTTGTATCAGAATTGCAGCATCTAAACACCTGTCGTCCCAGCGAGGAGCATGAGGCTCCAGGGATTTATATCCTGAATTATAAACCATTCCCTCCATGCAATTGGGGATGAAGCTCCTCCACCATGCTCGGCCAGGGCTGATGTCCGTTTACAGACTCAGTGTCAGCTCAGCTGGCTTTTCAGCTGTGACCAACACTCCCTCCGTGAGGAAGTAGCTTTCAGATGAATAATCCATGCTGGTCCACAGAGCCTTCATGCTAGCATGTCTGTGCCTTGCATGCTAATGGTTCGCATAACAGCCTCCTCTCCCACTGGTCTGAGTTGATTCGTTTATTAAAATCAAACACTGCGTAGCTAGCACTCACTCCCACTGGCTTGCAATGTTGCTTTTAAAAATGGTTCATCATTTGCAGCTCAGATTAATACAGGTGAGGGCTCAGATTGGAAAACCAGTATTGTCTTTGCTTCTGCATTACTGGATTAAATTATCACTGCTTTCCAATATATCTTGTTTCATGACACACGTGATGGGTGGTTGTTTGCACTGCACTTAAAAAGGTCGCTGGGATCGAAACTGTTCTCTGTTGCAGTGTGATACTGTCTGGTCTGTTTGAGAGCTCAAATCCACCTCCTGACCCTGGGCTTGGAGGAGTCTCTACATCAGTGGCCAGATCAGTCCTGTCCAGGCGATGTTTGTGGTACTTAAATAGCCCTCACAGCTTGCTTGCTGAAAAAAATATTTTTAATTAAGTCCCTGTCAAGAGACTTTTTTTTTCACTCTGGATTCTGAGTTATCCCCGTGGGCATTTGCCTAGACTGAGTTATATCTCCAGAATATAACCCTCTTTCTGCTGTCCATCAAAGCAACTGGAAAAGCTCTGTGTCTCTGTATGACATAAGCCCAGATAATATTTTTCTGCTAAAGCTGAAGTTTTGTTGCTTATGGAGAACATTACATATTCTTTTTCCTCTGTCTGACTTTAAAGCCATATGGTATTGTGTTCATTCTATCTAAGATTATTCCAAAGAAGGATAATTACTTCAAATTACTGACAATATTTTTGTTTCTCTGCTAATACTTAAGTTTCATGGCTAATACGCTTTTTCTTTGGCTGACTTTGGAAGTGGAAAATTAACACATCAGAAGGTAGGAAGTCTCATCCTTGTAGCAACCTAGGGCAACAGAAATCCAAGCTCATTAACTGCATTTCATAGCTTGTCAGTCGAATCAGTTCTGTGACGGGCACAGCTGAGAAGAAAATAATCCTGCCTGTTTTGGTTGTTTTTGTCTCCCCACAGCTATAACCAGCTTCACGCCTGCCATGTGCAATAAATAAAGCAGTACATGTGCGAGTTATCAAGCACAACAACCCTTGAATCCCCTTTTGCTGGGGTATAAGGAAGGAGATGCTGGTCTCATGTGTTGAAATACATTGTATTTTTGTTTTTTTAGAATTACTCAAGGCTTCTTGGTCACTTGTAGTTGGCTACAGGGTGGCACAAATAGCCCAATATCAAATTAATTTTTCACATTAATCTTTTCCAGGAGCAGATAGGGGAATTATATTTCTAATAAAGGATCCTGCCTAGTTACCAGTCTTTGAGTTGAAATGCTGTTTCCTCCACAGATACACTCAGCTTGATGGGCATCAGCACAAAGAGGAGAACATGACAGCAGTTCAGTGGAGGTACACTTTATCCTGGCAGAAGTGCTTTATCCTGGCAGCCGAGAATAGTTCCCCAGTGAGACTGGGCTATGCTGGAAAGACCATAGATGGTTTTATGGCACTGAATTACTTAATGCCTTTTTGTGGTCTTACTAGCTGATATTAGCAAAAGCATGTTGGGCAACCCGTTGTGTCTATGTTGCAGTTATGCATTAGTGTTTCCATCCGTCACCCAGAAGTGGGTGCCCTTGCCATGAATTTGTAGGGGGTTTCCAGCTGCTGGATTGGAAAGGCTCCTTGCATTTCTTCCTTTGTTGCATTAGAGAAGACATCCTCTCTCATGCTCCAGCACATTGAGGGTTGCTTTCCTTTGTAGAAGTGGTTTCACACTATCTTGATTCCAAATTTTTCCAGGCAAATTCTTGAAAAGACCTTATTCCTCAGTGGATTTTGCGTTCAATGACCATGAGAGGGAATTCAATGATGCAGGGACCACAGAGATGGGAGCTCCAGCCAGTGAGCCCCAAAAACAGGCTCAGGACAGATCCTGGAGACTGTATTATAAGACAGAATAAAAATGTATATATTGATGTTTATGGAAAACAGTGCGATTCCTTCAGAGATCATGTATACAGAGGTGCTGCGGCTGGCTTGAACACTTGTACTTACCATTTTCTGGGAAGCCCCACTAATAACAATGAGCAAAAAAATTGCCCTGAACTTCAAATCACTAATGAAACTTGAATTGTCTCTGCATTTAAAAATGCCTTGCTAATTTGGAGAGCAGGCGGTAAATTCCATTAATAACCAATATTTACAAAAAGATACGACTGTAGGTGTGGGCATGTGCGCAATTATGAAATCCTCATTCATCGCAGTCATTTACTGATAACATATGGATTTTTGTTTTCCTCAGCAACAGGGACAAAAAATTTACCAATGTTTCTCTTGGGCAAAACAGTTGCAAAAGCCACTAAGATCCTAAATCAGTTGCTTGATGTGTTATTGCAATATCCCCTCTGCAAGATACTGCAACTGAAATTACATTTTGGTTTTAATCTTTTCCTAAATCTTATTCTCTCACCTTATTACCTCTAATTGTCATGCACACACACATATCTCTTACGCAAGCATAATCCAGATTATCACTTATTTAATTACTTCTCTAATATCCAAAGCACTGTCTGTTTAATAAAGCCACCAGCTGCTTGCAGTGCTCAGCTCAAATATACTAGAAAAATTACAGGCAAGACCTAGGAATCTTGGTTGCTGATAGGTGTAATTGGCGTTATGAAGACCAGTACTTAAAGTGCTAACCCACTTCTGTTTGGGAATCAAGTTTCCAGTTAGTGTTTTTTCACCATTAAAATCTGCAAGGCTTGAATAACTGGAAATTGTCAGATAAAGATGGCTTGCCTATGTTTTCAGGAAGGTCA
>VXAV01011528.1:58557-71534 GCA_013399715.1 Alectura lathami
TTTTTTTTTTTTTCCCAAAAGGTGAATTCATCTCCATCTCACTGCTTGCTGCCTTGCAGTAGCATGGCATGATGTGTATGTGCCCTGTTTGATGAAACCATCAACCACGCTGCCCTGCACTTCCTGCTGGATCAAGTTCCTTTTATATCAGCTTAGATGTATGCCACATTTTACATGTTGTCTCTGACAGACAGATAACAGGTGCTTGGTCAATTGCATTCCTTAATTATGGGATTCCCTGCCTAATTCCCTGGTCCATTATAGGTTGATGTAGCTGGTGGTAAAAGTGGTGCTGCTTCTCCAGTGGGACTGTGGTAGTTGGCTCTTAGCAAATAAGCATGGTGCAAAACTCACCCAGGGGTGGCTAATTAAAACCCCAGCAATTCTGAGTTTGGCACATGAAGTGGTGTGTTGCTGCAGGGGTTCTTTTTTTTCCGTTCAGCTTGGGAAATAATTTCAGAGCATGTGGATCTATGCAATACCTGCTTTGTAAACAGGCTCTGTTAATAAACATTTATTATCATGATAGTCAAAGTGACTATCATGATAAAAAATTACCTCCACCCACTTTGTTTTCTTAATTTGTGTTTGGATTTTTAGCTAGTTACCATGGTAACTTTTCACCTTCCTTTTTCTGGTGAGTATCCAAAGCTGCAGATGGAGGTAGCCTTGGGGAGATGTGTGTGAGCCTAGCAGAGCTTTGCTGTCTGTCCTGTGCAAAGTTGGATGCTACCCCAGACAGCACCTCTCAGGTAGGGACTGAAGTTTTAGGAGATCAGCAGGTGTGGGCTGCAGGAATATCAGACCTCCTAGCTGAAGTTTGCTCTGTTGAGACATTGACATCCAGCTCAATTTCTTTGCCACCACCAGTTCTGCCAGAGGCATGAGTTATTGCCCCGCTCTGGGGACGGATAACCCTCCACTGGATGCCTAGCCTGGAAACATCAGTGTTCAGCCAAGGACTGGCATGCCATCGCAAAAGGTACTGGCATTTCCCTGCACGCCTATATCCACCCAGAGCTAACATTTGCTTCCACTGCATCCATTTTACCTGTTTTCCCATGTGGAATTTGGCCATCCAAATTGCTTCTGGTTTCTTTTTTTTAACCATCCTTCTTCCTGCCACTCATTCTACATGGGAGCAAACTTAGGACTGAGATTTTTGGAAGAGATTTGGAGCTCCCTGGGGAGATCATAATTGAATGATCTGATTTCTAAGTGTTTCTGAGCCTCTCTAGGTTTCCAGGTCGCTTTCATCACAGTTAACAGCTGGCAGCTGACGCAGCCGGCTTGGAGCAGGGCTAATCCTTCTCTTTCTCTTTTCAGTTTTTCTGGGTCCTTCTGGTGATCTTCATCACAGAGCTGCTGCTGATATTCATCGAAATCATCTTTGAAAACAAGGTGAGTGCAATCAGGAGGCAGGAGGAGGTGCTTGTTTGTTTAGAACAGTGATGAACCGCAGCCCTACGTATCTTCAGGTGAAATTTCCTTCTCACCATATGTCTGTCTGCCTATGCTCTGAGAACGGAAAATGTTCATTATTCTTGCGCTTAGGTTGTACCTTGCACTGCATAGCTGCAGAGGATCTACAGCACCACGCAGAGCACCTGCCACAACGGCAGCTCTCATGCAGACTCATGGATTTTTTTTTTTTGTGTGTGTGTGTTTTTTTTTCCTGGGGACTCATTAAGCTCCTTGCCTCAATTACATTAACTGCTGGCTTGCATGTGTGAGGACAGGTTTGAGTTATAGCTGAACCAGTGAGTAAATACTTCCAGTGAAGTACTTCTGGCCGACCGCCTTCTGCTGAAGAAACCATGCCATTTTTAGTTTTATTTTACCATTGTAATCAATCAAATGATTAAATATCAAATCTCAGTCTCTGCTGGATCAACGAATGTGCAGGCCAGGAGAATGGTATCTGAAGTACATACTTAAGGGCTCTAAAAATCAATTCACTTTTGCACAAACAGCTTGATAATTTCAAACCTGTAAGGGCCTGGTGGTCTGGGGATTAGGTGCTTGGTGAGCCCCAGTGTGGATGGGAGACAACACAGGAGATGCCTTTTGGATGCTGTAGCAAAGTCCATCCAGCAGTTTTCCAGAGGTCTCCAAAACTCCAGTCCTGGGAAAATGCAGGGTATCAGGGCACTGGTGGGGAGAAATGCTTCTCTAAGGAAAATCAGAGCACTTGAATCCTTCTCATATAGGAAATCAATATGTGCTGGCTGTATGGTGACTGTATTTTTGTGAAAATTGGCATGAAATTCCCTGCTTTGCTCCTTCTGTCTGCCTTTGTTCCCCAGTACTGGTGCCCAGCACTATCCTGTGCTGCAGGGGCACAATGGGGAAACTGTTAGGAGAAGGGACCATAGCCTTGTGGTTAAATTCAGCCACTGAGTAAAACCATTAGTACATAAATTGTCCCTTAATTTAAATTTAACAGGCAATATCCAAATCAAATTAAAAATCAAACAATAGGGGAGAGAGAAAAGAGGATCCAACAAGTGACGAATCCACTTGACCTAAAATTATTAGGAGGCACAAAATCTGCATTTGGAACAATGTTTGTTTATTAAACTAGCTAAAAAGATTTAATTGGATTTTGTATTAAATAAGCAGGGGGGAGGGGTGGAAGCGACAAAGAATGAATTTAGTGGCCTTGCACCTGTTGAGTGTTGAAATGTACTCTGTGAATATGCAAATGATGTCCTCGAAGTACAGTGAGTGGAGAGTTCCTTGCGACATTTAGGTCCAGACTTGAAGCTGAGATTTAATCGCAGATGCTGTCACCAGACTGGCATCTTATAGGAGGGTTGTAGAATTGCAGGGTGAGCCTATCTGGGGGAAAAAATACCATGGAACAGTAAAACCCAGGCATTGCCAGTTGTGTTGGTCTTAGCAATGAGAAAATCAGGAATTAACATTTTAATAAACTTCCACATGAGCAGTTTCTTAAAGGCTTTTTCAGTTCCTTTTGCCTGTTGGCAGGCTTTGTTTTTCACTCTGACATGCCTTCATTTCTTTTTTGTTTTTACCATGTTCTTCTCCCTGTTCCCTGTGTGCCCAACCTCTAATTTTCATGTCAGGGTGAATTATGAAGAACAATGTTTCCTCACCCCTCATCCCCTCCTCCTCACTTCTAACTCAGAAGAAGTTCAGTTTTCCTTCATTAACATTTCTGCCTGGTGCTTTGTCAGGAGCCAAATGGCAAACCATTGCTGGGCTTTGCACAGGACATTTTGAGGCTTTACTCCCAGTTCACTAATAATCTTCCCATGCATCTGTGAAATTCATTTTCCATTCAGTTAGTGTTTAATTTGAAGTGCCTGACGTGTCAAAGTGCCCTCAGAGATGCAGCTTGCAGAGCATCAGGGCCTGCTGTGCTGCTGCCTCTCCGGGCACGATTAAATTGCTGGATGATTTGTTGGGATTAGCAGTGATTGAGGTCTCTGATGAGGTCTCTGCTCCCATGTGCAGCTCATCTGGGGAAAAAGCACCATGCAGCCCGCAGTGTTGACTGTCACAGGCCATTTTGCTTCTTCCAGCTGCTCCTAAAGCAGCAGAACACCTCCTGCCAGGGGTTAAAGTTATGTTAGTGGATGGGATTTGAGGTCTTTAGGGAGGTGTTGAAGAAGTCACCCTAATAATTCAATTTAATATGCAGCGTATAGGAAAACTCGGATAAAGGATCATAGGTCTACTTGCAGCGTGCAGGCAACAAGAAGGTACTGTGTGATGCTGCTAACCCAGGGAGCTTATGCCCCAAGAAACAGGATCGTGACAGCATGCGGGTTAGATTATTATTCTAGTAAATAGAATAGCTGGCAAAGCTCACAATGAAAGGATTTCTCTGCATGTTTTTCATAGTTTGCAATATTTTGCTGTTCCACATGTGAGGTGTTTCTATCTTTTTTTCTGTCCCCAGATGAATGCAGTTTTGCACTCCAACATCCAAGAGGGTATTCGGCACTATTACGATGACCTCGACTTCAAGAATATTTTGGATTTTGTACAAGAAAAGGTTTGGATTTGGATGGAGGGTGGCATATGGGAGGTCTGGTTGTGAAGTTTTTCAGGCATTACACTGCTGTGAATGGCAAACATAATGAGTGCTTAACTCTGTGCCCCGTTGAAGCACAAGCATTAATTTTCACTAACTTTTTAGATATTATTTTGTAGAGTCATGGAATATCTTGAGTTGGAAGGGATGCACAAGGATCACTGAGTCCAACTCCTTGCTCCACAGAGGACCACCTAAACCCTATGTCTAAGAGTGTTGTTGAAGCACTCCTTGAGCTCCAGCAGCTCGGGGCCATGCCTACCACCCCCTGGTGCAGAACCTTTTCCTAACCCCCAGCCTGACCCTCCCCTGACCCTACCCTCCATGCCGTGCCCTCGGGCCCTGTCGCTGTCCCCAGAGAGCAGAGCTCAGCGCCTGCCCCTCTGCTCCCCCGGGAGGGAGCTGTAGGCCCCCATGAGGCCTCCCCTCAGCCCCCTCTGCTCTGGGCCCAACAAACCAAGGGCCCTCAGCCGCTCCTCACACGCCTTGCCCTCCAGACCCTTCCCCATCTCTGTAGCCCTCCTTTGGACTCTCTCTAACAGCTTTATGTCCTTCTGATATTGTTGCACCCAAACCTGCCCCCAGTGCTCGAGGTGAGGCCACACCAGGCACAGCAGAGCGGGACGATCCCTTCCCTCACCCACTGGCAGTGCTGGGCCTGATGCGCCCAGGGCACCGCTGGCCCTTTTGGCTGCAGGGCATGCTGCTGGCTCAGATCCAGCTTGCCATCAGCCAGACCCCCGGATCCCCTTCCCCAGGGCTGCTCTCCAGCCTCCTGTCCCCCAGTCTGTACATAGGACCAGGGCTGCCCCGTCCCAGATGCAGAATCCAGCGCTTGCTACATGAAATTTAACAAGAGCTGGTGACTGCCCACCCCTCTAATTTGTCAAGATCTCCCTGCAAGGCCTCTCTGTCAACAGCTCCTCCTAATTTCATCTTACCTGCAAACGTCCTTGCTATGCATTCCAGTCCTGCATCGTGATCATTTATAGGGGCATTAAAGAGGACTCGCCCCAAAATGGAGCCCTGAGGAACCGCACTAGTGACTGGCCACCGTCCTGATGGAACCCCATTTACTACAGCCCTTTGAGGCCCTGCTGTCAGCCACTTGTTCACCCATCGCATTATTTCACTCCCTAGCGTGCCTCGCTGGATGCGTCATGAATTCAGGTGATCCTTCTTCAGGTGGTTTCTGCCTGGTTTTGCATTAAGCCACATTCCAAGCCTTCACCACAGGTGTTTTTTTCAAGCGTCTACAAAGAACATCCTTCAGTTCTGTGCTGCCACACAGACAAGGAGACCTCACCAGGATGTTTATATTTCCCAATGCCAATGCAAAAATCGGTGCCTAATTCCTGAAAGCTTTTTGATTGTATCCCAGACTGCAGAGGGAGAGTAGCTGTAGGAATGAAACAGCATATGCAAAAGCTGCTTCAGGACTGCAGCAACCCTTAGATAGGCCACCTTAGATAACTCTCTTTTTTCGAGATGTGTCATCAGCAGCCAGGCAAGCACTTGATGGAAAATTGAATCATAGAATCATAGAATCATAGAATGGCTTGGGTCGGAAGGGACCTCAGAGATCATCTAGTTCCAACCCCCCTGCCGTCGACAGGGCTGCCAGCCACTAGCTCACTAGATCAAACTGCCCAGGAACCCATCCAGCCTGGCCTTGGACACAGCCAGGGATGGGGCATCCACAGCTTCTCTGGGCAGCCTGTTCCAGCGCCTCACCACGCTCCCAGTGAAGAACTTCTTCCTGATGGCCACCCTAAACCTCCCCTCTTTCAGTTTTAGCCCATTCCCCCTTGTCCTACCATTAGCCACCCGTGCAAAAAGTCAGCCCCCCTCCTGCCTGTAAGTTCCTTTTAAGTACTGGAAGGCCGCAATGAGGTCTCCCCGGAGCCTTCTTTTTTCCAAGCTAAACAACCCCAACTCCCTCAATTGCCAATAATTTGTTCTCTTATGGTAGCTTGGAGGAGAGAAGAACTCCTGGCTTTCCATGGACAGCACTGTGAGCAAGCAAGCCCCCAAGGACTGGCAAGAGTGGTGCTAATCTGCACCTAGTCTTGTTTTGGGGCTTAGCCAGTTCTGCTTTAACTTTTTTTTTTTCAATTGTGTGGTTGCACATCTATTACACGTGATACCTAATGCTTAGAGGCTGCCAGGACTTGTCAGCATCTGTCCCCTATTCTCAAGCCAATCTTCAGGTCAATAAACTGTTGTCCTTGCAGCTATCATTTTTCTGAACCAAACTTTACTGTTGTTGCCTTATATTTCATGCACTGTGTAGTTTTTTGAGTTACTGATAACGCTATATATTAAATTAAAATGTCTTCTGTATTCCTGCCATTGCCCCCAGCTAGATATATTTACCACATGCCTCCTCCCTTCCATCACGAAAAACCCAAGGAAGGCATCCTTCAGGAAAACAAGGATGCATCTCTCCAAGCACATTGAAAAGCCAAAAGGAGGGAGTAATCCCTGACATGGGGAAGAGAAATTGCAGTGAAGTCACACACTCACAGCTTGGTTTTGGGGAAAGGAGCCAGGCTTTGCCAGCAGAGCCGCTTTCTGATTAATGTTCTCACCTTGGCCTGCTTTCTCTCTTTTTGCTATGGGTTGGAGCATCACAAATATGTGAATTTTACCTCTCACTTTGAATGAAATCAGGAAGCTTCTTTGATGTAGTTGAAATTTAAGGCCAGTGGTGCTCTCTACACTCCCCTCACTTTGCAAATACCCACTTCTGACTCTTGCAGACATCATTACTGAGCTGAATGCATTAATAAGACTGGGAGCCCTCTGAAGGTCTCAAGGATTTAGAGACCTCAAGAAAGATCTTTATCTTTTTAAAGTTTGGCTCCAACCTCTCCGAGAGGATGCTGTAATTTAGTCTTCTCTGCATGAAAGATAAATGGACACTGCCATGAGCCATCAGAAAGTACATGTTGGAGCCATCCTCAACAAGCCTTGACAAGGACATTGGGCCACACGTCTCCAGATAAAGCAGACCTCTTCGCAGGCAGGTTTCTGTGTCTCCAAACAAGCGAGGCTCAGGCACTTATATGATCTCACCCCTTTTATGACATTTTCCTGTCTACTTCTTCACTTGACTTTCTAATAAAGTTTCTGTTGGAGATATTCATCTCAAAGTCTCTCTCTGTACTTAGAAGCTGTGGCCACTTCTAGTGTTGCTGAAAAGTCCTTAGTATTCACACATTTTCTCTTGTAGCAAGAAAAGGAGCTTTGAAAAAATGTGCATCTCATTTGCTGTGAGCTTTTGTGTGAGTTTTGTGTAAGCACACAATTTGCAAACCAGGACCAACTGCAACATCGGTGATTGAAATGCACCATCCCATCATGCTGAGGATAGGAACAGGGACAAGCAATGCAAAAACATAACTGTGTTTAAGAGACAGGAAATTGCAGTATTCTTGCAGTTCTGGGCATTGTGCTCAACAACCCTTGAATCAGGTAAAATACTGCTTGAGTTGCTGATGATAGTGTTCTTTTAACAGCTTTGAGGTACCCCCTGTTGGGGCTTTTCAGGACCTGAGAAGCTTGGTTCACCATGGGAGGATGAAAACTTACAGCTACTCTGGAAGAATTGCATCCAGGCTGCCTTTTTTTTTTTTTTTTTTTGAAAACACAAGCTCAGAGCACCCTATTATCACCTTTTAGCATTATTCTTGCCATTTTCTGTGTAAAAACCTTGTCTACTCATAGGTTAGCTGGCACACTGCTTATTTAGCTCTGGTAAAACAACACACTGTGGTCCTTAGGATTTAAATTTTTCTTAAACCCTCTCTTAAGCAATGCTTTAAACTAGAGCCGACTGCCTCCAGACACTTAAACTGTTATCTTACAGCAAAAATAACAAGGAACGTTGGTCCCTTCCTGAATAACAGTTGTGTGTAGAAGTGCTGGCTGGTAATATTTTACATTACCATGATTATTTTTCAAATAAGGTGGTTTTGCCTACTAACACCTACTTGTTCTGGCTGCCTGTGAGCAGGTAGATATTGCAATAAATTGGCCTTAAAAAATACTTATACATTTATATTACTTATTTTTGCTGAACTGCTGCCATTTGAAGCATGTTGATGCAAGGCTAGAGACCACAATGAGAGCCCTAGTTTGCTGCAAGTCACTAACTGCAGCTGTGTGCTGCTCCTTGCTCTGACTCTAATGGTTTGCTGAGTACATGTGGGAGAGGAGAGTTCAAAACACATTGCTGAGAACAGGTATTGAATTTCAAAGCACTAGTGGTGCTGTGGTTCTTCCTCAAACCCAGGCAGCTCCAGACTCCAAGCGAGGCTCAGAGTGATGAAAGGGATGAAGGAGTTGTGCTTGCAAACCTCTTTCTTTAATCTCTCGGAAAGATTAAAGGCAGCTCCCACCTGCATGGCTCAGTCGAGCCCGTTGCTTTGAGGCCGCTGCACCAGGCGATGGTATCAGCTGTGATGAGCCTGCATCTCGTGGGCTGTAGCAGCAGTACTTGATGCGTGGCTCTTCTCAGAAGCAACCTGCAAGGATCATTCTGTAGGCTTTTCTGGTCTTTTCTGCTTGTTATCCCTCTCTGAGGTCTGGAAGCAGACCCAGGTCTGTCTCAGCTTGTGAGAAATGTATCCAGGCAGTTCAGCCTAAGCCTCTCCTTGCAGAGAAGAAAACACTCTGGGGTGGCTTCCTGCAGTTGGTAACACTCGTTACAAGGATATTGTACCAATTTTTGCACAGGTATAAAAGCAAATGGAAGAAATCTCTTTGCAGCATTGGAATATCAGCTGGGGTAGCAATATCCAATATCCCTTTTGGCGTTTTCCTCCTCTCTTTCTGGACCATTTTTGCAAGCTCATCTGCCTCCCTGACACAGATGGGTTTAAAAGCAATAGAGGAATTAAAGGTAGGAAGTTAGAAAATAGTTCTAAATCCATGGGCTGGCTGCTCCTGGCCGTATCTACACGTTTTGGCATGGGAGGTGCCATGAGGACCCAAGGAGTTGCTGTCTTTTCCTGATCTTGTTGGGCAATGATTGCCAGCAACCTACAGGAAAGGTAACAGATGCTCACAGAGCTAAACTTGTCCTGAAAACTGTTCCTTGGAGACCATATTGCTTAAAGAAACAAGGAAAACCATTTCTGTCTTGTCAAGCACACGCATACTTGTCCTGCCCATTTCAAGCTTTTCTCTCTAGGGGGAAAAAATGTAAAGATTGAAGCTTGTTTACTAAGAAAAGGGATGACTCAGTATGTTAATAAGCCCACTTTTATTCCGCAGAGAACAAAATATGACTTTCATTAAAGTTTTTTATTATTATTGCATGAAAGAAGAGAAAGAAGCTGTTTCATTTGTAGCTGCAGCATTTGATCTCTAATATAACCCGACGGGAAGAGAAATCCTTGTCAGACTGTGGAGTCTTATTAGCATATTGTCGAATGGCACCAACTAGTTCAGCAAAGAAATACATTCATTCAAGGCACTTGAAAGAGCCATCTTTCCTCCACTCCCTGGGAATAGGATGGGTTAGTCACCGGTAATTAATCAGCGGGAGCAAAGCATGAATGAGCCTGATCTTTCCTGGGCTTGTGAAAGCTGGGATGTCTCCAACACATGCATGCACAATTCTGTAACTGCTGCGTGTCTCTAAAATGGAGCTAAACACCTATCTACTTTTTTTTTTTTTTTTTTTAAACACTGTGTCTTCAACTTCCAATTTAGGGTCTTGGAAAGCAGGAATAAACTGGGGACTCTTAATACAAGTGTTGCAAAGCAGCATTGGAGTTGCAATACAAGGCTGGAGGAGTGATGCATCAATAAGCTAGAAATGTTGTGTTTGCTCATCTTCATCTCTCATCCCTTCCTTTTCTTTTTTTGCAGTTTTCTTGCTGCGGCGGTGATGAATACCAAGACTGGCAGGTTAACCTGTACCACTCATGCAACAGCAGCGGGCCACTTGCGTGTGGGGTGCCCTACACATGCTGTATCAGGAAGGTAAAGCAGCCAAGGCACAGAATGTGCTGCTATTTCTGTAAAATCCTGTCTCCCCTCTGGCTACCTTTTGCACTAGAGTTTCTTATAAACTATGCTGCCATTTTGAAAATTTGTGTGAGGCACATCACCATGAAACACTAAAGAAACTAAACTATATATGGGCTGCACTGTGTTTTGGTAGGCTCTGCTGTTTTGGTGCAGCATAAATAACAAAGCACTGGGGATTGTTTAGCTTGGAAAAGAGGAGGCTCCGGGGAGACCTTGTTGCGGCCTTCTAGTACTTAAAAGTACCTTACAGGCAGGAGGGGGGCTGACTTTTTACACAGGTGCATAATGGTAGGACAAGGGGGAATGGGCTAAAACTGAAAGAGGGGAGGTTTAGGTTCAACATCAGGAAGAAATTCTTCACTGAGAGAGTGGTGAGGTGCTGGCACAGGCTGCCCAGAGAAGCTGCGGATGCCCCATCCCTGGCTGTGTCCAAGGCCAGGCTGGATGGGTTCCTGGGCAGTTTGATCTAGTGAGCTAGTGGCTGGCAGCCCTGTCGACGGCAGGGGGGTTGGAACTAGATGATCTCTGAGGTCCCTTCCGACCCAAGCCATTCTATGATTCTATGATTCTATGATTCTATTTCTTGTATTTGTATTGTGCCAAGGAGTTGTTTGAAATCCTGAGTTCCCATCTTTTTACCTACTGTCAGATGTAATGGTTTGGAGGACAGTTTTGCAAAGACATAGCAGTGTCTTAAATGAACTTGGCTACATCTCAGTGTGGATCCAAATCAGTTGTTGTCCTTTGCTTTCCTGTGCAAGAGCACAATTTCTCAGGTTTGGCAGTATGTTTGCTGGCATCTGCTCCTAACAAGGAGGTTTTGAGGGTTTTGCTGAAAGTGGAGCCATGAGAAGAGTTCGGGTAAAAAGCCACCCTTGTACAATTGAATAAAAAAGTCTCATGAGCAAATGCTGCTACTAGGCTACATTGCTGGCATGATGTGACCTGGGACAAGGGAGATGGAGGGAAGGCTGGGTGTATTTACTGTTGCATAGCCATGGAGGTCTCTTCTGCTGATTTTAAGAGCTGCAAGTCAACACTCCTCTGTGCAACACCGCTGAGACTAAGTGCTCTGACACCATCTTGCTTAGTACAACCATCTGCCTTGTTGCAATCAATTTTTGTCCACATGTTTTGGACAAAGAACCAGGAACTGGGCAAAAAAAAGTGCAAATATCCCTGGCTGCTCTGGCTGAAAATGCTATAAATGTTACTGAAAAGGATTTACTAGTATAATCCTGTCTTTAACACCAATGATGGACCCTGGACCTCTGGAGCCCTGATATGAAGGATTGTTACCAGTGAAACAATAAACTCCCAGCCAACTCTGAAACTGTGCAGGATTTCTGTCTCCAGCTGGATGGTTCTTCATAGAGAGGGTGATCATGCACTAGAACAGGCTCCCCAGGGCAGTGGTCACAGTACCAAACCTGACAGAGTTCAAGGAGCATTTGGACAACGCTCTCAGGAATATGGTTTGGTTTTTGAGTGGTCTTGTGTAAAGCCAGAAGCTGGACTCGATGATCCTTGTGGGTCCCTTCCAACTCGGGATATTCTTATTCTCTGATCCTAGTGGCAAAACCTCCTTGGGTTTCAGAGCACCAGGAATATCAGTGTCGCCTCTAAAACCTGGCTGTTCCCTCAGCTTTGTGAATTACACAAGGAACACATACATAGCAATGCTGTTGGCCTTTTCATTTCTTTAATGGGAAAAGGAGAAAATTTGTATATTTTGTTATCAGTGGAAGCCTGAGATGCAAATTAGCTGCAAGAATCATTCTGTTCTCTAATCAGGGCATTGATTAAAGATTTTCGTCAGCTCCTGAAGGTGGAATTAGAAATTCATATATTGTCCTTTTTTTATTGCTAGTGAGGATGAGTTTGAGAAAGTCAAGTGCATTTTCAGTATTTTTACACTGCCTGTGTTTTTTTGACAACTTGACAAAAAAAACACACCTTTGCCTGTCAGGTTGTTTTGGAGATCTAAGAAATCACGGACATTCAATATAGTGGGATGAAGTAATAAGGCAAATTTTGGCTTCCCATTTTAATGAGCCAGGTCTGGAGGATGCCCTGCCTCCTGGGAGGGAAAGTCTGTGGCAAACCCTGGACATTTGTTTCAAGAATTAAAGCTTGTGAATGTGTCTCTGAAAGCTGGAGAGATTTTGTTGGAAGTCAAGCCTTGTCAAATACATCTAAATCTCCATGACGAATGAAACCTCTTGAGCAGAACAGTAAACAGGTAGATGTGGCCTCTTTCTTTGGGAATTTGATTTTTGGCACTGTTTTTGGTAAAGAACCAAACCTGTCCAGAACCCTGTCCCAGCCTTGTCCAGAACTGTGGCTACACAGGTCTCTGGTTGCAGTGAGTGCCTGAGTCTGCTGCTGCCGGGGGAGGGTGGCAGACATTCCACCTGTGTGAGGTGCGAGATGGTGGAAGATCTGCTCGCCATGGTGGCTGAGCTGAAAGAGGAGGTTGAGAGACTGAGGGACATCAGGGACTGTGAGTGGGAGATTGACTGGTGGAGTAACTCCCTGGCGTGCCAGAGGGAAAGGCGCCGGGGAGATCCCCCAGTTGTGGGGTCCGACCCACTGCCCTGTCAAGCAGAGGGAGGGGACCTGGAGGGTGGGGAGGGTTGGGAGAGGGTCCCTGCTCGGCGTTGTGGGCGAACCCCTCCTCTGCCTGCCCCCTGTCCCCAGGTCCCCCTAAAGCAATAGGTTTGCAGTGTTAGACGTTGAAGGGGAGGTAAGTGGGGAGGCGCGGGAAGGTTCCCCGGAGAGGTTACCAAGAGCAAGGTGGTCAAATCTGTGCATTCTGACTGCCGCTACCAGGAAAGAAAGAAGGGTGGTTGTGGTAGGCGACTCCCTTCTC
>VXAV01011528.1:72484-109571 GCA_013399715.1 Alectura lathami
GAGGCCTTCTACAGGCAGCTGACAGAAGCCTCGCAATTACAGGCCCTGGTTATCGTGGGGGATTTTAACTACCCTGATATTTGCTGGAAGGCCTACTCAGCCAGCCATCCACAGTCCAGGAGGTTTCTCCAGTGCATTGACGATAATTTCCTGATGCAGATGGTGGATGAGCTGACTAGGAGAGGAGCGGAGCTGGATCTTATCCTCACTAATGAGGAGGGTCTGGTTGAAGTGGTGAAGGTTGAGGGCAGCCTTGGTTGCAGTGATCATGAGATGGTGGAGTTCAGGATCTCATGTGGCCGGAACAGAATACCAAGCAGAATCGCAACCCTGGACTTCAGAAGGGCCAACTTTGGCCTTTTCGAGCAGCTGCTAGGGGAAATCCCGTGGGACAGGGTTCTTGAAGGTAAAGGGGCCCAAGGTAGTTGGTTAGCGTTCAAAGACTGCTCCTTCCAAGCTCAAGATCGGAGCATCCCAGCGGGTAGGAAGTCGAGCAAGGGAGCCAGGAGACCTGCATGGTTGAACAGGGATCTGCTGGGCAAACTCAAGGGGAAGAGGAGAGTCTACAGATCCTGGAAGGAGGGGCTAGCCACTTGGGAGGAATATAAGACTGTTGTCAGAGGCTGTAGGGAGGCAACTAGGAAAGCTAAGGCCTCCTTAGAATTAAACCTTGCAAGAGGGGTCAAGGACAATAGAAAGGGCTTCTTCAAATACATTGCAGATGAAACTAATGCTAGAGGCAGTGTAGGCCCACTGAAGAATGAGATGGGTGTCCTGGTGACAGAAGGTACGGAGAAGGCAGAGTTACTGAATGCCTTCTTTGTCTCTGTCTATACTGCCAGAGACTGTCCTGGGGAGCCCCATTCTCCATTTCGTGGTTCCAGCCTCGGATGAGACCTTGTCCCAGCAATGCCAGTGGCTGTTTTGCTGCTATCTCTGGATTTCTCTGCAAATCTATAATACACACAAGGACAAATTAGTCTCCTTAATGATGCCCAGTTTGTAAATAGTGCATTGAAGGGTTGAGAGAGGGGATTTTTGATAGCGCTGTGAGCAGTGTAGGTAGGTACAGATGCTCTCGATGGAGTATCACTGGAATAATGTTCCTGCCAATTAGTGAAGGTACAACCTGCTGCTTTATGGCTGGAGCCTGTCTGAAGGTGCATGTTTATTTTATGCTGTGTCTTGCAGGAAAGCATAATTTACCCCTAAATGCACACGTTTCTCTTTTTCATCTCTGTGCCTCCAAAACATGGGAAGATTTTGTTTTGTTGTCTGGGAGATTTTACTGGTTGCTGAAGCCATCTTTCTGAAAGCATAATGATTTCAGCACATTATTATTATTTTACGGGTACAAGGCTCCTTTAGAAATAAACGGCGTTATGGAAGTTGCTGTTTCACTAATGAAATAAATCAAAGAAAAAAACATCTGAAGATCCATTCTGCGAGGTGCAGAGTAACTGACTAGCTCAGGATGTGCTGGAGCTACCCCCCTAGCTTTGCTTTTCATAGGATGAGTGAGAATTGGTTTTGTAACCGGTGTTAGAAAATGTTGTAATCAATTCAAAATGTATCCCTTTCAATCCTGATGGAAGCAGAGGAATTTGGTTTGATTTAATTTTGTAGAGCTCGTGAATAGCAGCACTTGGCTGGGATTTCTCTCATTAGCTGCAGCTCTTGAAACATTGATTGGCTAACAAAGATCTAAACACTGGAGTGTCTAAAATCCTTAGTTTTCTCCCCAGAGTGCTGGGAGACTTTGGAGAAATTCCCACTTGGTTTCTGGATAACCAAATGCATTTAATCCTGGTGAAATTCCCTTTATTATGAAGGAGAGACATGGCAGAAGATTTGAGAAAAGGTGGTTACAATTAAATAAGGAGAAAACCAAGGTAACAGGAGCTACTTTGCTAAATGCTCTGCCAACATGAGACTGGTCCCAGCTCAAATCACTGGACAAGAGATGATGTAAGCTGAGCATCCTCTAAAATGTCAGAAACCAGTGGAGAAAGTGGTTAAAGAAAATGATTTTTAAAAAAGCAACTTACTGATAACCCAGGCCAAGCTGGTGTGCATGATATCAGCGATATCATAGAAAAAAAAAGAGTCCATGGTAGTAAAATGGAAGTTTGAGGCCAACTCTTGCTATGTGCTGCTCCGAATGGTCAAGGCAACTGGGCAAGCTTTTCTATTTCTTATCTTTTATTATTATTATTATTTCTAATATGTTGCCTTTGGTTTCCTCCAACCTGTTTGCACCAACTCTCTGTTCCCAGGTCCCTGGAGAAGTCATTAATACCCTGTGTGGATACAGGACACTCAGTAAGGAGGTAACATTTACTTTTTCCTTCCTATGCACAAAATATGCTTGCGAAGCCCTTCCTGAAACACCCCTAAAATGAACTGGGTATCTTTAGTGAAGCTCTGCCTCACAATGGAAAGATTTTCCCCACCAGGGACAGCTGGTGCTGCAGGTCTATACAAATTTATTTTTATTTCTTTTTACTGGCAGGTTCATGGCACATTTGGGTAGTCGCTACAGGCTTTGGTGTGGCCTTTCTGAGAGTAATGAGCTTTCTCCTTGAGCAGTCCCAGGAAATGCTGGCCCTGAGTTTTGGTTTGAGTTTTGGTAGTAGGAGAGAAGCTGATTTTGAGGCCTTTGGGAGTGACTGCAGGACTGTATCACAGCAGAGAGATGCAGTATGGACTGTAATTGTTACGGAATGGTTTTTGGCAAGAAAACCCAGGAAAAAAAATCCAATCCAAGAAATCAGTTCCCAAATGCTTGTTGTGACACTCCTTTGGCTTGCAAAAAGGAGCAAACACACCCAAACCCACTATCTCAAGTTAAAACTGTGGTGCTTTTTTTCACTCTTCTTCCAGCGCCTGGAGCTGCTCAATGTCATCCATGTGCGGGGCTGCATCCATGCCGTTGGGCTATGGCTTAAAGATAACTTCGAGGCCACTGTGGGCATTGTTTGCTCCCTGCTACTTCCCCAGGTAGGTGGCAGATCTGGTCAGCATCCTCCTGGCTTCTTTCTCCATTCTGGGGGAGGAAAACAGTTTGGTTTTAGGTGTTTTTCCCTGCTGCGTTTAGACCTGAAGTCTGTGCCTTGGGTGGGAAATGTAACAGCACTTTCTAGAGCAATCTAGGCAAAAGTAACACCTTACAGCTGTGGCACTTGCTGTCTCACAGCACACTCCTAAAATTTAATTAATGTCCAAGTAATAGCATCTAAAAGCAAAGCATTTGTATGATAGCCCAGCAAATCCTTTTACATTTGGTTTTACAGCTCTCTTCAAATAGGACATAAATATTAACCGAAATGAACCATAATCATAAATTCAGCAGGTGTTTCCATGCATCAGGAAATCTGTGTTTGAATCATTGGCCATTATCAATGCCTGAGGATCCAGGCAACTTTCAAGTCCAGGTAATTAAGCTCTCCACCATAGATGCTGGATAAGGGGAGAAATTCTGTGTTGCACTGGGGGCTATCCCTCTGCAACACCGTAGGCACCATGCTAGCAAGGATGTGAATATCTCTTAGCACTTTCCAGAGTTATCTTTAACAAAGCTGTGGTGATTTGGTGTCGATTAGGTCTTTTTTGTTATTATTATTTATTTCCTTTAAGGCTCACACATGAAGCTTTCTCTTTTCTCCTTGGATATAACTTTGAGTTTGCCACTGGAAGTGCTTGGTAATGCTTTCTAGATATGGGGTTTTATCTAAATGAGAGTAAAATGATTTTTTTTTTTCTTCTCCTGGGCTCCACTTGCAGTGGAAGTAATGGCTAAATAAAGTAGAAGCTGTTTGGGAAATATGTGACACACTGAGCTAATTTTTCAAAGTACTTTCTCCTTGAGGTCTCAGAGGTCTGAATGAAACAAATGAGAGGGGGAAGCAGTTTGTGCCCAATCCCATGCAAATGCAACGCTCTGCATTTGTACTGTGCCTTCTCCATAGTGTGCAGATGAGCAAGGAACCTCTGCTCCGCTACCAACAGGAAACGCAACGGGCACAGAAGCAGGGAGAGAAAGTGCTATAGTGGAGGTGACCACTTCCATCTGCCTTGGAGGATGTCAAGAGCCCATTACAGGAGCTGCCTGTTGTGTTACCCATTAAGCTGCCAACATGGTGCTCCTGATTGGGAAGCGTAGGGAGGCAAACCAGAGATGGCAATAAGGATCGCTGAGCCTTGATGAATATCAAGTGCTTTTGAGCAAGCGTTGCGATTTTCCTGGCATGCCGTTAAATGCTCTTCAGATGAAGAACCTCATTCTTCCCATCCGTTTGTGACTTCCGGGTTTTAAATATAGATTGGATTTGATGCTGTCAAGTTTTGGAGGGAATTAAGTTATAAATGGCCATCTGTGTTGCTAGGAGCTGTCAGCCCAGAAACAGCTTCAACCCCAGCAATTGCCAGTGGAAAGCCAGGGCGAGTATATTGTCCTTGAATTGCCAGTCTGAGGGAGAAGGGGGAGAGCACTGTTGGCACGGAGAGGTGCCTTGAGCTTCAGGTAAAGTGAACATATCAGCGTGTCTCATCCTTGGCCATTGGGTATTTGTCATGTTTTGCCGTGGGCTTATTTTAGTCTCAGAAAGAGCTGCAATCAGGCCATGATGGAAAGCTTGCAGCATGCCAAGGAGAAGGCTGAGACCAAAATCTGCATCCTGAGTCCAGCTTTGGGTTTTGGCCAATTTTCCTAAAAGTGTGGCCTTCCTTAGGATCAAACTTCAGCCTTGCCTGTGATGATGGGCAGCTCAAGGGGTCATAGGTGGGGTTTTGAGCTCGACTCATGTTCATCAGCCAAGTGCCCAAGATTTGTGATCGGATTTGGGGTGAGCAACATTCTGGCCCTTCTTACAGAGAAGGAAGTACCCAAGAAAAATTTTGGCTGCTGTAGATTGCCCATGGAGAGCATATGCCTGAGCAATTACTGCCCTTAGCGTTGGCTTTCCATCATACTCAGGTGTTGAAAACGATCATATTTTGATTTTCTATAATGCAGGAAGCCCTTGAAATTTTATTTCTCTCTGTTTTTTCCTAAATACATGTACACGAGGCCTGATGGCACAAGGCTTGGCTTTGCTTTCTCACAAATGCTGATGTCTCTTAATTGGGTTTGGGAAAGTTGTACATCTGGGGGGTCCTGTCATGTTCTGAACTGATTGAACAGGTGAGGAGTTGCCTAGGAATGTCCCCACGTGGCAGCCAGCAGCCCTCGTGGCTGGTGCAGGGGACAAGAGGTCTGGAATTTTATGATCACTCTTTTTTAAGCAAGCCATCATGCAACAGGGAAAAAAACACTGTTTTGAGACTGAGGATGTGGTTGTGTTCATTTGTCTTTCTTCATTCAGAGCAAAGCATAAATGCACCAACTCTATTATTTTTCTGCCTTTTCAGAGTACCTTTAATTCTCTTTTTTCCCTGTATTTCATTCTCCGGTAACAATCCTGTCTCTTTGCCCTTCTCAGCCAAGCTGCAGACCGAGGCTAAACTGTGATGCATTTCATCTCAGTCTCAAAAAGGTGTTTTAATTTAGCTGAAGGCAATCAGTGGCAAATTCACGTTGTGGTCTTGTACTACTTATGTTAATTGTGAAGCAACCCCAGATATCTCAGCAGGTACAGTGAAGCACGTCAATTTGTTTTTATAGCGTCTACCTCCCTACTTTCCCTTCATCTAGCAAGATTATCCTGGGAGTCTACAGTGTGCATTTGTAGTTAAAATAAGCCAAGTAACCTTGTGCGTTGCTCTTCCCCTTTACATGCCTGGATGATCTCTCAGCAGCTTTTATATTAACTCTAGCAAAAGCGTCTTCAGCTTTTCTGTTCACTGTTCTTTGCTAAGGATGTTTTCAGATGGCTTTTAAACTTCCTTATCAAGATGAAGAAATAGCCACTGAAATAAGGTAGAAATAAGGGAATAAAAAAGCTCTTCTAACCCTTTTGTCTCCAACCTAGAGAAGGAGAAAGTAGCACAAGTCAAATTAAAAAACAAATCTCTGAGAGGTCACCTCCAAGGGTTAATATCTATTGACTCTGTAGTGCAGCCTACTTGCAGTAAATTGTTTCTATCTCCATTTCACTTTGATATTACATCAATCTCCAAAGCTCTTAGTTGGAGGCAGCTGCAGAGTAACAGGGCACCCTGCTGTGCTGCATCAGCGTAGAGGCAGATGTGGGAAGTGCTGGAGTCCACATCCCTGGAGGTATTTAAAAGAAGTGTGGAGGTGGCACTAATGGTTTAGTGATGGGAGTTTGCCAGGTTGGTGGTTGGATCTGATGATCTCGAAGGTCTTTTCCAACCTAAATGATTCTATGATTCCAAGAGTTATGACTCTACAATATGAACTGCAAAAGTCAGATTGAACTGTGCGTAATCAGTTGCCCAGGAGAATGGCACTTGAGGAGCTGAGCTCCTTTTGAGTAGTCTGCATGGGCCCAAAATGCAGCCTTTCCACCTTGAATCAAGCTGCTGATCAGAGCAGTGCTGGCCTGGAGTACGTGCATGCCACTAAGGGAAAACATCTGCATTTTTTCAGACCTTCTTCTTGTTGTGTAATTCCAAAAACGGTCTCGACTGGGAGCATGCTTCCTTTTGCCAGATAAGGAAGAGATGGTGTGACTACCAGCCATCAGTAAATGAGCAGTTCCCAATATGGGGGATATTGTAATCATGTTTCAGCCACATCTGCCATATTGGGGCCTGTTCTTTGTGTAAAAAAAAGTTTCATCTGAAAGAACAAGTGGAGTCACTAACAGACAGTGAGCAAATCTGGGCCTTGGCAAGGATGGATAAAGTTAATCTTATTAATAAATTGTCATAAATCTTATGGCACCTATGTGGGAGATAGAAATATGTTGTTCATGTCTAGCACAAATCTCTGCGCCATGCCAGAACCACAGACACCGGAGTGTAGGCTCCGATACTTGTGCGTATTCAGCTTCCTCAAGTGTGGGAAGAGGGGTAACAATCATTAGTTGTGCTGAAGTATCCCAAACTCCTGTATTAATTCAGTTTTGGTTTTGTGATGTTGGCAGGTAACTGGTGACTGGGACCAGTGCTACCTTGTTTAGAATGGGTTAAGAGAGGCTGTGCTGGTGGTGGGAGGTGCAGGACCCCTCAGCTCCCCATGTGCTGCTCCAAGGGAAAGAGGCCTTCTGGCTTGGAAGGAGAGAGCAGATGCTGACCCCAAGAACCTCAGGGTTTATCTGGGATGGATCACACTGGTAAGAACCAGGATGTTTCACTGCCACTGCAAAAAAGAGAAGCAAGCAGTGGACAGACACTGAAACCACTAGACCACCTGTTTCCAACCTTGCCTGGATGCCTCGTGTAATCTGAGGCGGTTCCTCATGCCTTGGAGTGATAGCAGTGAATGAAGCGACACATTTGCTGTGTCCGGTTCAATAGCTATTTACTTTCTGCAGCAGTGGTTTGGAAACATCAGCAGATATTGTCCTGGTGTCCTTATTCAGCCGGACAGGTGGACACCCATAGCTTAATAATAACACAGTGCCCAGTCATAATTAGTGTCACTGCTCTATGTTAACTGGAAATAATGACAGGTTCGGGGCTAAAATGTGTTTTTAATTTGCTTTTTGAGCTTTTGCCATTTTACATAGAGGAAACTCTCAGGTGTTCCAGAGCAAGCCAGTAGCATGGAATTGCAGACATTATGGGAACTTTTTGAGTTTAAAATGAGCATTTATAATTGGGTCTTCGAGTTAAACAACAAAAATATCAGACTGCCCCTGCCAGGCTGCATGTCCCTGGACATCTGTGCTAGGGCAGGGAAGTTCCTGTCCCAGCGACTCATGGAGAAAAGAGAATTTATTTCTCTTTTAGCCAAACGGAGAAGTTTGGTTAATCATGATGAAAAGCTGACCTTGTCATCTTTAGCCCTGTCCTTGTTTGTCTAGGGGCAGATGAGACATTTCTGTTAGAGCTGTAAAATCTCTCTATAAAGACAGCATAACGGTGAGGCAAAAATACAGGAGAAATGATGAACGTTCTTTACTTCTCCATCCTCCCAGGTGTCTCATGGTCATTGAACAGCACCTAGGAACAGATACAAAATCCCAGAGTATTTGTGCTTTGGAGCGCTTACTTTTTTTCTCTCTGATGGACAAAAATTTCCTTTAGCTGCTTGGGTTGGATGGGAGAATTTACTTGCTGATAGCAGATGTCCCGCTCATTAGTTCCATTTTGCTGGCTGAAAAGGAAGATGAAGAAGTTATTTTCCCCAAAGTGGGTGCTTTGGGGCAAACTTCAGCTGTTGTTCTCTGGGTGAGTCCCAAAGCACTGTCTAGAGATGGAGCAAAAGGGCTTTGGCTGTTGTTGGTCTTTCCTGAAAGGTACTGCTTTATCATAAAGCTCAAAGTTTCTCATTTGCAGCTGGGAGGAGACAGAAAGGTGGGAAATGGCAGCAGACGTCTGCCTCTGTTTCTGTTCTGTTGTGCATTTAGACATTTAATTTTTGTATTTTTTATTTTTTATTTTTTTATTTTAAAGAAACAGCAAGCTCTTTCCTTCCTGGTGCAATGTCATGTGCCTAGAGGGTTAAAACACGATAATCCAGGTATCTGTATGGCCCTAAGGCTTAGCCTTGCTTCTAATGACAATGCTTTGGTTTTGCAGTTGTCCCAATTCTTGTGCAATGTGCTGGGGAGCATACAGCAATGTGGGCAGCATGCTCCAGTGGCAAAGAGAAATGCCTGCAAAGGGAAGGGTGCAGGATATGCCTGTGCAAGCTTTTTACGTACTTCCTCCCGCAGTGTCCAGATGGGAAGCAAGGCAGTAATCCTCAAATAAAGTCATCTGCAGGGTGTTTTTTCCATAGCTGTCACTGCAGGAGATCCCAAGTTTTGGGTGCCAACAAAGTCCAAATAGCATTAGCAATGCAAATTGCAGTACATTGTAATCACTGCAAAAACATCGTTTTTTGGTCGTATCATGACTGGCCGGTCGGTCTGCATACTTTAGATTACCTCAAAGCTCTTCAGATTTATTTCATGCACACAACTGTGTCTGCAAGAGAACCTGCTCAGAGTTGTGCCCCATGCACAGCCTGTACGTCTGATTCTCTCAGCAAAAAGCTCAGAAAGTGGCAGAACAGAGACCTCACGAGGCAGAGGTGGTTTCTGTATGTCGCCGAATGCCAGCCAGAAAGAACAGGCCATTTTATTACTTTAAACGACCCACAAGAAGTAACTTCCAAGCAATTCTGCCCTTGCGTAATGGTGATGATCATTACAAGAGGAAAAGCAGGGAGAAGAAGAACTTTTCGATGTTTTCTGTCTGGTGCTTCAGACATTTTGGTAACATGCTCCTCTGCAATAAAGCCTTCCTTCATATTGCAGTGCAATAAAATCAGCACTCACATTAGAAGTCTCTTCTGCAAAACATGGCGCCCTTGGTACCAGAGATATTGAATGCATATATATTCCTGACAGCTTTTTCTCTTTTCATTAAGTGAAAGACGATGTTTAGAGCTGAGCTAGAACAGAAGCTGGTTCGTAACTCAGAAGAAAGTGAAGGCTGGGGAATGCAGGCTGCTGACTGAAGGCTTGGGGTGCCTGTGTTCAGTTCAATAAATCCTCAGCTTGGCTGGGATGCTGTGTCCCATGGTACCTGGGGCATCGCATTGCCAGCAGGAGGAGAGAAGCAGGAGGCATGTTTCCAGCAGTATGTCCTCGAACCTGGCTTGTTTTGCAGAATAGGATCCATTTGCATTAAACTTATTGTGAACACAAATCTTTTTATGAATTACTGTTTGGTTTGTGGAGAAAAAATTATATGCTTGCCTAAAAATTTGTTTCAAAGGAGTTTGCTTTCTTGATCCTTTCACTGTGTCAGCAGTAGGCTTTTAATCTGTCCAATGATAGCATGCTGATAGAAGTAAATAATGCTAAAGCTTGACATATATTTGAATATTATTTTGAAATTTTTTAAATCCTTAGGGGCTCTGCTGTTGAATATGGATTAGAACAATCTCATTTTCCTGATCTACACCGGAGCAGTGGCTCTGGGCTCTCCCTCGAGTTCACAGAGAGATTTAGCTGTCTCCAAGCATCACACAACCTTGCCTTGGCCTCCTGCATCCCTGCTAGGAAGTTTCTGCAGCTCTGGGGGGCAGCACCATCCGGCGTTTCCATGACAAAGTCTTTTCTTTTGTTGGTTTTGCTTTTCCACAACAAGAAAGCTGGATCACAGGCAACCGGGAGGCTGCACGGTACAATTCTGTCCTGTGCCTGTTATCAGGAATGGATATTGACTCTGTACATAGGCTGAAATAATTTCCTAGAGTATTTGGGAAGAAGTTGCCTTCAGATACAGACATATAACATGCATTGTGGCAGTGAATATTTTGAGGGCTGCAGGGAACTGTGCTGACATGTATACAAAAGTTACCAGGACTACAAGATAAGCTGATTTCAGGCCATTTGGATAACAAAAGCAGTTGCAGAGATACTCCCAGAGTTCAATTTTTCTTTCAGTATCTGCAATCTTATTTCCCAGCAAAGAACCCTAATGGCATTAACCCATTCTTTCTGCAGTTCCCACAGCTGGAGAAGGCCCTGCTAGCCATAACCACACAGCAGCGTCCTGCACGCCATCTGTTATTTTGGTGATTAATCCAGTTATCCGGGGAATGAAGATGCCTTTCATGCAGTAATTAAAAGAGGAAAGTAAAAGGAGCAGGATGTTCTCTGAGGATCGGTGCAATTAGCAAAGTGGGACTGGGGCAAGCTCAAACTCAGGGCAGGGAGTAGCTGCAGGGGATGCCTCTCTGTGTTGGGAAAGCATCCTAGTGGATGTGGTTTTCCCCATTTCCTGTTGAGCAAGAAATGTCAGTCTTGAGAGGGGGGGATGGTGTTACCCTCCAGGTGAATTTGGGAAGGAAACATACAGATGGAGTGGCTTTGAGGTAGCTCCTGTGCAATGTGCACACCGTTAGTGAGGATGGCAGGGTATTTCTCTTTCTCTAAAAGGCAAATTAATGAACCTGGTGCTGCTCATGTTTGCCTGTGTGCTTCAGCTGACAGCGTAATGCTTATGCGGTTTGTTTTTTACCTCTTCTTGGCAAACTACCTTTCCATTTGGGGATCCCTGATGATCCCTAATTTAAGATGTATTACAACCCTTTACTCTTATCCTCGTTTGCCTTCCTCTTTATGTTCCCAATTTACAGATTATTTAATGAATCAGTTAAGACCCAGATAAATGATTGATTACATTTTGCAGCTCCAAAAGCAATGGGCTGCAGTACAGTGGGAGGTGCCAGCTGATGAATGGTACGGGTGCAATTTGGTGATGTATTTTCCATTTTCTGTGTGGAGAACATTGTTAGTTATTGTCCTGTTAGCCTCAAAAATGAGCAGAAAAGCCCTGAGGCTCAAGGTGACCTCCTTTTTCTCCATCTTAGCCTCGTGCATTGAAAATATCATCTGTAAACCATACTGTTTGTGTCCTGATGCTGACCCCTGCAATACCCCAAAGTATCTTGGTTTATAGGGAATAAACCTTATTTCTAAAGCAAGTGCCACTTCTTGAAGTTAAGGTGGGTAAAGGGTTAGGGCAAAATAAGCACTTTGTACTGAAAATGCTGATTGTCATCATTCCCCTGACCAGTACCTGTTTTGCAAATAGCATCTCATATCTGCTTATCGCCTAACCCATGCTCTCACTGGCATTTTGTTCATTGCCACCACAAAGTATCGCTGCAAAGGAAGCATCAGGTGAAATCAAAGCAATGGACTTGAAATCTTGTGCTGATGGAGATGCTTTTCTTTACCCTCTTAAAGATCTAAATTGTATTTTTTTCCCTGACAGCCAGCAGGGAAATAACCCAAGTGACACTTTGCTTTCAGCATAATCTAAATTTTAGCAAGAACACAGACGTATGCCACTCTCTTTGCAATGCTCACAGTGATAACCAGCATGTCCCACTGTCACGGCCGGTGTGGGAAGTCACGAGACAAACACAGCTGTCAGCACGTTTAGCAACAAGCCCACTGCTTTGTTAGCAGATGTTACTACATCTTGTCCACTCCCGTCTCGTGCCCAGGTTGGAAAGTCTGGGTGATAGCCCCTCTTCCACAGGAAGACCATCAGGAATGGTTTGCATGCCCATGGCGGCTTTAACACATGCATTTTTCAGGTGGTCGGCCTCGTGATGGCTTGGCTCTATTGGCAAAAGCTCAATGAGATATCCTCCAAGCTGGACACCGTGGACTTCAAGATGCTGGAGATGCGTGATTTCAGCTTTGGGGCAGTGGATCTGAGCGGTGCAGGCTGGTGCTGGTGCTTGCCCAGGGAAGGGGGCTACATTCCCATCAGTGCCATGGAGGAGGGAGAAGAGAAGGAGGAGGCAGAAGGCACCATCTGCCCCAGCAAGGAGTGAGAAGGCAGAGGACTGAAAGCAGCAGTGGAAAAGAAGCTTTGGGCAAAACTCTTACTAAGGCAGCTGATGTCAAATGTGGAAATAATGCAATTTATTTTCTCAAGTTCAGGAGATACCTTGGGGAAAACTGTAAAGTAACACTGGAAGGTTATAAAAATGTGATGTACAGTGTGGGCACATGAGCTCCTACGGGTCCTTGTACTCCCTTGGCATTTTGAAGCATTTGTATGTCTCCTTTTTTCTTTTTACACAATAAATGTGACTTCTGTTCTAATTTGCAAAGTCACTTGCACTTGCTGCACGCTGGTTGGGGAAGGAGAAGCACCGCCACCAGTGCACTTTGGGTCAATACTATATTCATCTTTAGCCCAGTCTCCTGAAGGATAGAGTCTTTATGGTAGATCCTCAGATACACTGAGGCCCCAGAAAGACGTAGCTAAAGGAAGTGGAGCAGCTTGCGCTGGGGAACCTTTCCAAAGGAATAAAATCCCCAGGGAGGTGCAGCCTGCACCTCCTGGAGCAAGCTACATGCTTGCTGCTTGGGCAGACCTTGCATAGGGCTCATCTTCCTGATGAACCATGGCTCCAGTTTTCTTCCGCAGGCAAGCAAAAGGAGAAGAGCCCAGCAATGTTTAAACAACAGGCAGTTTTATTGCAGGAAGGTGTTGCCACTGGAGGTGATGATAACTCACTTCTGGAGACCAGCCTCCAAAGACCAAGTAAGGAGAGGATTTTTCTCTTTAATTACATAATTTTTTTTTTAGCACAGCGTCTTGATCAAGACAGCAATTCCCTTCTTCACTGCTTGGGATGTAGGAATTAAATAGCTGGCATATGCTGCATCTGACCTGGAGAAGTGGGCTGCGCTGGGAAATGGGCTTACAGAGGGAAGCCTCAGGCAGATAAATTGCGAAAATACGAGTATGTTTTAACCAAAAAAAAAAAAAAAACAATGAAAGCCTCTGCAGAGCTCCCCGAGTTCGGGTTCAGCAATAACCTGCTGTCGGGCTGATGGATGGCAAAGCTTCCCCCAGCAGCCTGAAGTCAAATGCACGGCTCGGCAAACGCAGAGGAGGGGCTATCGATCAGAGACGCTCTGGGAACATGCCCGGCTCCCATGGGCACCCCAGGGCAGCAGTGGCAGGCGCATCTATCAGGTGGGGGAATTCATTTCGACAGCAATATGCAAAGAAAAAGTCTGCTCTTAAAAATGGCAATGTCTGCAGTGGCACCCGGCGAAAGAAACGCTGGGTTTATTAGCCATGCTTTGTGTTAATAGGGGCATTTTTGGAAGCCAGAAGCTGTGTTCTGTGATTTGGGTGCCCAAACACCCGAGGCATTGTGCTGCAGACAACTGCTGGGCTCTGTCTCCCTCTTCTGGCTGCTTTGAGATAAGCCCCACTTCCCGGCACAACCCTGGAACAGCACTTTTTGAACCGGTTGTTTCCATACGTCATGTTGAAAATGGAGTTGTGAAGCAGCAGTGGGGTTACTGAGTTGTTTTAAAACCATGTGACAAAAATTATGGGATTTTTTTGCAGTTGGAGATCGAAACCTCCAGCCCAGGAAAATTGGGTGATCATGACCATTTAAGGAAAAAAATGGGTGGCTGCCTCCACCTGGGCATCTCGCAGGCTCTAGAGATTTTGCTTTTCTTCCTCGTTGTCACTCTGGAGGGTGTTTAGTAAAGCAATATATACAAGCTGATAAATTCAGCCTGTTCTTTGGGACCAATTTCTACCTAATATTTGGAGAAAGAAAGCTCATTCCTATTATTTTTCCCTTTATTACTGGACAAGCAGCTGCTGTCATCTTTATACCATTTTCCTGGCTGAGCAGAACCTAGTCAGGCTGGACCACGCCATTGAACAGGTCAGGCTCGAGCAGGTTTTCCTGCCTGGACTAACAAGTTGTGCTTTTTGGCAGGCGCTGACTGATGAGAGACGTGGGGGGGAAGGCAACTGGTGTGTTGGCTTGGCACCCAGCTACACCATTCCCACTCAGTAAGTCTGCAAATGCCTGGAAAACTGAGAAGGTGGGTTTAAGCAGGAGAACTAAATGCTGAAAGTCGATGCACCTTACAAGAGCTTCTCTCCTTGCTTACAAATACACCTCATAACTTGGGATGATGGAATAAAAGGTGGAGGAGCAGTTTTGGTAAAGCAGGGACTGAGAATAAAATGGTACTAGGGAAAAAGCATCCAATGGGCTTTTCTTTGCTTCTGCTGGGACTCCAGGCTGTGCCATCAAATAATCTCCCCAGATGTGGGAGATACGATTGGATGGCCTTAAAGCGCAAGGTCTGATTTCCCTGGCTGTTAGCTGAATGATGGGACTGTCCGTGGCCAAGTGTCACATGCTGCTTTGATGCAGATTTATTGATACCTCAGTTAAAAGGTTAAACGGACGCGAGCAAGCCAGGCATTAAATGCAAGCAGACAGCTGGGGAAGCGCAGGCAGGCGAGATAACATTCACACACTCATGAGACCAAGAGATTGATGCTCATGAAGTGAAATTTATAGATGTTTAATGTGTCAGGGGCAAAATGTGGAAACTGCAAAACAATTAGGTGTGGAACTCGTATCAAAAAGAAAAGGGCAGGCCCTGTTTGGTGGCACTTGGGCGAGTCCTCGCCACGCCCACTGATTTTAGGAGCTTACTCACTGTTGGTGGTGCTTTTCTGCACCTTCATGAATGCTTTCCTCGTGTTCTTTGAGATCAGCCATATGTGATATTGCACAGAGCAAAATGGTAAACGCAATTCCTCTCCCAAATCCCTGTCCATCTAGGCAAAACTGGTAGGGAAGGGAAGGGAACACAGGAGACACAGCTCATGGACACTGAGGATTTACAGCTTAAATATTTGTACATCCTGGTGATGTGATTTCTAGAAACCATCATTGCGTACAGCCAGGTCTTCACTGGCATGAATGTCACAGCCTCTCTGAAGGTCTGTTTACATCCCATGATGCTTTTCTACTCTGAAAGTCAATCAGCATTGCCCAAAATACATTTTAACCTGGGAGCTAGAGAGCTGTTGGCAGTAGGAGTCAATACGATGTTTGCAAGAGTGGTTTTCTCTCAAGGCAGTTTGGGTTCCCGCACCCACCAGCACCCACATATTCACCTCCGTGAGCGCAGCCACGCAAGCCTCGTCCTCTGATTTCTGACTGTTTCTGGAGAGCTAAAGGTGAGTTTATTAATGCTTTTCTGAAATTGGAAGCTGGCGGGGTAGTGCGATTTAATTGGCAAAAATTATAGTGCTCTTCTTTTTCTCCCCTTACTTCTGCAGCACTTAAAGTCATACAGTTTTAGTCTGTGTCATGCTTATGTTTATATGCAAAGACCCACGGGCAAAGAAAACTTCCTATGTAAAAAAATTAGGTGAAGAAATCCCAAGGTACAGCTCGGATAGATCAGCTGTAAATCAGTCAGGACCTTTCATTTATCAGTGAATATAACAAAGTGTGTTTTGTAAGGAAATGGGTTCTTATTTTTTTCTGCCAAACAGGGCTGTGGTAGAGCTCTTGGTACCCCAGCAAGGTTACAAAAATCATATTTCTTAGCAGCATAAACCCAGCTGGAGGGCTGTGTATCTCCATCCATTGTCACAGTGCCCAGGAAGCTAGACTCAACACTGATGCCTTTGAGGAAATCTCTTGGGGGGTTTACGATGCTTCATCTGCTAGAAGGTACTGGGTAAATTTTAGAGCAAAAATTATTTATGCCTGTGGTTGGGTAAATGTTACGCTGTTTCTCTTGCCAGCATCAGCTTCCTGAATCCCCAGAATTAGCCCTGCAGCATTATTCCCAGGAAGCCAAGGCTCAGGGCTGATGCATGTTACCCCTTAATACAGACAGGTTTTGGGCATGGTTGTCCACCTAGAGGTGTTTGCCTCTAAAATTAATTGGTTCCTACACCTGAGCAAGAACTGTTGGACTAGTGTGTTCAAAAATCTCAAATATGTTAGATCAAGAGATGTCTTCAGACAGCAACTGGGTTAAGGCTGGAGCCTGTATCGGTCTCAGGATGGTCTCTGCCTTGGGTAAAAATGGCTCAATAATGTATCAACCCAAGCACAGCTGACCTGGCCATCTGTGGATCCTTCCAGCTATTTAGGTGCACACTTCGTTTGCTTTTTAAGCTTTTTTGGCTTGAAATGAGATTTTACTTCCCTACAATAGATGAATGATGGTTTGATATTTCCATGGATGCAGGCAATCAGAGCAGAGGGTCTGGCTGTCCAGCTGCTGCCAATGTGACTTTGGAAGGCATCGACCAGGCTGCCATTAATAGTAACCGTTCCCCCATCCAAGTCAAGTGTGAAAGACAGTCACTGGAGGTCAGATAATTAGGAGATTAATTAGTGTCTGTGGCAAAGTCCAAATAATCTTGCATGGGGAATAAAACCACAGGTTTGTAGGAAGATATCTGGAGTGGAGGCATGTGTACAGTAGAAAATCAGACTGTGCTTAGGATATGGGAAAAAACAAACTCTGCTTCTACACCACCCCTTTTAGCTGTACAGGTTCCCCCTGACCCCAAATTTAAAAGGGGGTTTACTCCCAGCAAACAGCCCCATTGCAACAGCTGTGTTAGCTGAGCAAGTCTCCATAGTCCTACTGGCAAATCCCTCTAATAATTGCTTACATCTTCCTGCAAGCAGCAAGAGTAAGAGATGGAGATGTCACCCCTGTGAAATTCATCTGGCTTTTCTAGACTGTGGGGAGAGCAGAGGGAGATCAATGGCACAGAGTGAGGCAGGGCTGAGCTCACTGCTGTGGGTGGGTGGGGCAAGACGAGTGCACTACAGAAGGTGGCAGAATCTCCAGCATGCCCTCATCTGCCCGGGAAGGCCCCTATGCTTTCTCTGGGGACATGCATAAGGGCTTCTGATAGTGGGGAGCACCCAGCAGAAAGACAAAGAGGCCGCTGCCCAGCCTGGCACCCCTTCTAACTTTGTCTGCCCTTGACTCTCCGTTCAGCTCTCGCCAAGTGACAGGACCATGCTGGAGGATGAGGATGGGCTGAGCGAGAGGGGACTCAGTAACTCAAGGAGACGATACGATGATGAAGAAGGTGAGTGAAACAAGGAGGACCCCCAGTGGTGGCACCCTGTTGTGTGGCAGCAGGGTCTTTCTGCCTGCCATGCATCAGAACTCCTGGCATTCGGGGCTGCACAACACAAGAAAAGCTCATGTGGGTAAAACAAGGTGTTTTGAGCCTTGTAGGAAGGAGCCAAATATCATCTTGGCTTTCCTTTGAACGTTAGAAATGCCCAGACCTGCTCTCTAAAGCTTCTCCTCCCACCCTAGATTACCACTCCATCTACATTGGGGTGCCAGTGCCCCGGGGGTACCGGAGGAAGCGACGTCAGCGGAGATCTGCCTCCAGCCAGGACAGGGCAAGCGAGAGTGAGCGGCACTACGAGCGGCAGGAGCGCTCTGACACCGATGACGGTGGCCACGGCTGCTATGAGAGTGGCAATGACAATGCCAGCAGGACAAGTGAGTTGCTGTTGGGCTTCCTGAAAAAGCAGGAGGGGTTTTGCAGTGTGATTTAAGTCAGGGGTAATTTCCCCCCATGCACTCAGCAAAGTTTCCTATCTGGCTTTTGCCTTTAGCACTGTTTCTCCTGATGTTTCCCTACATGTCTCGGAGGGCTGTCAGCAGGGAGTGAAACAGCCTTTGGACCTGCTTATGTGATGAGTAGCCTAAGAAGAGATTGTCGGTGTCCTCGGGAGGTTGCAGGGAGTGGTACTATGATGTCCTGCGGGTGCAGGTATCCATACTCCAGGCATCACACCTTGTTCCCAGTAGGCTATCGCAGTAGGCTATCCCAGTAGGATTTTACCCGGTCCCATGAAATCTCCAACACAAAGGTCAATATTCTGCACAGCAATGGAGTTGTTGATCTCTTGTTTTTTTTTCCCACAACCTATAGAAATTTATGTTTGTTTTTAAGTCAATCCGACTGCGCTATTGTCATGGCTCAGCCGCACAGGCAGGGTCTCATTTTTGGTTTTCCCTACAGAGGGAAAAGTTTTCCAGCTTTTTGCATGGAAACAGACTTTTTGTTTGTGGCAGGCTTTGCTCACAGCTCAGGCAGTGACACGCTGTGGCCACACCAGCAGCTCCATGTTCCCTCCTTTCTACGTGCAGTTAACACCATCGCAGTTATAGCGATATAGCGCAGTGGGTTGGTTTTTGGGGCAAAGTCATTTTATGGAGGAGAAACACCCCAAAAAGACTTACCTCTGCAGCAGCCCTGCTTTTCCCCAGAAGAAAATTGTGCCTCGTTTATTTTTTTTTTTCCTAGTAAAACTCTTCCCTGCGCCCAGAGGAAATGCTGCAGGTGATTTTCCCACTTCACTCCAAGTGGGAAAAAAAAAACACCTCCACAGAACAACCCCAAACCCGTCCCTGGGTTTCCGTTCTCCCATCTCTCACTCCCTCCCCTTCCTTGCCTGATCCTGCTGCCACACATGCTCCCAAGTGCTTACCTCTCTTGAACGCATCTCACTTGATTTGGTAACTTCCCGTCATGAGAGCTGAAGGGAGAGGAAAGTGCTTTATATTCTCTATAATCTGCTCCTTAAGCCTAGGAGTTTAACAGGCTTGAGTGGATAAAGGAGGAAGTTTGGGGGTTTTTGTGCTGTGCAAGGAAGGTTTGTTTCAACGGGAAGAAGTGGGGGAAAAAATGGAAACGATTCCAGGTAGGAGCCAGAGCCGCGTGTTAAATTTCTCCTTCGCAGCCACAGTGGAGGGAGCGGGAGGGGAGGAAAGCCTCCATTTCTTTCAGCTTTGCTTCTCCCTGGCAAAAGTAACTTGGGAGCCAGCACAGGGCTGGTTCGAGCACTCGTGACACTGGCTGAATGGCTGGGATGAGCCTGAGGACACTGAGCTCCAGCGCTGGAGAAAAGCTCACCTCAAAAATAAAATGGGGAGACCTGTGACAGCATCCACTGTGCTTCAGCAGCAGGGAATCAGCACAGGCAGTATTTGGAGGGATAAAAGTCTCCCAGTCCTGGGGACACCAGATTTCTTGAAATGAATGGGAACAGAGCTTCTAATCCCGTAGGATGTGCACCTCAGTCTCGTTTTGGGGGGAAGGTCTGTTCTGAGCCATGAAACTCAGGAAAAAGGCTGTCATAAGTTGTCAGTGGATGGTTAATGTGCAATAGGCTGAAACAGAGTTTGCAAAGGAAGCTGTGTGCTGGGCTGCTCAGTGCTGCTGCCAAGGCGGATTGCAAATCACGGGCAGCACCACAGTCCCCCTTCCCCATGGTATGGCATTTTATCTCTTTCATTGTACCTCTCAGTGATCCCCAAAGCCAGAGTGGAATTTCTGGTTTGTAAAAGCATTGCTAGTTGAGGTTTCACTGATGAATCAAGTTCGGGATGTGAAGGGCTCTGTTCACATCAAATTGGGGTAGGCATAGATCAGTGCCACTGGTCTGTCCTGTCCAATTACCCACAGAAATGTAAACTTTTGTACATATTATTATCCTATGTTATCATCTGGTTAATGCTGAGCTAGTCCCACATCTGCAGACTTGATTTGGACCCACTGCAGCTTAAATCATTACAGCCGAAAGAGGTCTGATGGGTGTAAATCAGAACAGAGCAACTATGAGTATTTTCCCACTATAAAAGTTGTTCAGGGGAGGTACAGATCTATTGTGTGCACCCTTTCCTACTTCAGCAATATCTTAGGAGAAATAGGTGCTGGTTTGGAGTGTCTCTGCAGCAGTTTTACTCTTGCATTTCCCAAACGCAAACCATAGCCTCCAGCAAGCAGCATCCTCAGGTGATTTGACCACGAAGACCAGTACCAAACTGGGAGAGAAGAGCAGCAAGATGGCATAAATCTGAACAGCAGCTCCCTCCCCTTCTCACATCCTCCAAAAAGATGACACTATTCTACCTGGTGCTTTTTTAAGATTAATTTTGTGGCTGGATCAAGCTTCCAGAAGGAGAAAAATGCTGCAACCCACTGCTGGGCCAGACAATTTCCCAGCTACAAATGGGTCCTCCAGGTGGAAAAATCACAGGGATTTTCACCCACACTTGAGGCACAGCGAAACTCTAGTGCTGTTGGTTTAGCAAACAGCTCTTTGTTTGGGTCAGTAAGCAGCAGGGAGGTTTTGCAGCTCCCTGCAAACTGATCTGCCAGCCTATCAGAGAGGAACACACACACTGCACACCAAGAGACAAGCTTATTTCCTTCATCTGGGGGAGAATGGGGGAAGACAAACAAAAAAACAAACAACAACAACACAAACAAAAACCTCCCCTTTGTCTTATGTGGTTTCCAGCAGCTAAAATTCATCACAGCCTCAGCACCCTGAAACGAGACGTAGGGGAATCCTCCAGCAGGCCGACACAGGAGGGACCCCACAGGAGGGAGCAGTGATCACAAAGGCATGTTGAGGGCATCATTTGCTGAGCCCCCAGTCTGACTCACTCCTGGAAAACTGAAAATCCCCTTTTTGTAACACATCTGAAGATGCCACCTGAGAAGGTCATTTCCAGTGTCTCCCTTTGCTGCAGTCTGACTCGCTGTGTTTGCAGTGTTTAAGGTTTGCTGTGAATTTCAGCTTTGCAGAGGAACGCAGGGCCGAGGCGCCAGCGGTGTGAAGCCAGGCTGGTGCTGCTGCCACACTGGTTTCATCCTCTCTTACACGAACAGCACTGGGGGTAAAGATTCTGAAGCCATCTAGGCATGTAACCCAGATTTAAAATTTACAGGAATATTAAAATTCATAATAACGAATCTTATAGAAGTGCGAGGAGGACTTGACAACAGGGCTTTAGCCCTGGTGGTGTGGCTTAAAGCACTTAAGCAGTTAAGCAGGCTCAGCTGGAGTGCAGGGGACATCCTATTCTTTCCCAGCAGCCATGACTTGGGCTTCAGCTGATTTGGTGGCAGGACAAGGCAACGCCAGCTTTCCCTCTGCTCACGCATGGCAACTTAATGAGCTGCTTTCTTGTGTACTGTATTACCCGACTTTCTTACTCCCGGGTTTGAGAGCAGGAGGATTCTGCTAACAAAGACATTTTCATAGATGGATTAACTCCTGCCGTATTAGGTGGGGGCTAAGATCCAAGATTTTATTAAAAATACACCATTTCCATGGAGCCTGGTGTAGGGCTGATTAACCTCTTATTTGAATAACTGGACAGCTGAGGGGAGAGGAGAAGCGGTCCCAGCCGCCCCATGTCTGCTTGGATTGAGGACCCCAAAGGCACAAAACCTTTTCCTGTCATAACTGGAAACATGCTGAGCTGCAGAGATTTGCAGGTGATCTGTCACAGCTCTGCTTCCCAAAACAGGCTGCGGGAAACAGGAGGCAGTGGGTGTTTTCCCCAACCTGGACTGCAGGTTGTGGCAAAAAGGTAGATTTTCCTGCAGAAATGGTAAATTTGTGTAATTCCTCTTGAAAGGGGATTGGCACCTGGAGGGAAAGCATGCACCGAGCACCTGTGCATCCTGATACACAGTTCCAGAGTGTAATGGTGTAGATGGGGCTTTGGTAGCTGATGGCAGGCAGCTCTAACCTGGCAAAGAAAAGCTCCATTGGTGGGAAAAATGTGAAAGACCCCAAGGAAATGGGGTGCAAAATGCTCCTGGGAGGGGAATTTGATTATATTGCACATAGGGGTGGCTGCATTCTGCGGTTCCCAGCCTGCACCTATGTATTCCGCTCCTGGCTGCTACATCCCCTCCAGTCATCCTTTCCTCCATCATCCTGTATGTCTTTGCACAGGAATTTTGGGACAGGTTTACTTAGAGTTTCCACACTGCTCAAAAACTGGTTGACATCTTCAAAGTTTTGCTCAAAATCTCCTTTTTTTTTTTTTTTTTTTTTTTTTTTACCCTAGCATCCTACATAGCCCTGCAAATCCCCCCTTCTTGCTGGGGTCTTTCTGCAGGGGGCTGGCATGGGAATATCTCAGCAAATCTCTTTTTTCCCCATCAGTGTCGCCAGCTGCTGAACGCCTCCGCTACATCCTGGGTGATGATGATGAGCCTCCCAACCCCACGCTCTTCACAGAGATGGACACACTGCAGCACGATGGTGAGGAGATGGAGTGGAAGGAGTCAGCCAGGTGAGACAAGCAATGCTTCAGGTCAAAAATGCATTGGAAAGAGTCAATGCCAGCATTCTTAGGTGGAAGCATTGCCCTTTGCAATGGGTTGGAGGATAATCATCATTTTAATGAGGTTAGGTTCAGTCCTTTTGGCTTTTTGTCATGGCCAGTTTGGGGAAATGCAGAGAACTTGGTCTTTTGTGAGTCTTTGCTAAGGAGGTAGAGGAGGGGAGGAAGAATTCCAGCCTTCTCCCACATCTCTCCAGGCTGTATCAACCCCAGAGCTGGGGCTTTTCCCATTCCTGGTTGCACCTATCCCATCCTGGCTGCTACACCCCCTTCACTCATCCTTTCCTCCAGCATCCCATATCTCTGTCCACAGGGATCTGGGGACAGGTTTACTTAGAATTTCCCTACTTCTCAGTGACTGGTTGGCACCTTCAATATTCAACATTTTGCTCAAAACCACCTTTTTTCAACCCAGTGTCCTAAATAGCCCTGCAGATCCCCTTTTCTCCTGATTGCCAGCCCTGCTCATAAAGCAGCATTGCAGGGATGCTTTTGATCATTTGTCATTTTGATCATACATAATTTCCCCACCATTTTGCATGGCTGTTAGATATACATGTCACCCTGCTCCCGAAAAAAGCTCAAAGTGCAAAAAAAATCAGTGCAAAAAGTAGGGATTTTCATCAGAGAGGGCTTGACATGGAGGTTTCCAAATTTCTCCCAGGAGAATGAAGGTTTCTTAGTAACCAGATTTCCTCTCTCCACCGTGGAGCTGTTCAATCTCTTGAGCCACAGGAAAGCAGATCCTTGGCGGTGGCAGTGCTACCTGTGGCTAAACCCTGCAGTGGGATTTAGTCCCCAAGTGGGAAATAAAATGCACAGCAGGCAGGGATTTTGCTGTAGCCTTTGCAAAGGCATCACAGGGTGCAAGTTCCAGGGCATAGGCACCTCTGGAGATGTGCCTCAGTCCCACACTCTGTCCAGAGCAGCTCCCATGGGCAAGTTGCCATCCCACATGCAAGCTAACCCACTTTCGGCAGGAAAACGGGGCAAAAGAGAAATAAAAACCAACCTAATCGGCTTTGGGTGAGCCACGTTGCAGCTTAGTGGGTGCTATGGCTGGGCTAGAGAGAAGCTTGAACTTCCTCCTAGTAAAAGCAGTGTTGTTTGAAAGACTGGAGAAGGGGTTTCTGCAAAGAAATGGAGGTGGGGATCTTTGGAGCCATGGATATAGTTCTGGCATGAGTGCCAAACAGTACATTCTTGAATGGTCTGGATTTTTGTCCCCTGCAGATACCATTCCTGGCACTCCCAGGTGGTATTTTGTGGCTTTTTTAATAGAGACACCTTGCATTTTGTCTTTCCAGCAGCATTTTAATACACCTCCTGCAGCTGATACAATCCCAGGCTCTTCCTATCCTTCCCCTGCAGCTTTCATAGCCATCAGAGATTTTCAAAAGCCATTCTCCTCCTGCATCCTTTCCATCTGTGCCCTCTGCAGTGGCAGGAGTCCAAATCCAAGTTGTACCAGTTAAAAGTTGCAAGGTTAAGCCCTACCAAGACTAATCCAAAGCCTGCAAACCTCATTTTAAAAAAAAAAGCAGCTTTCTTCCCCAAATTGACGTCTCACTGAGAGCTGCCTGCCCTCCACGGAGCCCTTTTCCCAGGGAGCTGGAAGAAATCAGCCACCACTCCCAGCTTTGCTCTGAAGTCCTTGGCTTGTAAAATTAAGGAATGGAGCAGAAGGGCGTATTTCCAAGGGGCAGGAGCTTGCAAACCCTCTCCTCTCCCACTACAGGAAAGAATTGCCATATTGAAGTTTGAACATTGCTAAGACATGAAAAGGACTTTGGCAATGCCGTGGATTTTTGCATCCCTGCGTGCATTGAGATGAAGTGCTGGCTGGTCTGTGCAGGTGCAGATCCTGGCTAAGGCAAGGTCAGGTCCATGGGAAAACCTCCCAAACCCTGCAGGAGCAACATCAGGAGTGTCAAATCTGCAGGGCTGAGTGCAGCAGTGGAGATAAGTGATTTTGCTCCACTCTCCAACGATGCATGCAACACCTTGTCTGATGAGGTTACTTAATTTCTCCATTCTTGTTCTGATCAACAGGCAAACACTGCAGGATAAGTGAGTTAGCTGAGGTTTGCAAAGCTGCCTGCAGAAAGTAAACACTGTGTGTGTGCAGGAAATGCACATCACTTCTTCCTCTCTTCCACCAACTCCCCTCCATTCCCATTCCCACATCTGCCACTGTCATTTCAGGTGGATAAAGTTTGAAGAAAAGGTTGAAGAAGGCGGGGAAAGGTGGAGCAAGCCCCATGTGTCCACGTTGTCTTTGCACAGCCTGTTTGAGCTGCGGACATGTCTACAGACGGGGACGGTGCTCCTGGACCTAGATGGCTACTCTTTGCCCCAAATCGTAGGTACATGTCTGCGGGTATCAGTGACTTGTGCTGGCATAAGGGAAGATGGCTGTTGAAAGCCATTGAATTGGTCCAATAAGTGTTGATGTCCTTACCTTTCTGGCAGGGGGGAAGATCTTGCAATGGGGTGACTGTTTCTCTCATTTGATGCTTTCAGGTGATGTCATTGAGAAGCAGATAGAGGACGGTCTGCTCAAACCTGAGCTGCGGGAAAAGATAAGCTATGTGCTCCTCAGGAAGCACCGTCACCAAACCAAGAAGCCAATCCACCGGTCCTTGGCTGACATTGGCAAGTCTGTGTCCTCCAACACAAGTGAGTGCTTGGGCTCCAACCTGCACCTGGTTGCATCCTTGAGTGTTCAGCTAGCAAGCCCAAGGGGAGGCAGCTCTCAGGAGACAGGAAGGCAAAATCCCAGCCATCTAGGGCATACAACTATTTATGGCAGCAGGAAAGATCCCAGAAACTTTGCCACTGGTGGTGCTAAGGGTGGCAGGTGGAAGCCGAAAGCCAAGGAAGTGTCTGCTGAGATGGACAAAGGCGTTGTGCTGTGGGCACTGGCATTTTGCGATGGACACCGGCACTGGTGGTCACTTGGCCAAGGGGCAAGCAGCCTGCAGACAAATCCGGTCTGCTCCGTAACTGAACCTGCCTATTTTTGAGCCTTTATAAAAGGGGATTTGTTTGTTTTCATGCTAGATTATACACTTAGATTTAAATGGAGGTCACTTGGTTGAGCCCAGGATTTGCCAGGCTTCAGCTGCTCTCCAGGCAGACACAAACAGCAGCACCCAAACCCAAACTGCACATGGAGGAGGCTGTCAATAAGCAATATTTCCATGCCATGGCATCCCTAGGTTCCAAAGCAGCCATCATCCATGTCAGAGGGCTAGATATTTGAGCTAACATTTCCCTGTAAGCTCTCAAAATGGAGCACAACTTTGAAATTTTGTAGTTACTGTTTGTAGAAATGGAAAATGATTATTTCCTTTGTCTGTAGTGCCTCACTGAGACAGTGACATAGCTTTGAGTTTGCAAAGAGGGACACCAAGCTGAAAAGATGGTCGCTGGCAGGAGGAGAGGTGTCTTTCATGTTTCTTTTGCCAACAGCAACTCTGCAATACTGGAATGAATACTTCTGGCACATTGAAAAACAGGGTCACATCCAGTAGAAAATTCATCGTTATTTCTAGTGACTTTAATACTGGATGGTGAAGAAAATGGGGACGGATGCTGTGTTGCCACTGGTGTTTGCAGTACAGCTCACCAGATGGCTTTCCTCAAGGAAAACACTCTTTGGAAATTCAGGAGGTTTTCTGAGAAAATTCTGGGCTTGCCACAGAACATGCATAGGGAAAAAGGAAAGCTTTTGTATCTAACTAATTCAGCTGAAGTATATGAGATGAAAAATGGGATTTGTAACCAGCTCAGGGAGGAGAAATGTTTGCATGAAGATTGGTAGTGGCCAATGTAAATATTTTGAAGTTTTAAGTTCATGACAAATTTCAAATTTATGTTTCTTTGTAGAATTATTGCTCTAAAAAATTAAAATAAAGCATTGGTTCTTAATAAGAAACAGAAATTTCCCTTCTGAGTCCATTTATGGCCTCAGAGAAAGCATTGATGTGCATGGGGTGGTGCAGGCTCCTTGCATGGATCCTCTGCAGAGAGAAGACAAGGCTTAAGGCAGGAAAGTGTATTTTTTCACTGATGGAAAAATTGCTGTGGGTGAGATAAAAATGCACATCAGTGGCAACAAAAGCAAATTGCAGGTATATCAGTGCTGTAAAGGCCACATCAGCACTGCGCAGCTGGTTATCAGCCTGGCCTCTTGCCTTTGGCATTGCTTGGCTGGTGGCTTCCCATGGTGCCTGCATCTCCTCTAGCTTCTCTTTTCCCCAGATCGCAGCCCTGTCCGGAGCCCAGCTACCAGCACCGCCTTCCACCGCTCCACTGAGGACCTGCGGATGTGGCAGAGCGCAAGCTACGGCCGCCTGCGTAAGCTGGGGTGGGCAGAGGGTTGTTGGGAACAATCCTAAAAGAAGGAGGAAAAAAACTTGAGCTGCAATGTGAGATAGGGTGATTGCAACTACAGGCGAGTCCTGCCACGCCTCCCGTCTTTGGCTGCGGATGAGATGTGTTTTTTGCAGCCACAGGGTGGCTATTAGAAAAGCTCTGATTATTGGGCTCTTATCTTACTGCACCTGGTTGGCAAGCCCAGAACAATGTTTTATTCGCTCTGAAGTCCTTCCACCCCATTTCCTTTCTGCATGTGGGGCTGTAATTCAGCTGCACACTGCAGGGTGGATTTCTCACCCTGTCTCTCTCTTTCTTTCTCATCTCCATCAGGCCATGCGCAAAGTCGAAGCATGAACGATATCTCAGACACACCAAGCACTGACCAGGTAATAATCCCCGAAAGCTTTTGTGTGATGCAGTGAGGAGCGTCTCTAACAGAACTGACTGCTGCAGTCCTGTTTGCAAATGCAAAGGATGTGATGTGATGCCTCAGAGACTCAGTGAGAGTTAAGGTCTGTGTGAGCACTGCGCAGCTTCCCTCAGTCAATAACCACACAAAGTCCTAATTAGTAAAACTAATACACATATTGATTCTTGTTAGTTCATGGGGAAGCTGTCCTAGAAATACTCATACAATCACAGAATCATTTATGTTGAAAAAGACCTTCAAGTTCATTAAGTCCAACCACCAACCTGACCTACTGAGTCCCGTCACTAAACCATGTCCCTAAATGCCACATGCACATGTCCCAGATACCTGCTGGATGGGTACTCCATCGTGTCCCTGGGCAGCCTGTTCCAATGCCTGACCACCCAACCTGTGAAGAAATTCTTCCTGACAACAACCTGCCCCTCCTGGGCACACTGCTGGCTCGTGTCCAGCCAGCAGCCTGTGCTTGAGCCAGGGCTGGTGAGGCAAAGGCAGAACTAGGGATCTCCAAGGATGCTGACACAGCTGAGATCCAGCCTCACGTTGCACCGAAGGACGTTCAGATTAGATGTCAGGAAGAATTTCTTCATGGAAAGGGTGGTTAGGCTTTGGAACAAGCTGCCCGGGAAGTGTAGAGCCGCTGTCCTTGGAGGTGCGTAAGAAATCTGTAGATGTGGCACTTAGGGACACAGTTCAGCAATGGACTTTTAGAGTTAGGGGGATGATTGACTTGGTGAACTTAAGGGTCTCTTCCAACGTAAATGATTCTATCACACTATGATTCTATATGAGCGTGAGGTGGAGAAAACATACTTAAAATCTAGTGACAGGAAAGGCTTGGCAGTACACATGTGTATGGGGATCCTGAAAGAGTCTTGGCTTAGCACCATTGCTGGGTGCAGGCAGCTTGCTTGGGGTAAATCGCAGCCAGCACTTGGGTCTGCAAAAATAATACAGCTCTTGAGATAACTGTCTGTAAATACAGAGACAGTTTCCATTTTTTCCTCTGTAGCAGTATGATAGATGTGGGTTTCTTCATGCAAAGCTCAGCTAAGGATCTGTCTGAGGCTTTTCCCAGTGGTTTGTTTTGCACATAAGAGCTAGGAAAGAGACTGGGCTGCTCTGGGCAGTTTACAGCCAGGTCTCTGCTTGACAATACGATATATTAGCAATGAAGTAATTAAGCGTGTGTCTTGTAGGCATGCTTTCTGCGCGATCCTGCCAGCATATGGCTTGCAGGATGGAGCTTGCAGGATGGAGCTTGCAATTTGGTCCTTGGAAATGCTTTGGATGTTTTCCTACTGCTTTCAATCTTTTGGGCATTTTATCCGAGGCATTTGGTGGGGAGCAAAAGGTAGATGTTTTTGAGATACACTTCCTGGAGCTGGAAAAGATGCTGATCAGGGGAAATGCTGCATCAAGGCTGAAACTGTGCAGGTTGAGTCCCTTTGCACTTGCCAGATGTTTTTCTGCCTCAAGGGGTAATGCCTGAAATCTGTCAGCCAGGAGCTAATCAGCAAGTTTAGACAGTGGAGACAGAAGGATCTGGCAGGGATTTGTAGGGGACAGTATGGTGTAAGGGATCACCTTGCCATGAGGGACATGCCCACTGGTCTTATCCGATGTGATGCAAATTAGGGGGAAGCAATGGATGGAAATTCATGTTTTCCTGGGTTGCCAGAGCATGATCCTCTGGGGCTCTTCATGTTATGGTTCCCAAGAAATAGTAACATCTCCAAGCTAGGTCTCACCCTTCAGATTTGGCTTTGAAATGTCATTGTGTGTCAAAAGCGATCACGTCCCCTCTGTCTGCTTCACTTTACCATCCAGTGGGTGGCACGTCCCCAAACCCATGCACTGCATGCAACTGGGAGCCACAGAACAGGGAAGCCATGATACATGGGAGGCAGCGCACAGGCAGAAGGTTTCCAGGGCACCTTCCTAAATTAGAGCCGCGAAAAAGCAAGCAAATTGCCCAAGTCATGAACCCCAAACATCAGCCTCCAGCAGTGGGATGCAGAGGGTTAATCCCAAAATATGCAAAGCATTTAGTATCAGGAATGCTGGGTTTAATCGCTCTGTTAGGCCCGCTACAAAGGGACTTGTTCAATGTTACATGAAGCTTAGTGGTCACTTTTAACTCCTGCTCTTGCTTATTCCAAGCTGCATTGGAGGAATTGGTTTATTTTTTTTTTCCATTTGGGTTTAAAGGATTAGAAAGGGAGAGCTTGCTGCCCAGCTCACATGCCTCCGCTCATGCTGGCATATAGATTATAATAACACCCTGCCTTGTTTTATATTGAACCATTTTAGGCTAATAATGAAAGCGCTTCAGGGGAGAAGAGACCCAGGGAATAAATCCATGATCGAGGTTTCCTACTTGCATTATCTGTTCCTGCTTTGAGGAGGGGATGTGGGGGAATGAGCTACAAAAACTTTAACTCAAGTCACCTGTGCACAGTGCCAAGTGGTGTTTCAGCACTGTATAGGGTCTCACGGGCAGCAAACAGGCAGATAGATGTGTTTCCTGGCTTACACCAGGATCAGCATTTTTGGCTCGGGTTTTATGCAGAGTCAGGCTGGGGATTGCCGTGGGTTTTCCTTGCTTAGACCCTAGGGCAACAAAGCACCTTTTCCAAAACAGTGAGTTACATGTGTGCATTAGAGAGCCCAGAGCATGTGCTTCCAAGTTAATCTTGGACTTAGTGGTGGTTTTGAATAAGGAAGAAATTCAGATTTACAAATTGTTGCTATTTTATTCATGGATATGGCTCTCAAATCCCCTGGGAGTCCCAGGAGCATCAGAGGTTGGAGCCTGCAGTCTGCACTTGGTGCTGCAGCTTTACCTTTTGTAGTCAGGGTGTGGAAAAGGAAGAAAAGTCAGATTTCAGCGACCACTCCCTTCCCTACCTCATCTTCTCCAACAGCTGAAAAACAAGTTCATCAAGAAGATCCCCAAGGATGCAGAGGCCTCCAATGTGCTGGTGGGAGAAGTAGAGTTCCTAGAGAAGCCCTTCGTAGCTTTTGTGCGACTCCTCCAGGCGACAATGCTGGGAGGGGTGACGGAGGTGCCCGTCCCCACCAGGTGAGCATGGTTCCTTTGGGTCCGAAGCGCTGGATGGTCTCACAACGTGGGAGCTGGCAGTACAAGGTTGCCAACATGGTGCCACTCCCTTCCCAGATTCCTCTTTATTCTCCTGGGCCCTGCAGGAAAAGCCAAATCCTACAACGAGATTGGCAGAGCCATTGCAACCCTCATGGTGGATGATGTGAGTAAATGCAAAACCTGGCCCTCACCAGGAGCCCTCCTTGCCCATAGCTGAGAAAAAAAGCACCTTGCATCCTATTGCCCAAATGAAGGGGCTTTTAAGGCCCATAGCAATGTGGGACATACGTGCTGGCTACTGTCCCCAAACCGACACCTCTCCTGACCCCCAGCTCTTCAGTGATGTTGCTTACAAAGCTCGAGACAGAGAAGACCTGATTGCTGGCATAGACGAATTTCTGGATGAAGTCATTGTGCTGCCACCTGGCGAGTGGGACCCCAACATTAGGATTGAGCCACCCAAAAAAGTGCCCTCAGCTGAGAAGAGGTGAGTGGGAGACATGGGGCTGGTCCCAGCGCTGTGGCTGTCCTCATCTCTCCCATTTTGGAGACGCTGGAGGAGGACAGCTCTTTGCTCGCCTTCATAATATATTGCAGATATAATTCTGCAGTAATAATAATTCCCACAGGAAGTCGGTTTTCTCACTGAACGAAGTGGGACAAATGAATGGCACAGCCGGCGGGGCAGGTGCTGGGAGCGGTGGAGGAGGCAGTGATGATGGGGAGATGCCTGAAGTGCATGAAATTGGGGAAGAGCTTGCATGGACTGGCAGGTGAGCATCACCCAGCCACCCAAAAAGCCTCAGACGGTGCTGTCACCCATCAGCATCTCCTGCTGGCTCACCCCATGGCCTCCAGGGGCACAGAGGAGTGAACTCCTTATGGGCACAAGCTTTTGTGCAGTGCTGTGCATATTTTGTTGGAGGGCCCATGCATCTTGTCCTTTCCTTTATCTCCACAGGTTTTGCGGCGGCCTCTGTTTGGATATCAAGAGGAAGCTGCCCTGGTTCCCAAGTGACTTCTATGAAGGCTTTCATATCCAGTCCATCTCTGCCATCTTGTTCATCTACCTGGGCTGCATCACCAACGCCATCACGTTTGGGGGCTTGCTTGGAGATGCTACGGAAAACTACCAGGTCGAGTCCAAGAACAGGGGTCACTTTGGTTTAGGGATGGCAAGCAAGAATAGGATGGGATGGGATGGGATGGGATGGGATGCGTTCTACCCCCATTGTGCCATGCCAATCTTTGATGCTAGGGATGGAAATTCATTCCCAAATGGGACTGGCTGTCCTCAGATACCTGCAGGATGAGAAAACCCATCTCAACAATAATACCAGGAGCAAGGGAACATGATCCCAAGCTACCCTATATGGGTCCAAGCAGAAGTCCTTATGTCCCATCACCATCTGGGGTATCCATGGGGATGTAACACAGCACAGTACCACCATAACCCTGGGTCTGATCCATTCCCAGGGTGTCATGGAGAGCTTCCTTGGCACAGCGATGGCGGGCTCAATGTTTTGCCTCTTTGCCGGGCAGCCACTCATCATCCTCAGCAGCACTGGTCCCATCCTCATCTTTGAGAAACTGCTCTTCGACTTCAGCAAGTAGGTCCTGGGTGGTGCCAGGGGGACTGGGCCCCATCTGTTACAGGGACAGGGGCTGACCACCAGCCCGTTGCACACTCTTGTAGGGCCACTTTCATTTTATGCCTGCTTTCAGAGGCAATGGCATCGACTACATGGAATTTCGCCTCTGGATTGGCTTGCACTCAGCTCTACAGTGCCTTATCCTGGTGGCCACTGATGCCAGCTTCATTATAAAGTACATCACTCGCTTCACAGAGGAAGGCTTCTCCACCCTCATCAGCTTCATCTTCATCTATGATGCCATCAAGAAGATGATAGGAGCCTTTAAGTACTACCCCATTAATTCGGACTTCAAGCCAGACTATGTGACCATGTACAAGTGCGAGTGTGTTGCTCCCGACCCAGGTGAGTACAAACCTTTCTCAGCGCCGGATGGGGATGGTAAGGGGGAAGGTGGGTGCCAGCAGGGGTTCCCGCTGCAGGTAGATTCCACTGGATCATCAGCCAAAGACATTAAAGGCGTCAGCTCCCTAGTGGGCATGGGGCACAGAGACCTTATCTTCCTCCTTGCGGGTGATTTTGGGCAAGGTTGGACATACAGCCTCGTCCCTTGCAGCTGAGCGTGTTGGTGCTTGCTAGGACGTGTTGAACAGCGCTGGAGAGCTAGGGACTCAGCCTGGAGCAACTGGACCTGGATGGATAAAAAGGAAAGATGGAAAGAAAGATTTTTTAGATCATTAATCCCTGCTAGCAACAGAAATTTATTCTCCAGAAAATACATTGGAAGGATTTTGTCCTCTCTTTTTCTGGGATGCCCCAGGATATCCCAGATGGGTCTGGAAAATCCCTTGGACTGTTTTTGGTTTTGGTTTTTGTATTTTTCTTACTCCTTTTTAAAAAGGAGAGGCCACAAGGCTCTGAGCAGACAGTCTTTCAACAGTTCCTCTGGTTTTGATCCAATTTCTACTACGGGCAAAAGAGGAAGAAGCTGCAATCCGTTATCAAATCAAGTTGTCCTTTGAGGGAAGCAAAGTAAAGAGGTTTTCCAGACATAGCCTTCTCTGATTATGGCTCAGCTGAAGACGGCTGTAATTCAGACTTGCCCTGAAAACACTGCTTTTTGCCACCAATATCTCCATTTGCTCTTGGACAGATGTGCCCAATGATCCCTGATCCACATCATGCAGCTCAGGTGCTCCCACTGATACCTCCAGAGAAGAGGCCTTCAGTTTTGGGCTAATGCCAGTGACCACCTTCTCTCAGATGAGCTGAATTTATTTTAAAAGTAGAAATGCTCACAATGTGGGGGAATATCAGCTGCAGATGGAAGACAAAAAGAAGTATGTCAGTGGAGGAATGAAAGCATCCAAGACCTGCCACACAATCTGTCTCTAATGCATCTGTCCTTGCAAGATGAGATCTGACATGCCATGATGGAAATAGCATTCGGTCCCTTATTTGATTTGATTTTGTGCTGTTTCTCAATTCCTCTTCATCAATGATGTGCTATCAACCTGGTCACATTGGGTTTTGAAAGCCCTGCAGGCAGCAGGAAGCACCCAGAGATGGCACCATCCTTTCTGAACCCAAACCCTCCAGCCTGGCCAGGAGAAAATCTTCGCCCGGGTGCCTGATGCAACGCCCAGGGCTGAAAGGGAGATCTCCCCCTTCCAGAGCCCTCACCCTGGCCTCTGCCCAGAGCAAACCCCAGTTGTGGCAGGGAGATGGGGCTGGGCACCGAGAGGCATTTGCACCCTGAAACCTTCAACCTCTTGGCAATCCAGCCCTGGTTCCTCACCCTTTTTGCCCTGGGCACCAAAGCAATGGGATCCATGCTGGATTTTCCATTCCTCTAGATGTTGAGAAGTTGTGTTTATTCTCCCCTACATACTTTTTAAATTTTTTTTTAATAGTTCTGATTTTTGATTATTATAACTGATTTGTACCATATTTGTCTCTGCTGCACACATCTATTTGGGCTGATTTCAATCTCAAGTGAGTATCACCTTCTAAATATTAAACCTGTTTTAATATTTGATACTCGTACCCCTTGGGGGGTCTTGTTGTTATTTTTTTCATGTATTTTACTTTTCTCTCTGCTCCAATAGAAGGGTTTACAGGTTCTCTTGTAAGATACTGCTAATGCTACACTATTCTTTAGGCTCTAGAAATAATAATAATAAAAAAATGTGATTTCTGGAAAAGCAAAAGGTTATGGAGGAAAAAAATGCTTTTAATGCTGTAAAGAAGGCTGGGTTCACCAGCACTGCTTCCTGGAGTCTGGTTTTGGCAGCCCCCAGGGTCTCTGCTTCTAACCCAGCAATCGCTTCTCCTTCATTAATTCTCTGCACCGGGGAAGGAGGCGGCAGGTTGGAGCAGCCAAAATCCCCACCTGGCCACTGGAAGAGGATGGACCAGAGGGACTGGGGGGGCAGAGCGGTCCTGGACCCTGCTTAGGGCACCCACGAGGAGCAAGGTGCTCCTGAAGTTGCAGAGCTGCGTCACCTGAAGAGCCAAGTGGAACTGCTCCTTGTGCTGGAGGAGAAGGTGCCGGGGCTAGAGAGGAAAACCCAGCGGGTTGCCTTTTACTGATTGTTTTGCAGTGAGACATCAAAACACCCATCCCACAAAAAAGTTAACACCAACAGCAAACTCCAACAACCAATTAGGCATTATTGGGTGCCGCCTCTCCAAAAGCAACAGGCTGCTTTTTCAGTCTTCTCCCCTTCCACCCTTTGGTTTGAAAGGACGGGTTCCAGCATGAGCCGCGGTGCTCAGCTATGCTGCCAGTGGCGCTCCCGCACTGGGAAGCTCCCCAAAGTCCTGCTGGCACTTGCCAGCCCTGGAAGGAGAAGCAGACAAGGGGAAGATGAGCTCTCCACTTGCGCATCTCCGACTCGGGCCAGCTCCAGAGGGTTTCTGTGGGATTAATCAGGGAGAAGTTACTGGGGGGTTAGAAACAAGGTTTTGCTCCCCAAATCTTGGTCTGCCCTTGGGTGCCAACCCCTGCACAGGTCTCAAAGGATGTGCTTGGCCCTGTGTTTTCTTTTATACACCCAGTCTGGGTTCAGCAGGGCTGAGCCATACTTCTCTGGATGAAGCCTGGCCATTTTTAATGCAGAAACCTCTATGCTAGCCAAGAACCTTAATAACAGACTTCTTTCCTGCAGCCAACATGACATTGTTCGATGCTTCAGCTCCAGTAGCACCAAACACCACTAATGTGTCTCTGGTAAGTGGAGTTCCTTGCTCTGTGGAGATATTTGGGGTCTGGGAGCAGGGGGGCTCATCCAAGGGGGACTGTTGCACCTGGGGCATAACACATGCTGCCTTGGAAAGAGGTTTAGGGAAGCACAGGCTCTGCATTGATTTGGGCTCATGGTTTGGCTCACCAACACCAAATCCCCATCTTTTTGCTCAAATTAATAGCATCTCCCATGACTGTGGGGGTGAAGCAGCTCCCAGCTGCAGCAGTCATTGGAAACCCCCCTTTCCTTGCATGCTACAATTGCTTAACATGCTAATTTTGTTTTTTTTTGGGGGGGTTTCTCCCTAGTACAATGCTATTAACCTAACAGCTCTGGACTGGACTCAGCTGAGTAAGAAGGAGTGTCTCAAGTATGGCGGCAGCTTAGTGGGGAAATCCTGCAAATTTGTGCCCGACCTGGCCCTCATGTCCTTCATCCTCTTCTTTGGGACCTACTCCATGACGCTGACCCTGAAGAAATTCAAATTCAGCCGCTACTTCCCCACCAAGGTAAGAAAAGCACTACCTTCTGCAGGATTTTGGCCCAATCTTTTCCAAAGGTAGGAAAAATGGGAGCTGCTGGTCTCATTGCTGGACGCATATTTCTATTTTCTCTGCGGTGATTTATGAGAAAGGGAGATGTTAATATAAATAACAATAACCCTCTCCAAGCTTTCAGATGCTGCTCTGGCTCTTGCATGCTGTATAACCCATCAACGTGTGATGAAAAGGGAAAAAAATGCTTTTTGTGAGTTATACCCATCTGCGTGCAGAGCTGGAAAGCCAAGGGGAAGTATGCAGACATGGGAGCAAATAACTCTGTCCCGTTAATTGCCCTTTCCGCCCCCATTTCCCGTCTGCCTCCAGGTCAGGGCGTTCATTGCTGATTTTTCCAATGTCTTCTCCATCCTGCTGTTTTGTGGCGTGGATGCCTGTTTTGGACTGGACACCCCGAAGCTGCATATTCCCAACATCATCAAGGTTTGGCCACACTGCGAGGGGCCCTTGCCTCTCTGTCGCACTCTCTTCCAGCTTCCCACTGGTTTTGGGGAAAATAGTGGCCACTTCTCTCTTTTGGGAGAAAATGTGGTGTCTGGGCACCTTCTGAAACAGTGCTTTGCCTTTTCTGGGGGAATATTCTAATTCTGTGACTTTTTTTCCTTCCTTTTTCTTTTTTTTTTTTTTTTTTTTTCTGCCTTCTCTCTTTTTCTTCCCACCTCTCACTCCTGGCAGCTGCGTAAGCTTATTAGCGATTTCTCTATCTTTATGTCCATACTAATGTTTGTGGGGCTGGATGTGCTTTTCGGACTGAACACCCCAAAGCTCCAAGTGCCTACTGACTTTAAGGTAAAAAGCAATAAATCCCTTTCTGGATGTTTTGCTGGAAACACCTATTCCCTGTCAGGGACATGGGAAGTGTGTGCAGGGACACCGTGGTCCAAATGAGCATCTGGGGAATATTTGGTGTTGAGACACAGGGCTGATGGGGTGGATGAAGGTGGGATAAGATGATGCTCAGAAGAGATGGGGTTTGGAGTGTTGTGGGGCTTCCCAAAATTTCCAGGCTTGGGGTTCTTCTGGGCTGCAGCATGCAAACCACTGTCTCCCCCAGCCCACTCGCGTGGACCGAGGGTGGTTTGTGTTTCCCTTTGGGAAGAATCCATGGTGGGTGTACTTGGCCAGTGCTCTGCCCGCCCTGCTCGTCACCATCCTCATCTTCATGGACCAGCAAATCACAGCTGTCATTGT
>VXAV01011530.1:0-13463 GCA_013399715.1 Alectura lathami
TCCACAACCTCTCTGGGCAGCCTGTTCCAGTGTCTCACCACAGTTATTGTAAAAAAACTTTTTCATTATATCTACTCTAAATCTCCCCTGTCTCAGTATGAAAACATTTTCCCTAGTCCTATCACAATAGACTTCACTAAAGAGTCTGTCCACTTCTTTCTTGTAGCCCCCCCTTCAGATACTGAAAGGCTGCTATCAGGTCTCCCCGGAGCCTCTGCTTTTCCAGGCTGAACAGTCTCAGCCTGTCCTCACAGGGGAGGTGTTCCATCCCTTGGATCATTTTTGTGGCCCTCCTCTGGACACGCTCCAACAGGTCCATGTCCCTCCTGTGCTGAGCACTCCCCATCTGGACGCAGCACTCCAGGTGGGGTCTCACCAGCACAGAGCAGAGGGGCAGGATCACCTCCCTTGCCCTGCTGGCCACGCTTCTTTGGATGCAGCCCAGGATGCGCTTGGCTTTGTGGGCTGCGAGGGCACACTGCTGGCTCATGTCCAGCTTGTCATCCACCAGTGCCCCCAAGTCCCTTTCAGCAGGGCTCGTCTCAATCCTTGCATCCCCCAGCTCGTATTGATAGCGGGGGTTGCTGTGACCCAGGTGCAAGACCTTGCATTTCGCTTTGTTGAAACTCCTGAGCTTAGCTTGGGCCCACTGCTCCAGCCTACCTAGGTCTATCTGGATGGCATCCCGTCCTTCAGGAGGATTGACTGCACCATGCAGCTTAGTGTCTTCCTCAAACCTTCTGAGGGTGCACTCGATCCCCCTGTCAATGTCATTGATGAAGATATTGAAGAGTATCAGTCCCAGAATGGAACCCTGAGGGACACAACTCGTCACCGATCTCCATCTTGACATAGAGCCATTGGCCATCACTCTCTGGATGCGATCCAGCAACCAGTTCCTCATCCATCAATGAGTCCACCCATCAAATCCATATCTTTCCAGTTTAGAGAGAAGGATGTGATGGGGGACCATGTCAAAGGCCTTCCTGAAATCCAGGTAGATGACATCAGTGGCTCTTCCCTTGTCCACCGATGCTGTTACACCGTCGTAGAAGGCCACTCGGTTGGTCAGGCAGGACTTGCCCTTGGTGAAGCCATGCTGGTTGTCTCACATCACCTCCCTGTCTTCCATGTGCCTTAGCATAGCTTCCAGGAGGATCTGTTCCATGATCTTCCCTGGCACAGAGGTGAGGCTGACAGGTCGGTAGTGCCCTAGCTCATCCTTTCTACCCTTCTTAAAAATGGGTGTAACATTGCCCTTCTTCCAGTCACCAGGGACTTCACCAGACTGCCATGACTTCTCAAATATCATAGAGAGTCAGGTCATGAGGTGGAGCAGGAATGCCTGCTCCAGGGGCTAGGGGGCTGCGCCAGCACCTTCTTTCTCTAACTGTGGGGCTTCAGTTCCCCCCACTTGGAGCCCATGGGCAATTGTTATTTGTATAGGAGTGTGTCGAGACACCATATGCAGCCCCTTTGTATTTCATGGACATCAAGCAATGAGCACAGTGTAATCACATTGCATGAGTACAGGTGGAGCAGAAGTGAGAAAGTGCTGCATTCTTCAGAGAAATATATGAAGACAAAAAGCCTTATGACTATAATGCCAAAAATATAAGAAACTGAAGCTCCCTCATTAATACAAAAATTAACAAGCCAGAGTATAGGCATGCAGGAATCGAGTGCTTCGTGTTTTAGAGAAGTGTCTTCAGCCCTGTAGATGTGTTTCACAGCTGCTGCTCCAAACACAAGTGTTATCTTGTTCAGCGCCATGACAGCACATTCCTCTTGAAATCTGACACAAACACTTTGAGGAAGGCAGAGCACAACCATCACCAAGCACACATTATGAACAGGGCTGAGAACAATACGTGTCACAGTCACAGAGCTGATATGCTTACAGGCCTTTCCCTTCCCATCTATTAGCCTGCCTTTCTGCAAACAGAAGGTGAGATCCCATAAAAAAAATCCTAGATCCAAGTCCCCAGTCTTTATAACTTAGATAAAACCCCTCATGATCCTCAGATAATGGATCTGTCATTGATGTTGATGACATAGATGGGAATAGTGGTAGCTGGGATGAGGGTGCATTCTGGTTATTTTAGACTTCAGGTATTAAATTAAATGCAAAAATCTGCAGGAGATACACCTGTGCACTGGGGACAGATGCAATGCTGGTCCATACTGGAAGGGGAAAGAAGGAAACATGGATGTTGCTGCATGGCCTTGCCCCCCTCATGCAGGGACGATCCTCTCCAAAATCCCACACTTGTGAATTCTCACCTGGCCCCAATAAGGGCCCTGGAACAACAAAGTCAGGCAAACTATAACCAAAGGCTGTGGAAAATCTAGATGTGTGAAAACTTCCCAGGTACCTAAACACAAGCGCGTGTTCTACCTTCTCCTTTCTGCAAGCTAAATCCTAACTGATATTTCCATGTCAGGGCAGGTGAGTCAGTTTCTAATTGGCTCTAATTGGTATGGTGGTGTTCTTTACCTGCAGGCACTAAGAAATGTGTGAAATTCTTTCCTGCTTCTGAAAAAAAGCCACCAGAGCTTTCAGACTGATTGTTACACCCAGCAGTCCCACTGATTAGAATAATTTTGACTTTTTTTTTTTTTGGTTTTACATAATTTTCAAAGCCCAGGCTCACTGTGTAATAAATTACATGCATCAAGGTGCATGAAGGTTCTTCCACGGCATCTTTAGATGCTGTGGGACTGCAGTTAGCCTTTGTGTGTCACAAATACGCATAACTTCACTGCCTGAATCATGCAAAGAACAGATAGCCTCTGCAGCTTCTTGCTATAGCTATGTTCTATTTCTTAGACAAACCTTTCAGACCGAGTCTCCCAGGAGTGCATTTACTTTCTGCAGTCCTAGCCAACGAATGGGGGGTGGGGAGACAGAAAGCAAGTCCCTGGATATATTTCTCCAGGTTCTCTTTGATCATACCTCAGTTTTTCAACTTGATTTCAAGCTAGATGCTGAACCTATTTTAAGACTTAAACAATGATGGGGAAAAAAAATAAATAAATAAAAGAAGGGAAGGGAAAACAATATTAGGACCACAAGGCAATTTTGGGGGTCATAAAGTCCAGTCCGAAAAACTTACAGCCAACCATGCAATTAATGTTTGCTCCACAGAACATACACTTCAGACCCTCGGCTGGAAAATATTTTCAAACAGCCTACATGAAACTTAAATTTTACAGTGAAAGACAAATGTCTCCAAGTATGATGTGTCAGAGGGAAAAAATGCGAGATGTGTTGGGCACTGTCAGTATATTCCCATCCTGCAAAAGCAAATGATGACTTAGGAGAAATTCATGCGTGATTCTAAAAGCAGCCCATACTTTGGAGGACCGCAGAGCTTTGTCCCACAGATTTGCTTCTGCCTGCAGAATGAAAATCGTGTAGAAGAGATACTGTCCAAATAATGGAGTGATTTGTGTATAGCTCCAGCCATCAGTACATCCCACCCTGTACACCTGTGCAAATTCTGAATCACAGAATCACAGAATGTTAGAGATTGGAAGGGATCTCAGAGGAAAACGAACAAGCAAAAAATAACCAGTAATTCAAACCAGAAAGAAACTATGAGCAAGGAAAGGAAAAGAGGCAGATTTCTTCCCCAAACTGTTGGAAGTCATTACAGTAAAACCCAAAATATGAGAAACAGAATAAATATGAGCCAAGCAGCCAGCACCAGGTCTCCTTTCAGATCTTTGGCACCAGCACACCAGTACAGATCCCTCAAGACCGTCTTTTCAGGCCCACTTTTCCAGTCTTTTATCCAGGGAAATGAGAACATCTTTGTACTGCGTTTCATTCCCCAGCTATAAGAAAGTACAGAAATGTGTGATCCTTCAGCAGCTGGAAGGAAAGATTTGCTTGGAGTCTGGCGTCACAACAGTGCTTTGCCTTCTCATTAAAATAAATCACAGCAAGTGTTGTCATTGTGTGCTCCGGGCTTAAAAAGAAGTCCTCAGGTAGACATTCCTATCTTAAAGGACAGACATAAAGGCAGACTCTGAATGGCATACAGAGAAAAAGCTTTACAGTGGGAACAAGAGTAAACTTTCATAGCACCTGCTCTTGAGAAATCATATTCTGGAGTGTATTAAAAGTCCCTGAGACCTTACATATATTTGCTTTTGATGCTGTAGTGAAATATTTCAAATGATCATGAACACATGGATACAGCTGTCATCAGGGATAGGTACCTCTGTGTTTGTGTGTGTTTTTCCCTTATTTGGAAATAAATGAGAGAACTACATCCTCTGGGAATTAGGTTGCTAAATTCTGAAGATTCAACAGATATTTACACAATCTGCTGTGGAGACAGATGCATATATTCACAAATATACATATATGTATGTGGAATATAGGTGTATATATGTACTAGGGATATTCAAGGGCATCATAGGACCAGATTTGCTCCTTTTTCCCACTCTTGCAGGTGATAAGCAGACTCCTAAAATCTCACATACAGAAATCAGCGTTCGCTTTTTTTTCCGCAAACCCCCCCGGCCCCCCGCAAGCTCTGGATACTATCTCCTCACCTCTAGAGTTGTGTCAGAAGCATGTTTGGACTCTGCCTGCCTCTGGGACACATAACACTCACACCACAGAGACATTATTAAATACTACACAAGGTGGTTGATTTCCTGGCAAGCCCCTGAGGACTGCAGCTCTGCGAGGTGACTCAGAGGCCCATGTGTCCTAGCTATCACTAGATGGCACTGTTAGCTTAAAATCATCGCACACTTTCCCAGGAGCTTCCCTCCAAGATCAGACACAGGAAAAAATAGCAAAGAGTCTCTTTGGGAAGGGGAAAGGAGGTAGAGCGGGGACCACTGGCAAAATAATCTACATTGTTAATATTGCCAGGTTCTTAAACAGGTACAGATCCAGGAAAAGCCCAGGACGGTTACAACCATAACACAAAAAGCCTCAGGCTTATTGACTTCTACTGGGGTGCTGCTCACAGAAAAGGTCTGAGTTGCATCTCCAGTCCTAGGTGGGCTTGTTCTGTTTTCCACTCCTGCCTGTGGAGTGTTTGTGCCTGCGGCAGGAGGATAACCATAAGTTGTCTCATTAAATTGTTATTGTCCTGAAAGCCTGGAAGCCTGTGGGATGAGCCCTAGCTCCTTTCCTTTGAAGCAAGAGCAGAAAAAAAACTAAAAGCTCTTGTTAGGAAAATCACAGTTAATTAAATTATGATCTGGAAAAAAAAATACCAATTTCCTGTCTCAAGCGAGCTGATATTATCTGCCTCTTATGGTGTGTTAGCAGGAGAAATTATGCGCTGGTCGTTGCAGGATCCTTGCCAGCTTGGGTCAAAAAGCAAGGGTTTGCATCGATTTGCGTGCTGTTGCTCTCCCTCTGGCTGACTGTGCAAGACAAGCCCCTGCACAACGTTGCCCATTCTGTAGTGCTCGACTGGTGCTGGGGCCGATTTAGCAGCAAAATGGGTGTGAGATCCCTCTTCTACTTCTGAGGTGGCATTTCTTGGCAGTGAGGAATGCAGAGCCAAGAGGACTTCCTCCAGGTGTGCATAAAGTCAGCAGCAGACTGTCTGGGAGCAGCAGAAAGCATTGCATTCCCATGGGAGCCCAGCAAAGACAGGCTGACAGCTCCTTGTAATGGTGGTAGTGGCTGTAGCGGTAGGAATTTAGGTTTGACCTGTTGCTGAGAAGCTCTAGGTTGAGTCCAGTGCCCTCTTCTAGACAGACACCGGTATCAGGTATGTCTTCTCTTTTCCTGTCATTGTCACAAACCAGTAAAATCATGACAGAAATTATGGCTGACCTAATATACTGCATTGCTCTAAATACTTTTGGCATCCTCTAAGGTCTTAGAGATGATTAACTCCGTGTGATTTCCCGGTGAGGACAGAGCAAAGGTGAAATCACTCCTCCAGGATTCAGCATAAGGAAATGAATATTGGGCACTTAAGAGATTCAGGTTCCCCAGCTCCTAAATTAATTTGTGACCTTGAATGAGGTGCTTGGATGCCCTGCATGGTTAAGATGAAGAGGCAGTAACATAAAAATGGGACCTGAATACACAGTAGGAAAAGCCAGGTGCTGAGAAAGCAGTTGAAAATACCATTCCTTCAAAGATTAGAGAGTTGTGGCTTCATGGACACATTCATCTCTTCTCAGGAAACATTGACTTCAATGATTTGATATCTGAAGCCCCATAACAAACTGTGAAGAGGGATCAGTTGTTGCAGCAGCAGCAGATATGAGGTTCCAGTAATGCCAAGGTATCTCAGTGCCTTTTCATGGAGAAAGTCCTTTGCCATGTGATTAAGACTCATCTTTGAAAACAGGGAATGGAGATTCAATTAATATGTAAATATTTAAATAGGAAGTAAAACAGTTTTAATGAAACAACTGAGCTGACCCTGTTCTCCTTCCCCCACCTTCCTTCCCTCCAGGATACTTCGTTGCTTGATGATTAAAGCTTAATCTTAGGAGATTAAAGATGGGATATTGAAGTACACTTAGTCTTTCTCCATCCGAACTACAATAATGCCTGAGTGAAGAACACTGTGTGACAGTGCATTTCTTATGGGGAAACAGAAAAGGTATTATATTAAGGGCTCCTTTTTTTTTTTTTTTTTTCCCCTTTGATTCTGATGTGTGGTGTTTGTGGGCACTAATTCTGAGATCTCACTGGGAGGGAAAATGCTTTTCTTACAAGATACCAGGTGTGTGCAGGGAGTGTTTTTTTCAAGAGGAGTGTATTAGAAATACTTTAAGAAGCAGAAGCAAGTATCCATTTTTTCTGTTTTTCTCTGTCTCCCTTATACACACACAAACACATACAAAAAGCTGTGCTGAAAGCACAAAGTACCAGTTATCCTTCCATTTCTAATTCCTTGACATGTTTTCCCCACTTCTCTTTCTGTCATTGCAGCCAAAGTGTTCTGACACTTTTGTATTGCTGTGACACCCACCAGGAGAGGAGAGATGGGTCACAAATCCTGTTTTTCCCTTCCACACATCTAACAGCAGTTGTTCTAGGAGCTGCTCATGTGGCAGGACAATTCAGCCTGTTTTACCTTCCTCACTGAGAAGTCGTCACCCTCATGAGAGCCACAATGACTGCTTTCAAGATTAGGCTGACTTTTGGGTATGTTTTTCATCAAACTGGGTCAGGTCAGGGGTGGGGACTTTCAGGAAGAACAGGCACAGTGCAGGAGGTGGAATGCATTAACACCCAGCAACCATCGTCAGCCCCGAACATTTTCTTGAACTGTCATTTCTAACTTAGGTGAGTGAATTACATTTCACTTCTGTGGTTGATTGAAGATTGATTTCATAAAGCAGCTACATCTGTGAAGGGACCAGTTTATTTTGTCACTGTCTTCACAGAAAGACTTTTGGGGGAAAAAAGGAAAACGAGGAAAAAAGAGCTGCATGTCCAGATTCCTCCCCCACCCTCAGTCCGGCAACACCTTTTAACACAACTCTAGCTAGGCATGTGTCTGTTTAGGGTTGTATGCAGTAAATGATGTGTCTGTTTCTTCCTATAGAAACTCAGTTGATAGCTTACAGTAGGTTTTCAGGTAGAATAGAAAATGCGATCTGTACATCTGGGATGGGGGGAGTGAAGGAAGGGGATTGGAGAAAGGAGAAGGAGGGATGGAAAAGAGGGAAAAAAAGGGAGGAAGGGAGGAAGGGAGGAAGGAAGTTTAAGAGTCTGCATGAAAGCAATGAAGTAGAGTATATTTTTCTGTACACTTGTTTAAATGTAAGAACAGTTCTCCTGTTTCTGGGAAACAGTGTTTTAAGTCTGCTCTGGTACTTGTCCAAGGGTGACAAGCTAGTTTTCCCCGGGCAAGAGAACAAGATAGAAGGCAGCCATGTGACAGCTGTTAATTCCCTACTGGAAGGCATCCAGAAACTATGGCGAGAGGGCTGGTGTAGGCCCTGTGGGGAAGAGAAGGGAACAACCCTGGAACAAGTGAGCCCAGAGGATGCAGTGCAGCAACAGTGGAGGTTTCTCACCATGCTTACACCAGTAACAAAGCTTTTATTTTCACCCACAACACTAAAATCTGCCAGAGCATTGAGTAAGAGTTTAATGTTGTCTTTTTGTTTATGTTAAAAGAAGGCATCGGAGCCACCTTTTCAGAGTCAGTAAACCTAATGTTCTAGGAGTGAAGTTCACTGAGCCTTGCAAGTGCTTAACTTTTATGTTTCTTGCCATGTAGGGGAATGCATGAGGTCTGTATCAGAGCCCTAAAATTGCTCTGCAGTGAAGGAAGAACTAGGTGCTAAGAGGAAGCACTGATGAGAATGTGCATGAAAGCCATCCCTTAGGTATATAAGACAACTTTGAATTTAAATTTATGGGAAATTCCATGCAGGGGAAACTGGTTGTGGACTCCAAGCTCTGCCTTTGGATATATTTTCATGTGGTCTCATTATCTCACTTTATTACCAGCTAAGAGGAAAAGAAGGTCCAGTCACTCTTTTGACAAGATAAATGAGAGTCCATTTGCTTTGGTGGAAAGAGGATGAGGAGAGGGTAAGGCAATGGTGGAGAGACAAGATGGTGAATGAAGCCTAACCACAAAGTGTAGTTTCTACCTTCAGGATAGGCAACATCTAGCATTACCTTGAAAAAGCTTTACATAAAAATGATTTGAATTGTATCAGATGAGATTTGTTTGGTTGGCTGGGGGTATTTAAGAACACAAATGATTGAATTATTTCTATTTCTAAATGAGATGATTTTTTATACTTTTGGAATTCTGTGTATTTTTTGTTTTTGTTTATGGNTTTTTGAATTTTGTTTTTTTTTTTTTTTTTTTTTTTGTTTTTTTTTTTTTTTTTTTTTTTTTTTTTTAAGTATAAAGCATCTTATGTGAGATTAGGGGATTATTACTGCAGGGAACAGATGTACTTTTTTTATTCACCAGACAGGAGTGTCCCAGATTGTCTTATCAATGACCTCAATCCTGGATTGCTGTGACTCATCTGTGGACGAAGTGCAATTCTACCTCTGTGTTTACTAGAAATATCCTGAATTCCACCAGTCCACTGGGACCAATCTAAAATCCATCTTGTAGCATTTGATTGGTCTATGGTCTACAAAACCATCTAGCTGTGACGCAGATATCCTCTAATGGTTCTCAGGTAATATTGTTGATGTGGAGCGATCAAAACCAGTCACTTTAACCTAATCCGACTGGGTTAAAAATTGGGTTTAAAACTGGAGAACAGCCCTCTTGAAGAATCCCCTCCTTTAAAGGACAGTGCTGACCTCAGGTGCAAGGAAGATACCCACATGGCCAGTGGAAGGCTTGAAATTCAGCAGGTGTGTAAGCACACAGATAAATAGAGGCAAGGGCATTAACAAAGAACTTGACTTACAGCATCATGTAAGCACCAGAGGAGGCTGTGAGGTGCTCAGTAGAGCACTGCATAAATATAATGCTCGCAGTGGATTTTAAGGTCAGGCCTGAACACTTGGAACAGTAATTAAGTCAACTATTATCCTTGTTCAGCATTGCTGAGAGGCTATTGGAAGCAGAACACGACCCTGGCTTGACTACAGTCCTCCTCCTTGTCCTTCTTTCCATTTCTTTGTTCCAGGATCAGCCCTGAAAAATGATTGATGTTGTAGCTGGAAGGGGAAGAAGCATAAAAATGATCCCTTTCTTGTTTTGCATTCCTGGCCTGTGCTGCTGTGCTGCTGGCAGATGTGCTTAGGGACAGTTTTCCTGCTACACTCACTTCTTCTTCTACTGCTGTGACAGAAGGTAAGTCATCTATGTCCTAGCTTCATGGTCTCATTGAGACTTCAAGGTCACAAGTGAGGGTCAGCTGTGGCTGTGTTAGGACTTGTTCATCGTAACTATAGATCTGGTTCAGAGAACCAATTCTCCCTCAAAATCTAGGAGTTAAGGCACCTCTATAACACAATAATGTTCCTGTTAAAGGATTTCTTGATTAGTGCTCCACTCAGTATGTCATTTGGGCTTTGAAAACCCCTTCTGGTGGCTGTTTCATCCTTTCCAGTGACCAGGAATAGTTTTAGGTGGGATCAAGGCCTTCACTAAAGATCTGAAGTATCCTTCTGTCTTTACACTCCCCACTGGAGTGTTACTTCACATTCCCGACTAGATTCATGAACAGACAGATACCTGAGAAATACTTGGCAAACACCAAAACTAATAGGAATTGTGGAAGGACTGGGAGAAGTGCAGCATGTGTCAGTAATCTGCACAAATCCCTCATGCTGCCCTACCAGATTCCCCAGGGTGGGAAGATCTTTGCTTAAAGCTCTGTCAATGAGAGCATTTATCAAAGGGATTTTTAAAGCTTTTCCAAAATAGAAACTTGATTATATATTTTCACTGATTTTTTGGTAGTTTTTAATGAATGCTCCTTGGCAGATTTTGCTATAGACACCTACTCCAGCTGATATTCATAAGCCTGAATTCCTTCTAATATTTGTTAGCTATGTCAGGGCAAGGTGCCATACAGGTACGGATAGTGAAGATGTCATCCAACAAAATGCATGTTCCTCGCACATTACACAGAGCTCTCTCACCATGCCAGGTGTGCTAATGGAAGGAGTTATGTTCACCATGGCCACCTGAGAAATCCTTTTAACCAGGCATCAGTTTATATAAAAAATCCTGAAACAAGCAATTGTTTACACAGAATAGATTTGATCTTGTAAAGGGTGAATTGCTACTTGTGATTTTTTTTTTCCGACAAAACAGATCTGATACTACTTAAACCACCAAAATATTACTTCAATATCAGTTTCCCCTGTGAAGGAAGCTGAATCTGGGAGAAAGACTGAAGACTGTGTAGTGAAAATCACATCACTCTCTCCAAGGGATGTTAATATAATTTCCTGCCTTGAAATCCAGGAAAGAGGAAAGTTAAATTGGTTATAGACAATGACAGTAGCTTCCATGGAAACACCAAAACAAAAACAAAACAGGAAAAATAAGCATGATGCTACAGGAATCACCATTCTCTATGACTCTGATACCCCTTTCCACTCTTAATTTGGAAGTCAGTGATGTCTTAATATATGATCCACTGAGCCTAGGCTCTGTGCCCAGCTGAAGAATCCCACAGCTGGTTTGCAGTGTCCTCTACACTTGCCCCAGGTTCTGCAGGCTTTTTAGAAGGGTCGTCAGCTGGCCCTGAAGGGAATCAGTTTATAATGCCTTCCACACCACGGAGGGCTGCATCCCCCAGGTGGGTGTGCAATGGTGTAAGCGTAAGCCCTTGCTAAAATGTAATGCATTTTATTGTAACTGAGACAAATATCTGGATTTGAATTATGGAAGAAAAGTGCAATCTGATTATTCTTTAAGGCATAATATCTTTTGCACAGAAACAAGGGGGCTTGGGGTGTTTATAGAGAAGCTACTTGAAGGGAGCCAGGGTGAGAGATGTTTCGGTACTAATGTAAAGACTTAACAGCTGATTGTTTTCATTTTAGAGGTAAGAACTGCTAAATGAGCCAGTACAAAATATACGTTTCCAGAAGCCTGAACAAAAACAAACTAATCTGCGTCCTCATTCATTTTGTCAGAAAACTGGTGCTTTTCTATGTGTTCAGTAGCTGCCTCATCTCCTCCAGAGGAAGCTCTTCTCTGCTGGTGGAGCATCATCACTTCCTCAGATCTCATTTTTCTGCTCTGGTGTTTTGCCTCCAGCCAAAGGCAGATGTGAGTTTAATTTGGGCTGTGCAATTTCATGTTATGCACACTATGTTGTGTGGTTGGTTTTTTTTTTTTTTTTTTCTGTTTTCTACAGCAACACTACTACATCTCAAGTATCATAATACCCTTAACATTTAGAAATGGCTTATAAAATAAATTTGGTTTCATCTTATGTTGGTAGGGATTCAATCATAGCTAATCACTGGCATAATGAGTTTGGTGGATATGATGGGGAGAACAATGCCTTTCACTGAAATCGTTTGAGATAGCACAAGTCAGTCTGCATTTCCAGATCCACATCTCAGATGGCACTAACAGGGATCAAAATGCTCAGTGGTTTATTTTCATGGTGTCAGGCTTTTACCACACAAATTGACTGCTGCAAAAAAGCCTGGTAGAGTGACAATGTTCACATGTACGAAATAGCATTGAGAAAAATATTCTGATACCCACTAAGATCCTTGTTACAAGGTTCACAAAACAGCATTTTTCAGACAGTCAGTTCACTGGTAACGAGTATTTTAAAACCACCAACAATTTCTCCATTGCTTCAAGTTATGCCAACCCAATACTAAAATATTCAGAAGACAAACCTTTCTTGAAAGTGGATGTCCATGCTTACCCTTCAAGAGTCCTCCCAAGGTCATGCTGGACACCCACATACGAGGAGCATGGAGTCCAGCATTATCAGAAGTTTTGTCATCATAAATAGCTTTTAATTTTTTTTTTCTCAGCTTCCTCATCTTTCTAATAGGACTACATCAAAACCATATGATAGAAAAAACTTCTGATCAGTTTTGATTGTTTTTTAATGTTTGTTGGTCTGCTTTGTTTCTGAAGATTCCTAGATTTGAAAGCAAAGCTTTGAATGAACCTGACCAGCTGTTCAGTTCCCATTTTCAAAAGCCATTATGATCTGTATTACTAGCCCCAGCAAGAAAAAACTATCCAAAATGCAACAATGGTGAAAAGTCCAGGCTGTACTCAGAGAAATAACAAAGATTAACGTTTCCTTTTGTATTTCAAATTCCCTTGAAAAAATCCCAGGTTATGGAGGAAAAAAAAAAAAAAAAGAGAGCGAGACCTTGAACATTTTATATCCTTGAGAATACGTTGCTTATGTTTGTTTTCTCTATTCATTAATGACCAGAATTAGCTTTATTAGACAATAATATCCTATACCCAGTAGATGGTGCTGTTAGCTTCAGCTTTCCACTCTATTGCACCTGCTGAGCTTTTAGACAGAAGTGGGTCAAAAAGAGGCAAAGCTGAATTGCAGCAGATTTGGGTTGTGTACTAGTTCTTTGGAGGTGGGGACAAAGGGACTAGCCTGTGCACGGCCGACTTGCATGGATGCTTCGAGTTCCCCTGGCTGGAGCTGGGAGCACTCAGTGCAACCATCCAATTATAACCCCCTGAGATTGTCACTTCCACCTCCGAGCTGTTTAGTTGGACAAACACATAATTCCAATGGCAATTTCTGCACTCTTAAATGTATAGGCATCTGGCGTTTCCCAGGTACAAAACCCACCGTACAGCCGGCTCTTGGCTGGACTCCAGCAGGATTAATTCTGCACTTTCTATTACTTCCCTCTGCATGTGGCTGCCTTATATGAAAAGGACAGTCATTTCAAAGAGAGTGCTTCAGATGAAATGACAAATTCCCTGCTCCATCTCTGGAAAATAAATAAATAAATAAATAGAAATAAACAACAAATGTCCAGTCTCAAATGCCTTTTTTTTTCTTTT
>VXAV01011530.1:18366-28613 GCA_013399715.1 Alectura lathami
AGATGATGGTATGCCATGATGCTACAATGTTATCCCAGTCAAAGAATCAGTAGATCTTTGAACTGCTGTATGCTAGAATTTGGTCATATCTTGAATAACCTACTGCATCGTATTTTTGGACGATTACTTACAAATTAAAAGTGCTTAAGGGGCAATGAAAACAGTATGGAGACTGAGGATGTGACCCAGCCCTTAGTGATAGTCCTTGGATGACTAAACGGAGGAACACACTTGTGGTCACAAAGACCACGCAAAACATATTCTTTTGTTTAGTACTAATGTACAATTTGAAGGCTGTTTTGTACAGGGTCCTCTTCATGTAAGCCCTTGGTGCAAAGGTGCTATCTTTGGAGAGCATTTTAATGCTTGTAGATATGGGTCGGTACCCTCTCTTTTCATTGTCAGCTAGCACTGTTTCTTTGTGTATAAAATGCTTGCCATGCAGCTGTAAAAAAAAAAAAATCAATTTGTAAAATGTATTTTCTGTGAAGATAAATAAATCCCTAGGACTTATTGGAAAAGCCAGGGTCTTGGCATATTTCTAAAGTCTTAGGCCCAAAAGCAGAATTCTGCTCTTAATTACACCCCCACAATCCATGAGTAACCAAATCAGAATTCAGGCTGCTGTCACCTATACCCTATCATCCAGACAGTGCAATTACAGGCTATTATTATGTGCTCAGTTAGAATGATTATGTATGGGACTGATTCCAGGTTAATGGCCAAAGCTAGATTTTATTTATTTGCTTGTAAAGCTTCTAGCACATTTCAGCCATGGTATAAATAAGAACCACTACCAAGCCTTACGGTAAAAAAGCCCTGTGCAAATTGAAAGTGATATGATTGCTACAGTATTTGGTTGTGTCAGAGTCCACCAATATGTCCACAGGGGAAAAAAAAAAAAAGCCAATAGTGAAATGGACTTTGAACACTTACCATACTTGTTTATAAAGGCAGGGTATCCATAGGACTATTAATTCAAAGGAGGATGCCAAAAGCAGAAAATTATGATGTGTCAGTTTATCTGCCTGGCAAACAGCTGTGTGCTCTGTTCAGAGTCCTGGCTACACAGGGATTTCTGTGACTGAATCAACAGCAAACAGACCATCAGGAGCACAAGAATGTGAGTCCATTAACAAGTGAAAGAAGGCATTTGGAGCAATAATAAGAGAATATTTGCGTATTCAAACTGGTGAACACAAGTTCCTGAAAAAATGGAGAAGGGAGAAAAGAAAGTGATCTGAAATGCTAGGAGATATATAGATTAAGGGGAAGAAATACACAAGCAATTTCAAGCTAATTTTAGCAGATGCAGTTTGATATGTAAGATCTGTTTCTAGCCTCCCAGGAGGGTGGCTTGAATTTTAAATGTTCTTCAGTGATATCTCTGGTCAAGACACAGTCTGGAATATTAAACTTCTGAGTTACTATTTGCATAACTGTACATACACCTCTCAGAAGCAAACAAACAAAAAATGCCACACTCCTCTGAGAAAAAAAAAAAAAAAAAGACGAAACAAACCAAAATTGATTGTTAATTCTCCAGTTCTCCAGTTCTCCTTTCTTTCAAGGAAGTCAAACCACAGAAGTCTTTAGTTCATCTGACATGATAATGACTTAATTATCAGTCCCTGGCTGCACCTCTGAATTAGTCCTCCTTCCTCAGAACTCACTATGCATTTTCATTTGATTATTCTTCTCAATCCATGTGCTCCTACTTCTTCACCTACCCTGAATGTTTCTGTAGCTGAACTGCCTTTCTGTGTTGACTTCTCTACTGAGGAAATATCTGTATTTCTTGAATTTGGTGGTTCTTCTCTCCCTGTATTTCCTGAGTATTGGTTGTACTTTAGTAGTCCAAACTCTAATGGGATGTTGCTAATTATGAGTATGTTCTACGAACCACAGCTCATGCATTCATCCATTTTATTTAGATCCAGCTGCAAAGCAAGTTCTTAAGTTACTTGAAATGGCACAGACTATGTCTGTAGGGCAGAGTCAGAGAGCAGTTCCTGCTCTCTCCCTGAGCTCTTTCAAACACTGAAAAAATACACTGAGACAGAATTCTAATATGAAATTTGTGTAATACTTTTTGTGTAAGATGTTAGCATTGCCTGTCTTGGAGACCCCTTTTCCTAATCTTATTCTTAGCATTCCTCAGAAAAATCTGTCAGAGGTGACGAGATATGACTTCACTGCAAAGGTAACCTTAGATTCATACATGAAAGTTGAGCACCAGCCTAACAGTGAGAAAATCCAACTACACAAGGAAGTCTTTGGGACATCTACTGACTGAAACCTGAACACCATTTTGCTGCACACAATTAGGATGACAATCTATCTAATTCACAGTAGAGAAAGAGAGTTGACAGCTAAAACAGCTGATTATTTTTTTTTTCCAAAAGCTTTCTGCTATTCCCCTAGAGCCAAATTTTCTTAGCACATCCTCAGAAATCACCTATCATTCAGTATATATCAAAATTTAAATTCCTTTTCATGTCTGCCTTGCTGTAATTCTGCTGCACTTTCAGACATGTATGAGATCACACTTGTACGGTGCTACCAGAGGCAAACAAAAAGCATGCTACGCTTGTGCCACCCAAAATGTCCTCGATACACAGCCCACCCTCCAGCTGATTCAGAAGATGACAGGTCTCCTGCTGATACAACAAGGAAACCTACAGGAAGTATGGGACCTCTGTAGGAGACATTATCTAAAATTTGTTGTCTAAGACTAGACGTTGTCTAATAGAAATTTAAGATCACAGTATCTCAGGAACCTGCATGGGAGTAGCGGATTTGGCATAATAACTACAGAAGAGCTATTCCCTTCTAAAATAGCAACTAGAGGGCAGCTGAGATTTATAGGTGGTACTACCTTTTGGCAAAAGTAAAGTAACCTAAATCCAGATTTCTTTCTCCTGATCCACAATTTCATTTGAAATCTACATATCTATGAAGCCATCTTTAAGGACCTCAAATAAAGGGAAAATAATATCCCATAGGTCCCATTCAGTTCACACTCTGCACAATCCAGCCTGGCCTCACAGACACATTCCAAGATTTAAATTAGGTAATTAACAGAAGTGGATTTAATTAATGCAAGCAGTCACCTTCTGTACCTCAAGCTTTAATTTTCATCGGTTCTTAGAGCTACAAAATTCCATCAAATGTAGATAGCCTGGCAGTAAAAGCATCTTTCCCTCTATTATCTACCTATATTAAAGATGTTTACATATGTACGGACATATATAACTTCTTTGCAGATTAGTTATTAGCATTTCTGGAGCTATTCCAGCCCTTAAGAACATGAAATGAATACAGGATTTTGCAGAAAAATAGTCCCTTCTGGGATATCCTGACATGGATTGCAATGACAGAAAATGCTAGTAAGCATATATATAACCTTTAGCCTTTCTGTATAGGCTTAAGTGTTTTTCAACAAGTACTCTAAGAAAATGTCACATTTTAATGCAGATTGTGGTCCCCACATGCTCTTTCTCTCAGTAGTCCTCCTGCAATCATTACTCTATCTATCAATCACATTCATGGCCAAGATGGATGCTCTTCTAAGTGGCCTTGGAGTACTCTTTGTCACTGAGAGCCTGCAAGAGGTTTCCTCTGTTTTTTGTGAAAGCATAGCATGAAGCAAAGTTCTATACTAATGTGTAACCAGCAGAGTTATCTGAGGAAGAGGTATACGGCCAGAAACATAAATGGTACTACTGCAGAGATGGCAGGGGAAAAGAACTGGCTCATCAGTGACTTGTGGTTACATCAGCAGAGGGGCTGAGCTCCTTGGGTTTATCTCTTCTTTGGATTTAGTCAGAGAATCATTCAGGATGGAAGGGATCTCAGGAGGTCTCCAGTCCAACCACCTACTCAAAGCAGGACCAACTCTGAATTCAGACCAAGTTGCTCAGGGCCTTCTCCATTTGGGTCCTGAAAATCTCCTGGGGTGGAGAGATGTCATCCTTTCTAGACAGCAAGTTTCTGTGCTTGACTAGGCCTTCCAAAGCCATCCCTTCTGCAAATGCAATGAGCTTAGGTTCCTCATCCTCTTCTCATAGTGCTCCAGTCCCTGAGCATCTTGAAGACCTCTTCAGAACATATTCCACTTTCTTTCTTGTGGCCAGTTTCTTACTTTCACTGGTGCCTATACTGGGTAGAGTATAGCAAATGCACTCTAATCATAGAATCATAGAATTGTCCGAGCTGGAAGGGACCATTAAAGGCCATCTAGTCCAACTCCCCTGCAGTGATCAGGAACATCTACAGCTAGATCAGGTTGCTCAGAACCCTGTCCAGTCACACCTTGAATGTCTCCAGGGACAAAATATGTGCCAAATTGTCATGATTTCTAGCACAGTCGAATCTGCGAATGCTGGAAGATAAGGGATTAGGAAGTTGTGGGGCGGGGACAGAGTTAGGACTTCTAACTTAAATTGATCCATGAGGTATTCCATACCATATCCATCACGTCATGGCTCTTCCCCTGCTTTCCGGTGAGTGGGGGGATGCCATTGTTTGTGTGTCTCCTTTTTTCCCTTCTGGGTTGGGATTGCATGTGGGTGAGAAAACACCTTTCTCGATAGTCAGTATTTCCAGTTATCAGTATTATTACCCTTTTATCCCCTTTTCAATTTTATTACCTCTTGTTCCTTAGCTATTTTAGTAAAATAGTTTTTAGCTTAACTCCTGAGGTCTACCTTTTTTTCTTCTTCCTCACTCCCCTCCTCCATCCCACGATTCCGGACGATGCTGGTAAGCCAGCAAGCCTGGGCCTCTGAGACTGCGGCCTCAGGGCGTTGAGCGAGCAACTGTTGGGTGCTATCATGGGTTAAACCACCACACAAATAAAGGGGAATAGTGACTACCTAGATCTCCTGGCAATCCTTCTGTTGATATAGCTCAGTAAGCTGCCAGTCTTTATCACTCCCAGTGTGCATGGCTGGCTAATATTTAACTAACGTCCAGAAGCATCCATAGTCCATTTTTAGCAGATCTGCAACACAGACAGACAGTCCCCAGCTTGTGCATTTGTATGTAAATTCTCTGTTTCATAATGACCTAATTAATTTTCAACAAATTAATTTATTCTTCAACTCCCTGGTGTGTGAACTCTCGGGAAATGGTGAGAGATGAGAAGTTTACCTGTTAATAAAATCTCACGTCTACACACTTACACTATATCAACTGCTGGCTTTTTAATGTTTTCAGAACACATTCTCTTGTAGCCAAAATGTAAGGCTGTCTGTTAACAAAGACTCCACTGTGGTTAGTACTATAGTAGGAAGAATCAGAAGAATATAACTTACATTACAATGAACTGTGTCTAGGCAGATTTAGAGCAGCATGCTTAGTCCTATGGAAGTGGTCAAGGTGCTTTCTGAGAAAAGACACTCCTGATGCTTCTTGGAGAGTAAACCCAGGAAAACCCAACTTGTAGGTAACTGAGGTAGAATTCAGTTGGACAGTCAGATGAATTTAGGTGGCTACTGTATAGGTGTCTACACTGGAAAGATCTGTGAACATTTCTGTTAGCAACTGAAAATACAAACCCTGCCATGAATCCTGTAGATGAGGTGAAGATTGACAACAGGGCAATGAGAATGAGGCTGGAGCATCTATGAACAGCCTGACTGCCAGGCGAGCAGAAATTCTTCAGACAAGATGTGTTGTAATACAACCAGACTGAAAGGTCTGTGTTGACGAACAAGAAATGTGTGCAGTTCTGAGAAAAAATGGATGAGTGATGAGACTGAAAAGAAGCAGAGGCCACAGCAAAGTGCAATGCATAGTGAACTCCCAGTGCAGCATTAGAGCAGAAGGAGACCATGGGAAAACATATTTTTCCATCCAGTGAGCTCTGCAGCAGGCAGAACAAAGACTCAAGCAGCTTTCTGTTCTCCTTCCAAGCACTCCCTTTTTAATGAAATGCAGTGTGCTGTATTCATCCTATAAAATCACTTGGGAGCAAAGTAAATGAACCACTTACACCCAATGTCTAAGTCTGTTGTGTTCTGAGCACATCATAGAAGAACAAAGTATTGGGACTTCAAGTGGGTTGGAAGGTGAAATTGTTTGTCATCAGATAAGAGGTTCCTGCTGGTCTTGGACTCACTGAGCACTTACTTGTTCAAGAGTGTTAGCTCAAAATCAATCAAGTCGAGATAGGGACAAGTCTTCTGCAGTGTGAGTGTGCAGGCATAACATTTTCTTTTCAGGTTCCTTTTCATTTCTGTATACTTCAATCCTCCCTGTTTACTGAAAGATGAATATTAACATTTTTGTTCTTGTTTTTCTGTCACCTGTACTGCAAGAATCAATGTTCTACTTAGGGAAATTATTCAGCAGGTATTAATGTTTCTTCCTAAAACTCAATATCTATTTTCTTTTTTTTCCCCAATTGCAAATTGAAATCCACTGTGAAAGTGTTACTGCTGCAATCATAGTTAAGTTTACTGAGTTCATAAAAAAAGAAAGAGGAAAAAAAAGAAAGAAAGAATTGAATACAATAAAACAAATGCATGAAGTGCTAAATGCAAAATTGGGTAGGGTGGTGTGTGTCAGAGTGGGGAAATCAAATGAGCATCATATTAAGGCAGCTTGCCGCTATCATGTAAATGTACAATGTGATAAAGAGGGAAGCAAGAGAAACATATAAGCAATAGCTCTTCCAATATGAATAAACTTTTTTCAGAGCTCACTGAAGTCACTGTCAGTCTTTGAACTGCTTCCATGAAAGACTTTTCCTCAAGTCACTTAGCATAACATAGGCAATAATCGATACAAAATATTGCTTAAAACAAAAAGCATCCATTTCCAATTAGATCAGGGGTCCAGGACACTATGCGAGTAGACTGTACCACACACCAAGTAAAGTAAAGAAAAATTATTCCATCAGGTGAGCCCTTCCTTGCTATAGGGATGCCAAATTTGAATGCCAGCACTTGAGCTTTGTCGTTTTATATTTTCATCCAACTGAAAGGTGCTAACTACTCCTCCTTACTGTGAAAAGTAGTAGCTGGGGAGTAGTAGTAGTACTACTGCAACTCTACTGACTCTATTTCCTAGGGCAAAAAATGTTTCTGGCGCCTTCTTAGAAAAAGGACCTGGTGTTCAAGTCTCTCACAAAGAAGATAAACCTCCCTATCCAGCACTTCTGGAACTTTGCTTTGTGATCTTCTTTTCAGGAAGAGATGGCATTTCTTTGTAAAGAGGTGGAAAGTTTGGGAGAAGTTCTTTATAGAAACTTTTAATAGATATGTTGTACTGCAGATAGCACAAGAGGTAAACTAATCCATGCAAAGTAAGAATTATGTGACACAATTTTTCTCAGCATTTTCACTGAGGTTTTGGTTAGAAGGGAATTCAATTCTTTCTGGTTCTTGTATCTTCTCTGAAATGGCCAAAACAAATCTTTTCATAGGTTTCTAGTACCTATTTACTATATAGCCTCCCTCCCCAGCCTCAGTGCATGGCCTGCAATCTATTTGTGTAATTCAGATTTGAGCTACCTTGCCCAGATCAATGTTAGCACTTAATTTAAGATGTGCTTGCCTCTGAAAGGATGTATATCAATATTTAATACATCTATCAGTTGTGAGTATTCTGTTAGATGATAATATTGCTGACCACTTGCTTTTTGCTTAGTTTAAATACAGAGAACATAGAACTAAAAGGAAACAATTAAAAAAAAAAAAGACACAGAAAACCAACCAACCAACCAACAACAATGACAAAAAAACATATAAAAAAATAACCCAGGAAGAAATAAACACAGAATAGAAATTTTCAGTATAAATATCTAAAATTTAGAAAATTTAGTAGCAGCTGAAAGCAATCATAGAATGATTTATTGTCTGGCCTTACACAATAGGCAATGCTATCGACAAAGAGCCCATAAAATTAGAGTTAGAATAATTTTGTGTTTGGAGAGAGTTGATGTAAAGATTTAATGAAAGGAAAGGGTTAAAAAATACAATGTTTTATTTGCCAAATCTAATAGTGACAAATATACTGAAGCCCTGAATGAGTCTTGATTACCACTGAATCTATATGATTCCAACTCAGGCCTCCCAGCACAGGAAACTTGGTCTGTGTCTACAGCTCTACAATGATAAAAGTAATGTTGATATAAGCTTAATGCCATCAGCTCCTAATGAGGAGTTGACCTGACAGATGATTAACAACACACACAGCATGTATGTAAAATATTTACTTTTCTAAATCAGCATTATGCAGTAATCTATTATTTCTATCCAGTAACAGAATCCTCTGAGTATGTAAAACATACATATTTCAGACTTTTACAGATCTAGGATTTTTCTCCCAAAGAGAAGTTCTATTAGAAACCTAAACACAGCTTCTAGCTGCTCATTAACCCGTTTAATTTCCTCAGTGAAAGTCAGACCGGAAAAAAAAAAAAAAAAAAAAAAGAGAAGAAATAGCATTAGTCAAAGTGAAAATTCCTGGTCATTCATCTAAATGTTTCTAATTTTAAAGCCTAGCTTGACCATTTAAATGCTAGAAGACTGGAGTTAATTTGTTTGTATAACAGGACCTTTGACTTTTGTGATTGAAAATGAATGAAGAAACAATTACTCTCCAAGACTACAAAACACTTATCTATAAACAAAACCCAAAGTATAGTACATTAGTGCTAACAACTAAATAATTAATTGCTATCAGCATGAAGCATTAAGGAGAGGTCTACACTGAGATATATTATTATCACATATTCCAAATGTTTTCTTAGTTACAGAATTATTGTATCACCTGCTAATAATACTAACAGCTTTAAGCTATACCTGAAGCACTTTCAGCTTTGCATTAGACTGTTACAGGTCTGCGGGCAGATGCAACTTTGCCCCATTCCAAGAGGCCTGTTTATCCACAGAGCTTGAGATACTACTGCTGTTATCCCTTAGCTAGTTCCTTAAGACAAGTGTCAGACACCCGCACGTTACAGACAAAGCCTCTGGGATCAGCTGTTTGTTGCAAACTGTGGCGAAAGCTGTATCCGAACCTTCCCGAATATCAAACGCAGGAAAGAAATTTCTGAAGAAGGAAGATGCTTGTTACCAAAAAAGTGTGGATGATATTGTTTCTGTATTTCACAAAAGTTAAAATGACTTAGTATAGCTATAACTTTATGGAATGAGTTGTTTGGTGTTGATGATAGAGAACTTCAACACAACTGTGCTCCATATGTACGCCTAGTGAAGGCGTAATTACACAGTGAGTTAGAGAGAATAATACTGATCCTTCTCTTAATGCCCATGTGACAACCTTCTGCTCTCCAAATTCTCTCTCCCTATCTTTCCTTCTTCTTGGTTGTCTCAGGTCATTAGCCTTAGGAGCACCCACTTGCTCACGTCACTTTGCAATTGGAGCCTTTCCAAACTGAGCTGGCATTTGGTGGGTACCACCCTATTCGGCTACCTGTGCTACTACTTACAACATTCTTTACAGAGACAAAAAGAATAGGACCATCCTCCTTCATGGCACAGTCTACTGAAAGGAGGTAAATGTTGATGACCAATACAATCTCCAGGAGCAATGAAACACAGAAAATTTCTAGTTGTTATGCTTCTTTGAACATTAACAACCTCATTGACAATAGTGTGTTCCAGAAGGCAGCAAGAAGCCAGCCTGGGAATGCCAGGTGCTAGGATACATGTCGTATCTGAGATGTAGATAAAAGTAGGTGTGGATGTAGATAAAAGGATGGTTGTGTGTCCAGTGTGGAACTGATGAAGAAAGGTTTGAACAAGTACAGTGTTAAAAGGGGGAATCCAGGAAGATTGCTGCCATTTGGTTAATCAGACTGAAATTACAGAAGAGGAGAAGACCACAACAAAATTTTGTCATGTCCATGCCTTGGATAAATATCTGGTAACAGCTGTTTCTGCTTCTCTAAGTACCAGCAACATGTTTGCAGTTTCTCCATTACACCATAAAAAAGCTGATTCTGGGGTATGCTAAGGAAAGCAAATTAAGATCTTCATTGTTACTGTCTGCTTGTTTCAAGAAGTGATCAGCTGCGGCCAATGTAGTACTTTGGGAACAGCAAAGGAACATTTTGCACTGCGCTCATCAGAGCCTTGTTATTCTTTATTAATAAAAACAAGAAGCGACTTTGCCGAACTCTGTTGTGCTTTTTATTAATTACTATTATTTACTGTTTGGCACAACACATAATAGGGAGAAAAGAACTTACTTTGCTTAAATGAGTTCAGAAT
>VXAV01011530.1:43633-62459 GCA_013399715.1 Alectura lathami
TTTTTTTTTTTTTTTGGTAACCACAGAATAATGTATGTGTTTTTATTGAACTATAACTAAACACTTCAGATACAAAAACTCTTTAAACCAAACTATGAGAACTAATAAGAGGAAAATAAAGAAAAGAAAAAAAAATTTAAAAAACTGAATAAGGTTATTTCATAGTACATGAGCCTCATATCATGAGTAATGATTGTAATAAAAACATAGGTGGGAACAAATCCCAGATGGAGACCTGCAACCCGAGAGATGCAAAGTACATTATCTTCACAAACAACAACCACAAAAGGCCTGTACTCCTGAGAAAGTTTGAAACTCGAAACCAGCATATCCATACAGATTTTATATAGAAAGCTGCCACTTCCTCATTAGGTGCAGCAGTGTATCGGATCACAAATGCTCCTCTGCACTTTCTACTCACCCCATAATTATTACTAAGGCTCAAAATATGTGAAGTGAAAAGGTTATTCAGTCTTCTGATTTGTATTTTCTGTCGCTCTCAGAAACATAAATCACATGTTCTTACTTTAATCTCTCTTTTATGAAAGCATGTTACCTGCTTGTCATGGAGAAGGTTCCTCTGCAAAAAGGATATGAAATATTTGTTGGTATGTTGGGTCCATTTATACACAAAATAGAGTGAAGGAGCAGGACGCATAACGGTTTTCTGCTGGAGCAGGCTATTGGGATGGAGCGTGGCAGAATTGGGGTGGATGCCATGTGGTGGGACAACTTCACCTCTGCACCCATCAGACGTTTCAAGCAAAGTGATGGCACAAGGCTTCTGCCTCGAAATGTGTGTCACAAGGCTCCTCTGTCCTGCTGCAGAAGCTGACATTCAGAGCATCCAAGGTGCATGAACTGAAGTCATAACTGTGGAAGAAAATGTGATGGGAGTCAAAACTGCGTGGTATTGCAAGGTGTAACAGGCACAGGTACAAATATAGACGTTTTAAAGTAGTTAGTTCATTTATTTTTAATAATGTGGTTATGTATGCCAGTACTGATGTCCATTTTCTTTTTTAAATATTTTTTTTGAAACTGTTACTCAAAAGGAGATGGTACAGGGAATTCTGAACCAGGCAAAAGCTTTGTAACTGGCTTCCTGATTCCAGTACATGCTCAGAAGTAGAATTTGTCCTTTCCCCCATAAACTCCTTATCTGATTGCATGACAGTGCTGAAACCCATTCAGCTCAATCAGAAAAGAGCTGATTCCTGATCCTATCATAGTAAAACTAGGAAGATCAATAAAAAAGCCAAGCAAAAATTGGAATGCTAATTAGTTCTTTCAATATATTTAACGTATTTCTGTAATTCTGTAGTAGGATCTGATGTGGGACAATGAAATCTAACAGCAGCTAACGTAGCTGAACAGCTGAGAAATGGTGCAATTTGCCAGAATGAACATTCTGCATTTTTCTGAGTAGCTAAATCTGTTGTGTATTTTTTTGTTTTAATGCTATGTGAGTTTTTGCTAGGAAAAAGAAGAGAAGGAATGAAAATGAAGAGGAAGGCAAAGAAAAATTAAATGAATGGAAATAAAATGAAATATCTTGTACTTATGGTTGTCCTTTCCACAAAAATATAATGAAAACAAAAAGTCAGAACTTCCCCACTTTGCAACTTTAATCCCTGCACCTGGTCTCTATTAATTTACTGTTCTGGTAAACAATGGCCGTGTATCAGCAGGTGCCTTGGAAGCCTTCAGTTGCCATACATAAATTTGACCATGACCATAAATCAGAGATTTTATTTTCAATAGTTTTTATTCAGTTTAAAAATAAGAAGACAAACTCCAAAATAATGAATGAAGTCATAGTTCTTATGGAAAAAAAAAATGTATTAGATTTTAAAGAAAACTGAATAAAATATTTGTTTCTTTATTCAAATGGGTGTAGTGCAGGTCCCAAATTTGTATTCATTGGTTTTAGCCCTAAGCTCTTATGAAAAGTCAAAATATTTGGTAAACTTTGTAAATAAATTCTCCTCCATCTTCCAGTAGTAGAGACAAACTAATTTCTGGGACTGAAGTTACCAGGCACTGATAAAATTAACTTAGTTAAAAATTAATCCATTCTCTACTAGTGTCTTTCAGGAAACAAACAACAACAAAAAAAGCTATTAACTGGTAATAGGTACATTTTAAAATATGCATGCTATTTCATAAAAATATAGAAATCTACAAATCATAATAGAGTTTCCTGATGATGAGCATGTCAGCATTCAGGTTGGTCAGCATTTCTTATTTACTTTCAGAGGGAATGAATATTGTGTCCACTGACGTCTATTCTTGTAATAGGGAGATACCAACATTTTCTGCCTCTTAAAAGTTTATGAAAGGTCTGTGAAAATAGCTTTGTGACCTATGAAAAATATTTGGCTAAAAGACAAAGAAAATATCCTGTACATACTGAGACAAAAAATATTTTGCAGTCTAAAATCTGAAAAAAGCAGAAGTTTTGGAATGAAGGATCTTAACAGTGCATACTTACCATCTTGCAGAGTTCCACTTCAAGTTTAAATTTTTTATACTAACAAAACTAATTTAAAGTTAAAAAAATCAGACTGAAAAGCAGAACTTTAAATTTAGAAATATATTTCAACCTTTCTAAATTTGTCATTAAGTGGAAATAGGAGAAATTAATTTTAAATGATTATTTCTTATGAAGTGTTTTACTTATCACGCTGGCAATTTATAATTAAAAATGTCTCATAAAAGATAAATGAGTGCTTCTACTCATGGCCATGATTCAACTGGATATGTTACTTAAACATAAGCTGTGTGGTGTGGTTAATGTGCCTGAGGGATGGGCTGCCATCCAGAGAGACCTAGATAGGCTGGAGCAGTGGGCCCAGGAGAACCTCATCAGCTTCAGTAAAACCAAGGGCAAACTCTTGCACCTGGGTCGCGGCAATCCCTGCTATCAATACAAAGTGGGGGATGCAAGGATTGAGCAGAACCCAGCCAAAAAGGACTTGGGGGTACTGGTGGATGACAAGCTGGACATGAGCCAGCACTGTGCCCTCGCAGCCCAGAAGGCCAACCACATCCTGGGCTGCATCCAGAGAAGCGTGGCCAGCAGGGCAAGGGAGGTGATCCTGCCCCTCTGCTCTGTGCTGGTGAGACCCCACCTGGAGTGCTGCGTCCAGATGGGGAGTCCTCAGTACAGAGGGACATGGACCTGTTGGAGAGCATCCAGAGAAGGGCCACAAAAATGATCCAAGGGATGGAACACCTCCCCTGTGAGGACAGGCTGAAAGAGTTGGGGCTGTTCAGTCTGGAGAAGAGAAGGGTCCAGGGAGACCTGATAGCAGCCTTTCAGTATCTGAAGGGGGGCTACAAGAAAGAAGGGGACAGACTCTTTAGCAGGGTCTGTTGTGATAGGACATGGGGAAATGGTCTCAAATTGAGAGAGAGGAGATTTAGACTTGATAGAGGAAAAAAATTATTTACAATAGGTTAGTGAAACACTGGAACAGACTGGCTGGAGAAGTGATGGATGTTTCATCCCTGAAGACATTCCAGGTCAGGCTGGACAGGGCTCTGAGCAACCTGCTCTAGCAGTAGATGTCCCTGTTCACTGCAGGGGAGTTGGACTAGATGGCCTTTAAAGGTCCCTTCCAACTCGGATGCTTCTATGATTGTAAGATGGCTTTGGGGGTCCAGACTTTTAGAAAGTCCAGTCCTAAATCCAATGGAAAATCAACGATGTGCTGTGATTGTGCCCATGGAGGAAAGAGAGTAATTTTAAGGTTATTAAGGTGCCTCCTATTCCAAAGATGATAATCTTACTGTAACTGGATTTGAATGCCCCTTTCTAATAGTCATAGGCTACTCAACAGAAATCTCACCACTTATGTGCAGAAGGTTTGATTTTGGATACGATATTATTTCTGGACCACACAGTAAATATGTAGATGCAACACAGAGGTTTCCACTTACCAGCTTATTTTGTATCAGGATTAAGCTTTCAGCTGTTATCTTTAATGTTTTCATCAATGACTTGGATGCAGGACTTGAAGGTATACTAAATAAGTTTGCAGACAACACTAAACTGAGAGGAGCCCTTGAATACCTTGAGGTAAGATAAGCCTTGCAGAGAAATGTTGGCAAATTGGAAGGCTGGGTAATCATTAACCGCATGCAGTTTAACAAGAGCAAATGCTGGATTCTGCACCTGGACTGGAGTTACTGTGGATATATGTACAGACTGGGGGATGAGAGGCTGGATAGCAGCCCTGCGGAAAGGAATCTGGGGGTTCTGGTTGACCGCAAGTTGAATGTGAGTCAGCAGTGTGCCCTGGCAGCCGAAAGGGGCAACAGAACCCTGGGGTGCACCAGGCCCAGCACTGCCAGCCAGGATTGTCCTGCTCTGCTCTGCCTGGTGCGGCCTCACCTCCAGCACTGGATGCAGGTTTGGGTGCCACAATATGAGAAGGACATGAAGAGAGCATCCAAAGGAGGGCTATGAAGATGGGGAAGGGTCTGGAGGGCAAGACATATGAGGAGTGGCTGAGGCCCCTTGGTTTGTTGGGCCCAGAGCAGAGGAGGCTGAGGGGAGGCCTCATGGCGGCCTACAGCTCCCTCACAGGGGAGCGGAGGGGCAGGCGCTGAGCTCTGCTCTCTGGGGACAGCGACAGGACCCGAGGGAAAGGCATGGAGCTGTGTCAGGGGAGGGTCAGGGGTGTTAGGAAGAGGTTCTGCCCCAGTGTGTGGTGGGCATGGAACAGGCTTCCCAGGGCAGTGGGCACAGCCCCAAGCTGCTGGGGTTCATTTGGACATCACTCTCAGACACAGGGTTTGGATTTTGAGTGGTCATGTGTGGAGCCAGGAGCTGAGCTTGATGATCCTTGTGGGTCCCTTCCAACTGAGCATTTTCTGTGATTCTCTAGTTCTATGACCCAGTGAAAGATACTTTTACTGCCTGCTGAGCAGCCTTCATCATACCCCAAATAACACCCCAGATCTTGAGTTACAAATCAGAAGTCAAAAGAGAAGTAAGATCTTTTAGGACAGGTAGGGAAGCTGTTGAAATAGGAGGGAGTAGGAGTGTATTCTTGTCTATTGGCAATATTGATAATGCCTCCCTTATGGAGTTCACTAATTACAGAACAGATATAAATTGTTTTGTAAAAATCTATTGGTGTAGGATAAAGAGCAGTGAATGAGACTTCAGCATAATCTATCAGACATTGCAGTGACAACCTCTGGCATGTTAAGAAGTTAATGTGACTTTAATAGGTCATAATCATACTAATAAAGATTATGACCATACACTTTAATAGCCAGAGTCATTTAATAAAACTATAACTTTTGTTCTTGGGATTGCATCAAACTCAAAGCACAATTCATCTTTAACAGGAGCTGAGCACTGCTTTAATGGAATTTAACAGCAAGAGATGCTGGGCTACTCTTTCTTAAGCAACAGAAATAGAGAAGGTAGAACTAAAGGTTCCTGCTGATCAATTTAGATATGCACAGAAAGCCTCCTCTGCAGAGAAAAGGGGAGATTTGCATGTATCCAGGACCCACCCCATGGTCTCAATCATCCTGTACCTCCTGGAGGTCAATTCAAAGACCATCCTTGTATGTAACAACCAAGCCAATTATTGATGAAAATATCACATTGCCTTGTTCTGTATGCTTTCTTGTTGGCTGAGTAGCCTGGTGGAAAATGTTGCTATTGAAGGATAATTTTTATCCCCAACCAATTCTGATCAATATATTCACCTTAATCTGAAAGATAATTGAGGTGAATCCTGTCAAACAGAAAAAACTTTTGTGTGTCCACTTACTTGGCACTGTAAGAACAGAGAACAACCTTCCCTAGAAAGGACTAGAGGATTATATCTCTAAATAACCTTAAAACTTATTTTGATGGGCGTTTAGAAAAAAAGTCAATAACATTATACTGTCCTTTGAGAGTTGTCATACTCCCCTTGACCACAGCAGAAATGTTTATCCTTCAGCAAAGTTAGCAAATCAAAGGTGGATCAGTCCCACATCACTGCACAAAGAAAGTGACAGCAATCGCTGGTTTTCAGAAAGGGCTATATTGCATGAGAAAACATCAGGGGACTGAAGGCCTTTGAAAGGCAAAAGAGTTCCACTCATTTGAACTTTAGTTTATCTGATAGAAATAGCTGTCAGATATATTCAGCTTCTCTTTCTTCCTTTCAATGACTCTGAGGCAGGCCTTATTGAGATAAGCCTAAGAAAGAGAAAGAAAGGGCAGACAGTCAGCATAAAGCAGTGGTATTGTGTAATGTGACAGAAAAGAAGAGCTGAAGAGCTCAGCTGCAAGTCCATAGTTAATGTTTTAAATATTGTCCCATTGAGTTTAAGTGCTGGCCAAAGCAATTTCATGTTAATGACAATTCTGCTTCCAAGGCATTCTGCCTAAAATAAAAGCAATGCTAGTAATGAATTCAGCACTTCTCCAGAGCAAGCTGTGCCTCTGCATGGCCATGGTGGATAGAAGGGTTTGGGTCCTGGGTTCAAAGGCAGGCGGAGTCTTTCTCTGTAACTCATGAGAGGTTTCCCACTCCTCTCAATATGTGCTGAGTGATGACGAAAAAAATGTTGAAAATAGATTATTGTGTTCTGTTCTGTTTTAATAATGGGTGGAAATAAAATGATATTTCTATGTCTTGCAGAACAGCACAAATTAAGACCTTTCCAAACACTTTCAAGTCATTCAATAGAAAATAGCAAATGAAAAAACAAAAAGAATATCCATTTGCATTTGAAACTCATATGTAAACAAAAAGAAAGAACTAGGGAAAGAAACTTGGATCTGACCTACCACTTGTCTGGTGTAACTTTTCCTCCTTATACTAGTACAGTTGCTGTGGAACCCCATAGTGTGTGGGTCAAAACTGTTTGCATAGCAAACATACAAAATTCACATTATATGGATTCTCAGATTGGAATCTAAATGTTAAGCTCTAACAGTTTGATAACTTGCTGAAATTAATCATTTGGTTTTCTCAGTCTTGATTTTGAAATTGCCACCCCTCTTTGTACTAGATCCGCCTGGAATGAAGCCAGTAGGGTGGGGTGGGCAAGAGGCAGGGAGGAGACATTGCCAGGGCAGCAGACCTCAAATGACCCAAGGGATATTCTGTACCGTATGATGTCATGCGCAGCAATAAAATAAAAATAAATGATAATAATAAAATAATAAAATCAAGGAAAGGAGGTCAAGAAGGGGATGTTCATACCATGAAAACTGGCCTCCCAAACACCTGTTATGCATATGGAGACCCTGCCTCCCAAGACATGGATGAACTTGATAATATGAAGTAGAGAATAATTGTTTTTTCTCTCTGCTTCAACACAGCCTTTGCTTGTTTTATTTTCTTCCCTTTCTTTTCCCTTTAATTAAATTATACTAATATCAACCCATGAGTATTTTTTCAGTCATATCCCCCCCCCCCATCTTTTATTTTCCTGCACACTTATGCTTTAGGCAATATTTTAATCTTGCGAATATTCACTTACTCCTTCATGGACTGATGAGTAAAACCTAAAAACCTGGTTAACCAAAATCCCTAGAAGTTCTTAAATATTGGCCCACAGAAGAGTAGTAATGATGAGCCAGTCCCAGATTATGCCTAAAAACTTATTGATTTTGCTTCTTCTCTCCTCTTCCTCTGGTGAAGGCTTGAGTAAACAATGACATTTTGAACTTTGTCAAAGTCAGTGAACACTCAGGATTTAGTTGAAGAGGTGACAGTAGATGCTATCAAACCACAGTTGCTTCACAACAGTATGCTATTGCTGTTTCAGGTATTTGAAAATCATAAACATCAGTGGAAATGGCTTTATTACGAGTAATCTCTAATTGAATGCACTAAGCTTCATCTATGAATACAACTTCAGGCTTAATGAATAAGAACTTCCTGACTAAATGTATGTGTCTGCAGTGTAGATGTCTACGTGTATGGTGATTGTAGACCCTTTTTTTCTCTAGTAGTCCATGGAAGCCTAGTCAATGTTGTTAATGGAGTTTAATTCAGCCTATAGTAAGTTACCACAGATCAGATGGAGCTGTATTCCTATGTTTATTGCCTCTCCATCAGGTATAGCAAGAAATTGGAGTACTGTCTCAGAGCAGATTTGACATTTAGTGGTACTAAAGACAGATGTACTGGATCATGCAGAAATGACTTATGTTTCCAGACCCAGCTGTCAAAATAAGATGCCCCCATAACAATTTGCTAATAAAATAAACTGTGATAGTAGGCATATGACCCCTGTTGGCACAGGTGAGTTTTTCTGAAAAGTTATCAATGATAACTGCCCAGTTCTTGTCAACATTCTTGCCTTAGCCTTTAAGCCTTCATTCGACCAGCAATCATCAGGGAGGGAGAAATGGGACATTCATTTTTCCTGATTTTTATTTTCAGTCTTGTCACATTGATGCAAGTATTCATTTAGTGAGACCTGGACAGCCTGAAGAGCTGGGCAGAGAGGAACCTGATGAGGTCCAACAAGGGCAAGTGTAGAGTCCTGCACCTGGGGAGCAAAAACTGCATGCACCAGTACAGGCTAGGGGCTGACCTGCTGGAAAGGAGCTCTGGGGAGAAGGACTTGGGTGTCCTGCTGGACAAAAGTTTGGACATGAGTGGGCAGTTTGCCCTTGTGGCCAAGAAGGCCAATGGAATCCTAGACTGCATTAAAAAGAGCATGGCCAGCAGGTCGAGGGAAGTGTTCCTCCCCCTCTGCTCTGCCCTGGTGAGGCCACATCTGGAATCCTGTGTTCAGTTCTGGGCTCCTCAGTTCAAGAGAGACAGGGATCTTCTGGAGGGAGTCCAGCGCAGGGCCACAAAGATGATCAGGGGTCTGGAACATCTCCTGTACGAGGAAAGGCTGAGAGAACTGGGGGTCTTCAGCCTGGAGAAGAGGAGACTAAGAGGGAATCTGATCAGTGTATATAAATATCTGAAATGCAGGAGCTGAATGGACAAGGCCAGGTTTTTTTCAGTGGTGCCCAGCTACAGGATGAAGGGCAATGGGCAAAAGCTGCAACACAGGAGGTTCCATACAAACCTAAGAAAAAACTTCTTTACCATGAGGCTATCAGAGCACTGGCACAGGCTGCCCAGAGAGGTTGTGGAGTCTCCTTCTCTGGAGGTGTTCAAGACCCGCCTGGACGCCTTCCTGTGCGACCTGCTGTAGGGAACCTGCTATAGCAGGGGGATTGGACTAGATGATCTCCTGAGGTCTCTTCCAACTCCTACAATTCTGTGATTCTGTGATTTGTGGAAAAATACTTCCTTTTTATTTTTTCATTCATTGCCTTGTACAAGGAGAGCCCTGGGCTACTGCAACGCTACTCTGACCTTGGTTGGGGCATAAAGAGATAAAAAACATAAAAAGTTTAATACTATTGCTTATTTAAAGAAAAAAAGAAAAAAAGTAAAAGGCCTATTTCTCTTCACCTAACTGAAGAAAGTAAGATGGGAAACAAAGTCTCTGATGAGCTTTATTTGGTGCACAGATGTGTTTGTGGTGAAATGGATAAATTTTATATAGTAAGACAAAGTTGCTTTACTCCCAAGGTTGTCTGTGAAATCTAATGATGGCTCAAGAAACAGAGCTTTTGTAAAGCTAGGGAATAATAAAAATCACTGTACAAGACATGACTTTTTCCTCCTGCACTTTCATTTCCAGGGAAACAGATGTAAGATCGGTTAGCAACCTGGCATCAGTCTGCATGTTTTGTTTTAAGGGAGTGTATTGTTCATAAAGTGTTATGAATACGGTTTCTCCACAGATGTGAGGAACTGAATTTCTTATGACATCAGTTTAATGATAACACATGGAAGATTCAGAAGACTTCTGGTAGTATTGCTTCATTATATGTGCAATTGCATGCTAAACCACTGTGAAGGTACACAACCTGTGCGAATGGCCCATTGATGTTTCCTGCTGATTAAATCCACAGTTCATGCAAATTCTGATAAAACCAAGACAAAACCTAAAAGCTATTACTTACCATTCTCACACTTCAAGAGACTTTTTGATGCTTCCTTCTTTATTGTTTTGTTTTCTATATGCTTCCAGATTATTGTAATAAATTTTAGAACAATAATTCATGGGAGTATAAATGCATGGAGAATGAGGCCATTATTCTCTGAAAGCCCAAATCTAGTTGATACCATTAGGGACTGAAACACTTCTCCGAAAGTCACATGTGAAATGAATTGAGTTCCTTGACTGCATCAGAAATTCATTATCCCAAGTAGCTGCTGGAAATCACTGGCTGAAAAGCAAAGTATTTGGATGTCTGGAGGCAGTCTGCCAATTGCTTCCATATCCTCTTCATATGTCTTTTTGACCTGCAGGTGCCTAACTGGTAGCAAGACTGTGAGTGATTCAGAATCAGCTATTATTTAGTAGCTATACATGGCTTGGTGGCAGCTCTGTCATCTCTTAGACAGACTAAGAGAATGACCAAGGGCTGAATTATCTTCCTGTTTCTCTCAGTAGGGAAAACAATAGGATCTCTACCCTATGAAGCCACCATTTCTTAAGAAAATATATCGTAATATTCTTGTGGTTTATACTCATTTCTTCAATGTTCTCGGAAATAACCAGTGAATCTCAAAGTCATTGATCAAGCAGAAATGAAAAGTAGAGAGATTACAAATTCATATCATACATATTGTATTTTCAGGAGATCAGGACAAGAATACTAAAAATGGTTGGGGAAAAAGAAGACAACAAGAAAAAGAACATAAACCAAAGAAAGCAAAAAAAATCCCCACAAACAAACAAAAACAAAAGGAAAACCCGCTTAGGGTAGAATAAACCATAAAATTCAACCTCCTGTAAATCTGTGTTTCAAAGGTCCAAGGCCAGCACTTCTAGGTGTACCAGGAATATTTCTGAGCCAATTGGAATGTCATTAGCAAATAGTATCTTGCAAGGTTATTTTCACTGGGGTCTTAAGAGTTCAGCTTGAAACCATATGCACTTGCCTATACTATTGTGACTTTACTAGTAGTAGTAAGAATGAAAGCAATTACACAGGTGGCTATACATGGACATAACACAAAGATTGATTTGTAACTTCATATTCACGGACAATAAAACAATTCAAAATATATGCATACTTTTAATTAGGTCATTTGCGTGCTTAATTAAACTAACTGGTCTTTCACATAGCATGAATCTCTCTAAAGACTCAGCTCTGTGCATCTGTTTTGCACCTCTGGAAACCTATAATCCACCTCTGTCTTTTCTAAAAATCCTATTTGCCCCAGTGGAAAGTGACAGTTGAAACCATCTACGTATGGATAACCAGGATGTCTTGATGTGAGGCACATGAATTCATTGCAAGATGGGTGTGATACTTGGCAGTAGGTATGTCAGAGAAAAAACACTGGAACTCACTGATACAGCAGGTGGGTGCACCCTCACGTATTGTAAAGCTCAGAGTACTGCTGGACACTTTTCTTACCCTGAATGTTCCTGCTCCAAGATTATGGGGCTGGCCATGAGCAGACTTCTGAAGTTGGACTATATAGTGAATGTATCTGATGTTGAGTATGGCCTTACAGACATTACAGAAAGTTTTAGTGGATTAGACAGTGGACACATGAGCTACATTTTCCTAGAGATGAGGGCTAGAGGACTATAGGCTCATACTGCTTTGTGCTTCACTAGGCACACTATTTTCTGTCCCACCATGCCTTATGCCTTTTCCATACCTGAGAAATCCATACTTGGAGATACTAAACTAGTCCAAGAATTCAAGACATCTTCAATTAATCCAATCTATGCTTCCTTGTAGAGTGAGTCTCTTTAAGGATTTAGCTTCTGTGAACACATTACGTAGTAGATGGGTCATTTTCCACTTAGTTGTGAGTTATCCATAACCTTTCATGGTGTACAGATACCTTAAGCTTGTGTATGCAAATAATAATGACTCTTAGGCTCACACTTGCTTGAGATTGTTTCAAGCAAACCAACCCATATGCATTAAGTAGCTAATTTTAGTTTTCATTATAATCTTTTGAATTTTTGCTCCTTTCCTTAAAAGTAGATTAACTAGTGCTAGCTCTTCCAAGTGTCTCCAACCACACAGAATATGAATATGTGGTGCTAGATCAATGCTTGCATAATTTGGGTGGAAAGAGACCCTTTAATGAAGGCAGTATTTCCCTCTCTCCACCCAGCTCATGAACAAAGCAAGCTATTCTGCCAGCCCAGGCTCTCTGTGACCGAGGCCTGTGACATAAGACTGTTTCCTTACTAACAATTCAACCAAACTGCTGGGCTGACCTAGTGATCCCTTGGAGGTTTTCTTTAACCCAGAGATGGAATAAATTAGTAAATATCCACTTAGAATGTGCCTGCAACAGCTCTAGCCAGTGCCAAGCTAAGGTGACTATGTTTCCCCTAAATATGAAGTTAGAAATGGAGAATTGTACATATGAAAATCAAAACACAGCCAATATATTTTTTTTCCTCATATAGCATCACATTCAGTTACTGCAATTGTTCTAAAGATGCAGGTCTGAGATGGGAAAGAGGGATTTAGATGGTACATTTTCAGCTGATGTATTTTCAAAAAAAAAAAAAAAAAATGAGACTAATCCTGTACTAAGGCATACCAGTTCAATGGCTTTCCAGTTCAATGTGTTTTTCAGAACAATGTGATTCTCTAAATGACCTCACCTCCTTGGATGTGAATTCTTAGAATCATAGAATGGCTTGGGTTGGAAGGGACCTCAGAGATCATCTAGTTCCAACCCCCCTGTCGTGGACAGGGTTGCCAACCACCAGCTCACTAGATCAAACTGCCCAGGAACCCATCCAGCCTGGCCTTGAACACTTCCAGGGAGTGAACATCCACAACCTCTCTGGGCAGCCTGTTCCAGTGTCTCACCATCCTCACAGGAAAGAATTTCTTTGTAATATTTAGCCTGAATCTCCCCTCTTCCAGTTTATGGCCATTACCCCTTGTCCTGTTGCTACATGCCTTTCTAAAGAGTCCCTCCCCAGCTCTCCTGTAGGCCTCCTTCAGGTACTAGAAGGCTGCTGTCAGGTCCCCCCAGAGCCTTCTCTTCTCCAGGCTGAACAACCCCAACTCTCTCAGCCTGCCTTCATAGGGGAGGTGCTCCAGCCCTCTGATCATCTTCGTGGCCCTCCTCTGGACCCCCTGCAACAGCTCGATGTCCTTCTTGTGTTGGGGGCCCCAGAACTGGATGCAATACTGCAGGTGGGATCTCACAAGAGCAGAGTAGAGGGGCAGAATCACCTCCCTCACCCTGCTGGTCACACTTCTCTTGATGCAGCCCAGGATGCAGTTGGCCTTCTGGGCTGCAAGCGCACATTGTCGGCTCATGTTGAGTTTTTCATCAACCGACACCCCCAAATCCTTTTCCTCAGAGCTGCTCTCCAGCCATTCTCCACCCAACCTGTATTTGTGCTTGGGATTGCCCCAGCCCAGGTGCAGGACCTTCCACTTGGCCATGCTGAACTTCATGAGGTTGGCATGGGCCCACCTCTCCAGGCTGTCCAGGTCGCTCTGGATGGCATTGCCCCTTTCCTCTAGCATGTCAACGGCACCACACAGCTTGATGTCGTTAGCAAACTTGCTGAGGGTGCACTCAAATTGAACCTGGTGGGGACCACTGTAGAGATGGCTGTCACAGTGGCCAGCTTTGCACAACTAGAATGTTATGTAGAAGTCCTCAAATTGCCCTTGGGATGTATCTATGGGCTAATATTTGATGAAAAATAGAGCTGCTGTTAAATAAAAACCCTCACTAAACAACACTTCTGGTGTCTGCGCTGTGCATGCCTGTGTTCAGCTATGGCTTGTTACTCATCACATTCCTCTGTGCAGCTTCAGACAATTTTATGTCATTATCCACTCTGGAGCTGACTGTTGCTTCTAACCATAACCCTAGCTCTGTAATCAGCACATGTTTTGTCTCCTAATTCCACAGCTTTCATGTAATTCATAAAGGCCCTGTCAGAGTTATGACACTTTTTAATCCATTCTCTAGGAGCTGTGGCTTGGTTTCCAGGGATCCCTGCAGGGGGTGTTGTCTGACTAATGGAGTCTGTACAGCCTAAAGGCAGGTTTACAACAGCCTTTGGACTCTTTCTGCTGACATTAATTACCATGATGGTGCTACGTGTAGTAAACAGGAGCCCTGCAAAGTTCAAATTGTTTATTTTTACACAAATTTACATGATATCAGTGCCTCTAAGAGACATAGTTTGTCCTAACAGCAAATCTGGATGCCTTCTGAAAGCTATCCCACATGTTTCTCCATCCCAACGAAATATGTCTCATCTCTCCTAAAGGCAGAGAGATTCGTTGGTCTTGCTAATGTTTTATTTAGCCTTGTTCAATTGTGCTCATGACTGGTTACATGACTAACAAGTTATACACAACTTGTTTCTCCTTGTCTGGGGCTGGCACCCACAGACTAAGTACATATGCCAACAGGAGACAGGTAATAGAAATAACCTCTGGGTTTTTGCCAAACTGGTTATCTCTGCAACTGAAAAATACAGATCCATTTTCTCATTTGTACGATACTACAGTTCTCTGAAGCAGTCTAAATGCAAAAGGCAGTTATGCTTTGAAAAGTCATCCAAATTTCAGTAGAACACTTGTATTCTATGGCAGTGCCTTCTATTCTCCTTAAGCACATAAAATATCTGTCATGCAGAGGGCAAGATTTGTTTTTTTTTTTCACCAAGGGAGGAAAAAGAAAGCTTTTTTTTTTTTTTTTTTTTTTTTTTTTTTTTTTTTTTAAATCTGTTACAACATGTAGTCTGATACCTGAATAGTTATTGACAGCAATAGTGAGATTACATATAGTGTTAAAAAAGTGGATCATGAAGAAGAGCTGCGGTGGGTTAGCCTTGGATTAGGTCCAAGGTCCAACCAGCTGCCCCCTTCTTAAGAGTACAGGGAGACAAAGTAGGATGAAAAAGTTCATCACAAAGATAGAGATATCATTTATGAACTGCTTTCACAGGCAAAGCAGACTCAACCTGGGGAAAGTAATTTAAATTGTTGGAGAATAGTAGATTTGAATAGTTATAAATAGACAAACATTGAAGCAAAACCTCCCCGTCCCTGCTTCCTAGGCTCAACTTCATTCCTTCATTTCCAAATAATTTTCCCCAGAGCAGCACAGGGTAGCAGCATGATAAAAATTGGTCGGAATATGTTATGGAGTTAGTTGGGATAACTTCAGTTTAATTAACCATATGACTTGGGATCTGCCCTGTGTGGTGCTGCGTTAGCTTTGTACTAATGAGGATGAGGCGGAGCCTCTGCTGTTATCAGAGCAGACTGATAATTTCCTACATCTTTAGTGAAGGATAGTCACAGATAACACCGTTAGAAAGGTGTCTGTCTTCTGACTAAGATAAATCAGTTAGAATGATTTCAGGTGGAATCTGTTTTCTGTAGATTTTATTCATGTCAAAAAAAAATAAAAATAAACACCAACTTGTTGCTCTTCAGTCTGTACAATACAGATAGTGTTTTCCGAGTTTTAAACTTCGAGCGCCTAACAGATCCATTTGTCTGTTTAGTTGGACTTACTAAACAGAACACATCCCATCATGAACCATGGTCAGAAATTGATACAGAAGGAGGAGAAGCTGCAGGCCTTGAAGAGAACCAGACAGACAAGATGGCAAATGAATTACAGACACATGAAGCTATTTCCAAATAAATTGTTTGACTGTCTGATTAAACCATTTTAATGCTGTGTTGTTTTCAATTAAAGTTACCAATTGCAAAAATAGGAATTTCTCATCTATTATATTATCCATTGTCATGAATCTGAAGATGAGCTAATATCTTCAATTTGTTTCAAAAGTAAACAAATAAGACCCTGTACCCATAGCTGAATATACATTGTTGCATACTGAGATATTTGTTCTTTATAAAATGACATTTATTCTGCCACAAGCTGACAATAAACAGTGTGTTAAAAATGGGCTGCATTTATTTGTTGCTTGTGATGGAATGGAGAAATTTATTTGTCTAAGGATTTGGTCTATAAAAGCTTAATCTCCTTTTAGGGTGCTGTTACATAATTTCCTCTGTTGACCGGTTTGCCTGTAAAATACTTCAGATTTATTTTCTTCCAGCTCCTCTTTAGTATTTAGAGCCATTCAGATTAATTTCTACCTTTTAAAATGTGTAACCAAAAAAGCACTAACAATTCATTCATATATACAGAAATGAAAACAAAGAGGCATAGATTAATTTAATATTTTATAAATAATATAATTTCAGAGACCCTTGAAGTTAAGCTCCCTGAAATATTCTGGTTAAATAATAATAATAAAAAGAGCAGTGTATTTGGAATAGCTGAAAATGATTCCAATGAATTTATGAAGGATTTCAACATTCATGGAACAGATATTTGAAAAAAAAAAAAAAAAATCTAGATTCCCAAAATGGAGGATGCAGAAATATCTTCATTTATACCTACTTGTAACTCGTCTTAGCCAAGATATGAGATAGACAGGCAAAAAGTCAATATGAGGAGGAATGGGTCTGTATCCTGGCCAACAGTACATCTGAAGGGCATGTTTATGTTGCAGATCTTGATCTACTGAATATTTAATTGCATTGAATATGGAATAAATTCTAAAGCAGATAGATACTGAGAATACCACATAAGATTATAGCACACTGTGGGGAATTAATTAATGTGGGTTCAAAACCTTTTAAAAATAAACAAGATTTAAGTGTGCATTATCAATTCCAGAATTATTTTTTTTAACAATTCTTCTAGCAGGTTTATGAATTATTTCTTTTCTTTTCTTTTCTTTTCTTTTCTTTTCTTTTCTTTTCTTTTCTTTTCTTTTCTTTTCTTTTCTTTTCTTTTTTTTTTTTCTTCTCTTCTCTTCTCTTCTCTTCTCTTCTCTTCTCTTCTCTTCTCTTCTCTTCTCTAGACATAAAATATTTTGGAGATATCAGAAGAGATTCAGAAAAGTATTTTCAAAATATTTTTGTTCTTGGGCTGAGAAGATGTTACTTGCCTTTTTTTTTTTTTTTTTTCTATGAGAAGGGATATATANTTTTGCTATGAGAAGGGATATATAGGAGATGCATGAAGATAATATTGTGATTTGGAGCAATAATATTTTGGTGCATATTAAAAAGGTTGGGAGTGACTTCAGTTGTTGTCAGTTGAGAAACTTCTTTCAATTTTAATCCTGTATAATAAAGAAAAAAAGGAGATTTTTATCTCCCAATGCTGAAGAATATCTCTCCTCTTTAATATCTAGTTCCTAGATTCTGTTAAAGCTTAATTGTACTATAAACAATCTGATTTCTGATGAAAAAAAAATATACTAAATGGTAAGGTTTTCAGAACCATTGTTGATTTTGAAAAATAGAGAAGTAAGCTATTAAGTAAAGGAAAATAAAAATGATACGTATCTTACATATGTCAAGTAATGAAGAAGTTCAGAATGTCTGTTCTATTCTGTTTACCTGCAAACTGACCTGGAATGCAGGGGTAGAAATATATAATGCAGGAAGGAAATTTTGTTTGTATGTTTTAGATTTTGATTTGTAAATATCAGCCTTCCATCCTGTAACTTGAAAATCTATTTCCTGCTAGACACCCCATTCCTTATTAAGAAAGAGTCATTGTTTCCCAAGTTAAATGGATGTTGGCGTTTTTAGCTCTATGACTGACAAATATATTTCTTCTATTTCTTGAGTGCTCTACCTGTAACTCTTGAAACCGTGGATTGCATTGATCAGTTTTTCAAATCTGCCAGCTTTGAAACAAAGCATAATTGTAATGAGATAAAATAAGAGAAAACAAAATGAAACACAGTGTAATATAAAGCAAAAAATGTGATCTGTGTCTTTGTGTGATGAAGTATTTCTATAACTGTTTCTACTGAGAAACATCAGATGGTGACTGAGAACACTCAATAATGCAAGTTCTGTGCCAAATACGTTTGAACTTATTGGCCACTGGTTAATATTGCTAGTTATCTGTCCATTTATTTAAAATATGTAGGCACTTCTGAAGTTACAAACACATTATAAACAGCTTACTTTCATTTATAGCATTTTAAAAATATTGCAAATATGCAAATAACAAATATTTGCTGTAACCACGATAAACAAAGACAAAATTGAATGTCTGTCTCAGATATTATTCAAGTAAACCTCAGAAGAAGTGATATACATTCAAGGAAATTGGTGCAGATCTTGCATTTCGGAAGAGTGTCCATCTCTGTTTGGTAGTGCATTGCTATTCCTGTTTCCACGTGGGACTCCTGAAGAAAGCAGCCAGAATGAAATGATGACCTCAATAGTATTTTGAAGTCAGTAATTTTTATGGATATTTTTGAAGTTAAGTCACTGATTGGTTTCCAGAGCCGGGATCAGAGACTTTGACTGGTTTCTTTGCTGGCTTCTTCTGCAGAAGTTATGTAATGAGGACAGAATCATTGGCCTTCTTGCCTCCCTTGAAGTTGTAGTTTGAGTATTGAAAAGTTCCTTTAAGATATGGAGTAAAAATGTTAAAATTATATGAAAAAAAATACTATTATTATTTTTAAATTTTGGAGGTTCTTCTGTCCTAGGTATACCAGACATGCTGGAGCAATTGCTCAAATCTAAGTTATATCAGGAATGTGCTTTTGTATTCAACCTACTTAGGAAAAAGAAAACCACAACCAAAGATCCCGACTATTTTCCATTCAGTATAATCCTTCCCTGGAGGTCTGCAGTGAGCTCACAATTATAATTGTAAATTTCCAAATGGAAAGTTTTACATGCTAAGATATACATTGT
>VXAV01011530.1:93386-103762 GCA_013399715.1 Alectura lathami
TATAGAAGCTCCTATCTGATGAGATTGGGTGGTTCTTGTTATCCAGATCATACCTGAAACTAAAATATCATCAGAAACTTTGCTGTAAAAAATATTTGGGGATTGCTCAGAAACAGAAGGGAACCATAAATCTTAGTGAAATGATTTTTTTTTTTTTTTAATGAGATTTTCAGACTGTTTTTTGTAGGCTTGGGTATTTCAGGCAAGAGCTGGAGTCCTGAGGCACCCAGTTTCTGCAGCCAGCAGCTGTTTAAACAGAGATAGTTCACCTTGTCCAGTTCTGGGCTCGTCAGTTAAAAAAGGACAGGGATCTTCTAGAGAGAGTTCAGCGGAGGGCTGTGAAGATGATCAGGGGTGTGGAGCATCTCCTGTATGAGGAAAGCCTGAGAGAGTTGGGACTCTTTAGCCTGGAGGAGAGAAGACTGAAAGGGGATCTCATCAATATTTACAAATAATCTGAAATGGGAAAGACCTAAGGTCTGGAGTCCCTGAGCACTCATATGCAGTGCAAAGGCTCTGCATCATCATCTGGAGAAGGAGAAAGTCTGCAGATTTGAGCCAGGACAGCATTTTGTTCACCAGAAATAGTGTAAGGAACCATGCATGCAAAACGTACTGTAGAGGCTCAATATCATTTTAGCCCAGTTTTTGTTACAAATTCTGAACGAAGCTCTGCTGATCATAGAATCACAGAATGACTGAGTTTCAAAGGCACCTCTGTAGAAGATCTTGCCAAACCCTCCTGCTCAAGCAGGGATGCCTACAGCAGGCTGACCAGGACTCCACTGCCTCTCTGGGCAACCTGTGCTAGTACACAGTCACCCGCACAGCAAAGAAGTGCGTGCTGATGTCCAGTGGGAGACTCCTGTGTACTGCTTTGTGCCCATTACCTGTTCATCTGGCACTAGGAAATACTGACAAGAGCCTGGTTTCATCCCCTCTGCACACTCCTGTAAGGTATTCATAGACTTTGATGGGATCCCCTCCTCTTTTCCAGGCTGAAAATTCCCAGGTCTCTCAGCCTTTTCACAAAGGATCCAGGTCCCTTCCTTCTCTTGATGGCTCACTTCTTTGGACTCTTGGCCTTTTCTCTCCTTCAGTGGCAAGGCCAGAACCGAAACTCCAAAATCTTCCCTAAAACACTGCTGAAGCCTGGGGTTGAACCAGGGACCTTTAGATCTTCAGTCTAACGCTCTCCCAGCTGAGCTACTTCAGCCCTGCCTGGGCACACAATTTTTTATTTCCTATGGAAGAAAATAGGAGAACTGAGAAGTTAGCATGGGACTTTGCTGAAAATGGACAGAAAACATTTTAAGTTTGGATAAGTTCACTCTGAATGTATAGTTTTCTTTTTCTTTTCTTTTCTTTTCTTTTCTTTTCTTTTCTTTTCTTTTCTTTTCTTTTCTTTTCTTTTCTTTTCTTTTCTTTTCTTTTCTTTTCTTTTCTTTTCTTTTCTTTTCTTTTCTTTTCTTTTCTTTTCTTTTCTTTTCTTTTCTTTTCTTCCTATGCAGAAATTACTCAAAATAAGACTAGGATATTCAAGGTCTCATTAGTTAAAATTAATTTAATCCTTCATTATTTCAGGATGATGGAATTCTACACTATAATTCAGGTATATATATATATATATATTTTTTTTTTTTCCCCTGTGTTTTAAACTTCTCTTTTCAGTCTGTTTTAAAAATATATTTGCCCTAGTATGCTTTGACAACTTTTCTTTGGACCTAACTGTCAGGAGGTTTATTTTAAATTTATTTTCTGTGTAGGACCTTACATATGGTACCACAATACTTTTCACAATACCTGTTTTCATGTTCCACTGTATCATTTCAAGTTGCCTACAGTGCAGTTCATAGGAATAAATTTTGACATTTCCATCTAGGACCTCCTTCTAGTCTATGGAAAGATAAAAAGTGCTTGTGGGGTCTGAATTTAGACTTCTAAAATAGGTCATGGGAATTGTACTTATTCATTCATGCCTGTTCTCTCAGCTGACTACAAAGAAACCTACAGTGACTAGCACAGCTGGAGACACCTACACTGAAGATGTTTGAAGCTGGATGAGATGAATCCCATCCCTGTTCCCTAATAAAGGCAAATTTTCACCAACAATGGAAAGTCAGATTCTCACTTGTTTGGAGCCTTGCTCAGAACCTTGTTCAGTTACTTGAATCCTTGCAATATGATTGTAAATATATTGCCACTGACTTTTATACCCTTTGGGACAAACCTAGTTATACCACAGCCTACAATGAGAAAGATTCTTTTCTGACTTGCTCCAGTAAAAGACTGACTTTTTCTCCTTTCATTATAAAAGCCCTATAACTGTTTAACTCGATACGAGAACATAGAAAAACCCTATAACTGTTTAACTTGATACGAGAACATACATATTCTGTGACCCTTTTATTGCAGCTGAGCAACAGACTGGGGACTTGGAGGCCCTGATGTGGAATTCGTAGGAAACCCAAGAGCTATTTAGAGGCTTGATTTTTATTTCACTGTCTTCTTAAAAAAAAAAAAAAAAAAAAAAAAAAAAAAAGGAGAGAAATATAAAAGGAAAATGATGAGTTATTTTGGAGAATATGGTATCCAAGCAGGACTTGGCCTACTTTCATTTTTATAATTCAACAGTCAGGAGAAGAATTTTCTCCCTTGTCTATTTTTCTTATTTTATTTTTAATGGGAAAAAAAAAAAATTGAAACCACAAACTATTTCTTGCATGATATATATCCTGTATAGAGAATGAGCTTGTTAGTTGAATGGAAAATATTAAAAACTGATGTATTATTGAAATTTTATCTATGCAATTCATGAATAAACTTCAACGTTTAGGGAAGTAGCTGAATAACAGATCCTGATTAGCTGTTCATGGAGTATTGATGTTGTGCATTTTTCATTAAGCGGGCCGTACCAGTCTTGAATTTCCAGACTAGATAGAGTAGTTCTTCTAGCATCTTACACATACTAAGTTAAAATGAGGAGGGAAATACCTAAAGTCCTTCTGTTTTATTTTTCACCCTTAACCTTTATAGGAGATCATCTTCATGACTTCTGTGGTACATGTATCTCTGTACTTAAAAGTGAAAGTGCTCCTTGAAGCTATTTAGGCTGCAGGTGACTGAGCAGTGACCATATTACCAATAGGAATCAGCTTCCAACTAGAGTCGTCTTCCAGAAGGTAAGTTCTAGACTGCATTGCTACTTCCTTGAGTTTCTAAGTCACCTTGGTACTCACCTTGGTACAAGTTGTACCTCCTATTGCAATTCCTTTGTGTATTTTTCTTTCCATGGTCTGACATATTCTACTTCCTTTCTCACCACTAATAGAAGTATTAGTCATTTTGGGGAGTGGGAGAAGAAAGGAAAGGGTTATTGAAGATGTGTCACTACTGATTATACTTCCAAACTGACAAACTCACAAATTTAGTTCCACGCACTAGATGGCAAGACAGAAACACATCATAAATTACTGTATTTATGACACACAATACAATATGTGGACTACTTTACCAAATTTCTGAGACAAGTGCACAGGAATTATCAGAAAAAATATAACCCAATTAGGTGCTGGATTCAATGGCAATTTATAGCCACTGTAGTTTCCACATCTGCTGGAATTAGAGTGAGAAGCATATTTCCCCATACCTGAACACTGCATGCCTGTACACATAGCATGAAGTTTACTGCATTCATCCTGTAAGTAAAGAAGTGTGTGTATGCATGCACACACCTCTAGTGAGGACAAAGCAAAGTTTTTTTGTTTTTTTTTTTTAACCCAGCGTTTTATGTGCACAAATTTCCTAGGGGACTATGCAGATAGAGAGTAATTGTGAAAAGACAAAAGCTGGGGAACAGAAAAAGGGAGCTTACTGCAATTAAGGTTAGGAAGCCTCCTGTTATACATTTATTGGAACTCAGCATCCTTGTAAACATATGAAAGACCATTGGTATTTGTATCAGAGAAGGCTGATTTTTCCTGACTGTTTCTACTAACATCTGAAATACCTTGCAAACAGTGTAGCTTGCACATTAGAGTGTGTCACCTTTGTAAATCAATCCTTACATAAGCTAGCAAGCAGGAAGAAAAAAGATACAGTATTTAATTGGGCAGCTAATTATGCTGGATGAGAACATAAGCTGTTCCTGCTTAGGAGACTGGGCTGGAACCTGGGAGACTTTGCCTTTAATATTTAATGTCCTTTTCCTCAAAGTTAACTAACACTACATTTTTAGAAGATTACTTTAGGCTGATACATCTCTCTGGATCTAAGTCCAGCGTTTAGATCCTCAAAAAACCCTACTTTGTTACTTCTGAAAGACTTTTGGCATTTGATAATCCTCTGAAATAGCCTAAAGGTCTGTTGCTGCCAGGCATGCTCAGAATTTCTTGCAGACCTGGCTCTACAGAGGGACAGGTAGGGTCTAAGAGCTTTGAGGACCTAGATACTATGCCAAGGAACTTATCAGCAGGGTCCATAGTTAGCCCTCATGGGATGCCCCTGCTAGATTAGGCGTTGTGTCCTATATATCTAAGGGAATACAAAGTAATCCCTGACCATTTTTACTATCTGACTCTGCTGTTTTTCCCCTGTTTTCTGGCTTTATTGGAAGGCATACCTCCTATGTGGATGCTCTAATCACCAAGGTAGGGTATTTTGTGTAATGCTCCCTCAATCCCTATTGCTACAGCAGTCTGCTTTGCACCAGGCAATTAAATATTCTTTGGACTAAAGGAAATCAGAATAAAAGATAAGGCTGAAGGGGACAGGGCTGACTGAGGGAAACCTGGCTTCGTAAACCTATGTGGGGAACTCCAGTACAGTCTGAAAGACTTTGGAGTTCAATCCTGTTAACACTTGAAAACCATAGTAGTTTCTTAGTTGTAGTCACTTAAATAAAGTTAGTATCTCAGCACTGTGTACAAATAAGTAAACAGTAATTCCTTTGTTGATAAAGTTACCCGGGTAAGCACACCAAGGTCTGTGAGCAGCTCAGGAACTACAGTCATTGGCTGCTTTTGAGAAAAATAAAAAAAAAAAAAAAACATATCTAGAAAATGTACATATAGATAGTGTGTTGTTTGATCAGACTAACACTGATTATTATGTATGTGCCTCTGCATGGTTCTACATTGAAAAATGGGTCTGATTATGCCTCATTTTTGTCTAAGTAAGGCCTGATTTGCAAGCAGGGGGTGTAGGGAAGAGGAAATTAATCTCAGTCTTCTCTCAAGGTCATCCAGTGACTTTGGACAGGTAAGTCTAATACCTGTTTTCCAGGTGTAAGTCTTTTTAGCATCACATTTTAAAAATTATTTTATTTTTTTTAATCTGATTTGTATGAAAATAATATTGCAAAAGGAATTTTTTTCCCCTGAATGACAAACCAAGATTCAATATAACAGCCTTAACTGATTCCTAGTTGTTACAGATCAGTTGAGTCACTGTGCCATGCTTTGTTCTACAAAACACTGTGTTGGGTAATCTGACCTCGATCTCTACAGATGAGCATATCCAAAATATGCAGATGCTAGCCCCAAGAGGAATATATTACAAGGAAAGAAAAACAAATGAATTAGCCAGGAAAAAAAAAATCATTCCTTTCCTCCAGAGAACATATTTTCAGTGCAGATTGTGTTTTAATAAACTTGTCTCCTACAAGATTTCCCAATACGGTTTTCAATCCAACTTCAAACATATTACAGCCTCAGAATATAAATGACAGTTTACCTAATGTAACTTGGAGATTCAGCTCAGACTCAAGACTACTGATTAGTGTTCTCATTTGCAAAAGATGATGGGTCTGTGCCTGCTACATTTTGAGACAGAATGCTTATCTGCCTCTTGTGTCCTAGACTCAGGTTTATTTTTGTCTCTTCTTGTGCTCTCTTCGTGTGCTAACTGAATCAACTTGTAAACCTCGTGAGTCCTAAATGAATCATCAGAGCTAGGTTTTGTAACAAAAATAAATAAACAGAGGGAAGAAGACAGTTTCTGGCAATGAAACATTGCTGCTAGAAGTTCGCAAATAAATAACATCAGACTACCTTCTGAATCCATTTGATAAAGAGAGTTCCCTTAAATACAGAGATTATTTCTCCTCTGTTTGGAGATTACACTAAATCTAATATGGATTAGCCATTCCTCTGCCTTCATCTATGCTTCTATACTTACAAAATATGCTTGAGATAATTTTAATAGCAAGAGGATATCCTCCTGTTAGCGACATATCAGGAATGTACTGTGTGAAACACAGCTCAGATCTAGGCCACGTGAATTCACAAAGCCAACATTTGCCACTCTAAAGAACCCAAGTGCCTCTGTGAAGAAAAACAACAAATTTCCCTTTTTCTGTTGCTGTCATACATTCTTTAGGTTGCATCTATCACATTCTGGAGGAGTAGCATTTTTGCTTAATTAGTTAACTTTGCAGTTAGTGTAAGCCCCTTTTGGTGTTTTGAGCCCTGTTCTTTATGTAATGTTTGCCATATTTAATAACCATCAAAGTCTTAGCTGGATCCCTGACAGAAAGAGAAGATACAATAAAAAATAAATAAAACAAATACCTGTTTGTTTTTGCTGGGTGTGTTTTTACCATGTTGCTAAAAACATGCTTTTAGAGGAGAGAAGAGAAAGAAGTGGGGAGAATGGAAAAAGCACAAAGAACTTTATAGACAAGTATGAAAGTCACAATGTGAAGGAAAAGCAAGAAAACAAACAAACACACCATGGGCAAATCCAGAAAATCCAATAACTTATGTGAAAAGTGATTTTGACCTAGTTGTGCTTCATTAAGCAAAATATGTTTGCTCAATGTTCTGATCCGTGAAGATTAATGTTAAGGATCCATTAAAGTACACACAGAGAGCTTTACAGGTGAATGTGTGGACAACAGAGCTGACTGCGCTGCTGTTTTGCAATCCTATCGGCTCCAGTGATCATCCCATACTTCAGTGGGTCTTACAAGAGTGTGGCATCAGAGAAAAAATTATTACAGAATAATAAATCAAAATATTTTAATTTCAACAACAGAATATTGCATCTTGATGTTTCAGTTTATAGAATTTCCTATAAAATAATATGTCTTTTCCAGGGTAAATGTAATGTGATTGCAATATGTGAGCATTAGGAACTCCTTACAGTGTACTTAAGAAAAGGCTAAATAGTTTTTCTAGTTATTAGTGTTATTAAAAATGTTCAACATGTTTAATATTTGTGCTGTAGGTTTTGGTTGTACTGTTCCTGTAGCTGCAGTAAAAACATAGAAAAGTCCAAGATCTCCTTGAGCCAGTCACAATCCTATCAAATTGACTGTTATAACTGATATTATCACATGTATTCATAAGGGTTATCCGTCAGATACAATGTGCTTTGTTGGCTTCATCAATTGGAGAGACATCTTGGTTTAATGGCGAGTTGTGTTCTTCCACCAGGACATCCTGATGGAGGAGGACTTACTTATGGCCAAGGTCAAGAATAAATTCACAATTAGGATATGGAAATCTGATCCAAGCCCATCCCCATTACCCGTACTGGTAGAACAGACAGATGGTAAATTGATCAGTCATGGAGATAAAATAATTGCTGCCCTTCATATCTCAGAGAAGGAATTTGCACCATATTTGTTCAGGTTTGTTTTTCTAGTTGTAGTTTATGGAAATTCAACCCTGCGTACAAATGCCACTTCAATGAGATAGAACTGAGCTGAGGAGGATTTCAGCACTGCTGAGACCCCTGCGCAGGACTGCACACCATTCTTTAATACTTCTGCCTCACTCTAGACCATTTTTCCATTCAGCCTGCTTTGTGTGTTCACCTCCACACATGATGGATTATGGCAGATGTGACGGTGAACATAGGCTGCAACTACCTCCTACCTTATTTATTTGGGATACTAGTTTTATAGATCTATTAACTTATTTTCTTTGAAATATAAGTGCTCAGTTTTTCAACTGACTCCTTTATGAAACTGGCTTTTGAAATGGCTGTAGAATCACAAAACAGCCAAACAAACTGAAAAATCCAGCAATAAATCCCACTCTCTTGCTCTGTCAGTCTCGTTAATTGTCACTTTATTTAATATCTCCCTCTTCTGCTAAAGGTTATTAAGAAGGATGTTGTAACCGGACACTTTTTCAAGCTGGTATTTTATTAGACAGAGATTACAGTGTGAGATTTCCACCGAGGCTCTCGCAATAGGGACTCCCCCTGCTCACTGGTCCATAATGACTGACCTACATATCTTTGCCGACCAGGGTTTTGCTGGTTGACTGCATTACCCAGCAGAATTTGACTCCCCTCACTGTATTCATTTGTCACAGCAATTAAACCCATATGTTGATATATCGAGTGCAGGCCTGGCGTGAGATGTAGGAACACACATGACTCATTCCTTTCTTTCTGGCGCAATGCTGCTTCTGTCCAAAATGTGTTTGGCTGTTTTCATGCTGCTTTTAACTTACTTTGAATTACTTTTGGCTTCTAGGGACAAATAATGGCCATTTTGTAATATCTCTTTATTTCCCTCCTTCTCCTTGTTTTTTATTACTTTTATGTTGTTCATTGATGCCATGTCCTCTCTTCACAGACTGGAATTTATTTTCATAAATTTTCAAAACATATTTTCTCATGATCGCTCACTTACAAAAATCTTTGTGCAAGCCTTGAAGATGCATTGCATCCCTGGCTGGAGACCTGAATGGGGAATGAGTACACAAAACCCCCAAAGATAGTCTAGTGTTAATGCTTCTTCAGTTCATTTTTTTCTCTAAATGTGTAACAGTTGTATCTTTTGAAAATTAAGAATTCTGTGAATGTTCAGATGGAACTTTCTGTGTTCCAGTTCGTGCCCATTACCCCTTGTCCTGTCGCTTGGCACACTGAAAAGAGCCTGGCTCCATCCAGTTGGCACCTGCTCTTTAGATATTGATAAGCTTTGATAAGATCCGCTCTCAGTTTTCTCCAGGCTAAACAGCCCAAGGTTCACCAAAATATTCACCTTTCCATACAGTATTTATGACAAGACATGGGAATGACCTGGTGTCCTAAACTAACTTACATCCATGTCCCTCAAGGAAGTTCAAACCTCCTTTTCTCAGATTTTGGATGTGCAAAAAAGATGCAAAAAATCACTAAAATGTCTGAATTTGGTGATGATGTTCACTTTGCTTCAGTCTCCCTCATGGTGTCCAAGCTCTTCAGGCAGTAATTTGATGTTATGATGCACCAAGTAGCAGAAGTTTTGCTTTATAGAGGGCTGGGCAAGGCAGTGCTGAGCTCATATGCTTTGGTTCATCGGGAGAGACCAACAACATTTTCTGTCCTGCTCCCTGCACCCTGGTAACCAAAGACAGAACATGTAGGAACAGCACAAAGTTGTGCCATGGGAAGTTCAGACTGATTGTTAGGAAAAAATTCTTTACTGTGAGGGTGGTCAAACACTGGAACAGGCCTCCTAGTGAAGTGGTTGATGCTCCAGGCCTGTCAGTGGTCAGCAAACACTTGAATAATGCCTTTAATAACACGCTTTAAATTTGTTTAGCCCTAAAGTGTTCAGGCAGTTGGACTACATGATTTTTTGTAGGTCCTTCCAACGATTCTATTCTATTCTATTCTATTCTATTCTATTCTATTCTATTCTATTCTATTCTATTCTATTCTATTCTATTCTATTCTATTCTATTCTATTCTATTCTATTCTATTCTATTCTATTCTATTCTATTCTATTCTATTCTATTCTATTCTATTCTATTCTATTCCATTCCATTCCATTCCATTCCATTCTTCTTCTAAGATAAAACCTACATGTTTGCAGTTGTCCCGGTTACTCAATACAGATACCAATTTATATCTATACAGATACTCAATTGCAGATACCAATTACTCAATTCCTTCATTAAACTGAGAAGTTTCAAATCTGTGCTTTCACCTCCAGGAGAAAATCTTTAAGCAAAAGGAGAGGCATCGAAGCAGTGGATGGGGAGGGGAGAGGGTGGGGTGGAAATGCAAGAAAGAAAAAAAAAAGTATAATATTCTGAAGTTTTCCCTATCACAATTTCCGTATTCCTGCAAGCTACAATCTGCATCCCCTCATCCTGTGGAGGGAGGTTGAGACAATTATTTTTATACCAGCAAATGAATTGTTCAACTTTTATCTCTGTTCGCCATTTATCTGAACTTTAAAATGGAGAAATAACATACTGTGAGAAACGCTCACAAGTCAAATAGGGAAACTGAGGCACACATCTTGTGAAGCGGCATTAATGTTTTATTCGTGATTGCAATCGCGGGAGCGCCCCCCCTTCCAGTCAGAAGGAAAGTGCTCACCTTTGTTTAAAAATACACAAGATTTTATACCATCTCAGTTTAATGA
>VXAV01011530.1:106375-116542 GCA_013399715.1 Alectura lathami
GCAGGCTGAATTAAGTTTAATACCAGAGACACGGAGTGAAATTGTATGACATTTACTATGCAGGAAGTCAGGCTGATAGATTAGCAAGACTGTGAAATAAGGAGGACAAATATGAATTTTCAGTGTGGAGCAGATTGGGACAGAGGGCAATAAGCCCTGTTTACTTTCTTCAAGCTTTGATTTCTTTGAATTTACCATCTCGGTTATCATGTAACGCAATGTGAAGCTTATACCCTTCTTTTGCTAATTTGGAAAAAGCTTACTTGGTCTTTGGAAGTAAGTAGGGTGTTTTGGTGTTTTTTTCTAAATAGCTATTTCACACATTCATTTGTTTTCATAATAATTCATTTGAACAAGCTCCAAAAATATGTTTTAATACATTTGCAATGCTCAATAGAATAAGGCAAATTGTGTTTTAACATCAGAGGACAAATCAGTGTCTCTTCTAGATGCCCTGGAATCGTGAAAATAATAACCCACTGGGAACCTTGCAAAGGCTCAACTTCTTATTTGCTTAACCATAATTGCATATTTATAAATTACAGCAGACTTTTCTAATTAATTTTGTATCACACGAATAACGCTGCTTTGTAACAACCTGCTATATTACTAAAATCATTGCCAAGAAAACATAGCAGTCTGGAGTCACATTTATTTTGAAGGGAAATGAAAGGCCGCCAGAGCTTTTTGTTTCACTCATGAGAGGTAATTATCAACTCAGAATTACGAAGATAAAAGCCTTTCAATAAACTGACACCTTCTGTACATTAAGTCCCTAGAATGTTTTTAATTCTGTCAAATACAAAGGAAATGTACAAATAAAAACATGATTTTGAGTCAGGCCAACCAAAGTGATAGTATTTGGTATATAGGTAGTTATGATGGATTTCCTTCTGTACCTAACCAGTCAGAATATAGAAAAATGCAAGGCACCATCCTAACGTGCATAACTGTCTTCAGTCACACTGAGTGCTTAGATCTTTCTGCAATCAAACCTGTGGTCTGCATAGTCAGAGGATCATTTGGTATCAACTGGCAGATATAACACAGAATTTATGGAAAATCCGTAAACCACAACAGCTGGAAGCTAGAAAGTATATCTCCAAGGGCATTAGATGTTTGTGTTTACGTAACTGATCTCTCTTCCCTTGATCTCTATGAGTCCATAGTACATGGTCTTCATTCTGCCTGAGCTCAAACAGCTTACAGATCCCATCTGTTGTTACACACAAAATCTTGTTACGGGCAAAGAGTGGCAGATCTGATTGGGAAATTAAGAATTTCTTGTTAAGATAATTAATGTGTATTATCTTTCTGGGCAAAAACACTACAGTACTTTTATTAGGCCAGGTATATCATTATATCGTTATTGTTAATGATGCACTTAAGATTGATTTGGACAGGCTCTACTATTTGCTCCCTTTTTATATTATTACACTGAGCTTTCCAGTGTCTCTCTGATTGCTAAGGTTAATATTGCCTGTTTTTCCCAAGAAGGAGGAACAGGTTAGGACGAATTACCTGGATTCTTTGGGACAGATTGTCTGTCTTTGGAAAAGACTCTTTAGCAGGGTCTATTGTGATAAGACTAGGGGAAATGATTTCAGACAGAGAGGGGAGATTTCACCTGGATATAAGGAAAAAGGTTTTTTGTGAGAAGGGTAGTGAAGCTCTGGCACAGGTTGCCCAGAAAGGTGGTGGATGCCCTGTCCACAGAGACCTTCAAGGTCAGGCTGGACAGGGCTCTGAGCAACCTGCTCTAGCTGTGGATGTCCCTGTTCACTGCAGGGGAGTTGGACTAGATGGCCTTTAAGGGTCCCTTCCAACTCAGGCGACCTATGTTTCTATGATTCCTCATCCATCTGCCCATCTTCACACAATGCTTAGGAAGTTCTTGCTCCATGCTCTGCTGAATTTCTTGGGTATATTCTGATATGTTTTTTCTTAACACAGTATGTCTTTTTTTTTTTTTTTTTTTTCCTTTGGAAAGTAGGTAAAGTTTGAAGCTTCATTATCACATTCCACAGATTCACTTTAACAAAAAGTTGACATTTTTTTACACACTGACTGTTGAGGTTTGCTAGAATTTTCCATATGTGACATTCATAGAGCTAAACTAAAACAATTTAGCTAAAATAATTTAGGCAAAATTCACTTGACAGTTAGGCAACTGTTACTATGGGTGAAACAGGCTTAAATCAGCTCAGGCTGAGACTAGCCTGGACAAATCCTGATACCTGCCTTCGTGAGTTAGTACAAAGGCTGTGATATTTTACTGAGGAGAGCAAAACACATCTTTTCTGCATTACATCAGACATCTCAGAGCAGCTATGCTATGGCCTCTTCTATAAAATATTTCTAAAAGGAAAATTCTTCAATTATTTTTCATTGCATCACCTGGGTGCCTCTCTGAGAGCTGAGTGTTGTCTGGAAGGGCATCTAAGACAAGGATTCTCAAAGGGATATACAGAGGAATATACAGAGTGACCATTTTGTCCTTGGGAATACTTATGGTAAAGAGGCAGCCAGGGTGTCTCTTCTTGGTTTTGCAATGGATCAGAAGGTTTGCCTTGGGTATGTCAAGCCACCTTATAATGTACACTCTTGAAATCACAGAATCATAGAATATCCTGAGTTGGAAGGGACTCACAAGGATCATTAAAACCAGCTCTTGGCTCCACACAAGACCACTCAAAATCCAGACACTGTGTCTGAGAGCAGTGTCCAAACGCTCCTTGAACTCCAGCAGTGTGGAGCTGTGCCCGCTGCCCTGGGGAGCCTGTTCCATGCCCACCACTCTCTGGGGCAGAACCTTTTCCTAATACTCAGCCTGACCCTCCCCTGACACAGCTCCATGCCATTCCCTCGGGTCCTGTCGCTGTCCCCAGAGAGCAGAGATCAGCGCCTGCCCCTCCGCTCCCCTGTGAGGGAGCTGTAGGCCGCCATGAGGCCTCCCCTCAGCCTGCTCTGCTCTGGGCACAACAAACCAAGGAACTTCAGTTGCTCCTCATACATCTTGCCCTCCAGACCCTTCCCCATCTTCATAGCCCTCCTTTGGATGCTCTCTAAGAGCTTAATGTCCTTCTTATATCATGGCACACAATATCAGAATCAACAGCTCCTCCCAATTCAGTGTTGTCTGCAACTTAATTTGTGTACCTTCAAGTCCTAAATCCAAGCCATTTATGAAAACATTAAGGAGAACTGGCCCTAAAATGGAGCCCAGCAGAACCCCACTAGTGACTAGAAATGTTGTATCAATAAGAAAATTAAGATGACGACTGTTCCACATTCCCAGGACAATGCAGCACTAGTGATGCTTAGACTAAGATGACTAAGAAGATTAGTAAAAATGTAGGTCTGATTACTCTAGCTCACATTTTTTCTTCAGAGAAATGTGAAATTTGTTAGCTCAAGGGTAAAATAAAATAAAAAAATAAAAACCAGATTAATTAAATAATTGTTAAATTTAAGTTTTTCACTTCTCCCAGATCTGCAAGATAAAATCTCATAGGGCAAAGGATCATGGCAAACCCTAATGTCTGACTCCCCATCTTCAGTGTGGACTTTTAAATTATTTATAAAACTTCTGTCACTGTAGCACAAAGTTATGTCAAATACAGGCAAACGGAAACAACACTGTTTCCGTTGGAAGCAGTGGAGAGAAGATGAGAGAGAATGAATTGCACATGATCAATATTACCCATATTATTCAAGGTACTGCTGGCAGGCATTCAAACATTACAGTGAAGATGGTGGAATAATAACCTATAAAGAGTAGAATGATACAGATTATTGAAACTAATACTTCCTTGTACATCTCACTTGACTGATCAGCAGCACATCTGTACGAAGTCTATCTGCACTACAAATCTTAATTGCAAAGAGTGCTTAGGAGCTGCTGTAGCTAACTTTACTAAGAAATCTAGAATTAAAATACTACTACTGACAATTTTTTGAATCTGCCAAAGAAACTCGCTTGGATTTTGATTGTGTAAAATATGATCTACAGTTAATGTTAATCAGCAGTTTCACTGATATGCACTGATTAGCCCTCAGGAGACACATGTTGGTGTGAACTAAGCAATCCTAATAAATTCAGTGGAGTTGTGATGATTTAAACTGGTTGAGAATATGGCCCATGTTGTTCTATCCAGATCCTGTTACTAACAAGCATAATGAAAGAGAGTGTCTGCAGATAAAATATGGTTCTACAGAGCCATGTGAGCAAAACCATGTGCAAAAAAAAAAAAAAAAAAAAAAAAAAGGGAAAAATTCACANAAAAAAAAAAAAAAAAAAAAAAAAAAACAGGGAAAAATTCATACCTTATGCCACTTGAATTTGGAGCTTTTTTTCTGTCACATTATGGCAATTTTTGCATTCAGAATTAGCATTCTCAGTTTTAATAAGTTTACTTACAAGAAATGTAGATAGTAATTAAATGTCAGGCTGCTTAATTTTGCCTTCATTTGTATAAATTAGAATGTTACTATAGAGAAAGAAATAAAACATCTTTCCTTTCCTTTGCAATATTATATTTGAATTAATAGTTAAATAACAGGAGAAAAAATATTTTTTCAGGAAATCAGTGTTAATTAGTATTTCGCAGGCTAAAAGGATGTTGCCACAGAGCATGTATCACTCGCTTCACAAAGACAAAATGCTTCAATAAAATGTTTTTCTGCCCAGGGACCAAAGAATGAACACTGTGGCTCAGTAAAAGAATTCAAAGGCTTTGCTTCATCCTGCTTCTTAATTTTTTGGAGTCAGTTCTGAAAAGGAAAATGGGCTTTTAAGAAGTGACTTGAGTAGTATTAATGCACCTGAATCCAAAGTGAATAATCCATCAGATTCTTCTACATGGGTTTAAGGCATCTGAGATACTGGACTTAAGTTCATGTTAAGCCTTATCTGGTTTCAGAAACCAGGCAATTTTTTTTTTTCTGTTAGCACACTGGCAGTGTTCAGAGCCCTAACAATATACTGCGGGTTGAATTGCCATTTTGTATAACAGCCTGGCAATTGAATTGTCTTTCCAGAAGTAGGCAGCCTGCTTATGGTCATTGGTGTCCTCAAAGAAGTGCATTAGACTCATGTCTAATTCTTTGCTATGGCACAGTGTTAGAGGAAAGGGATGGCTACTCTATATTTCCTCCCCTGAAATCTTGCCAGGGATGGGTGGGAATGATGCCTGTTTGGTCTTTCTTCCTAAATTGAGCTATATGGTTACAACTTTCTTTATGAAGAAAGAGCAAAATAATTTGTTCACTTGCTGGGCAGGATATATTCACTCATTATTCACTCAGCCCTAGCTGTGATCTCTTTTAATTATTCGTTTGTTATTGCTTCTGTGAGAATTCTGGATATTCCAAATATACGAAGTCACAAGTCACTTATTTAGCCAACATGCATGTTTTCTGAGGACCAGATGCCAGCTAAAGAGAATTTTTAAAGTCTTCAGCAGATTATTATTTCCTTGCACTGGGGTCTGAAATGAAAGTAGTGTTCATATTAGCCATGACAGAAGGTGTCACTGACAGGTGAGGTTGTTTGCAAAAGAAAGCATCAAGCTAGCAGAACAGAAGGGCCTCACAGCAGTCAGGAATGACTGGATCCTTGTCCCCACGAAAACAGCTAGCAGATGTCTCTCTGAGCTGCTGGGCTTTTCCTACAAATAAGATGTTGCCAGAACAGAGATTTTGCTGCTAACAAAAGAGCACATGCAGAGGAGTGAAGACACTACCAGATCTGGTTTCTTTGACTTAGCTCATTAAACTGAAATCTGGCAGGTATTGTACGTGGCAAACGAGCACCATGCAAAGAAATAGTTTATTTACTCTGCATGCAAAGTAAACAAGGACTGCATCTTCCAATGTTCCTCTTGTATTAACAGGGAAGGAACCTCTGGAGATCATCTGTACCAAGCCTCCTGCTCAAACAGGGTCACATACAGCAGGTGGCCTAAGACCATGTCCAGACGGTTTTTGAAGATCTCCATGGAGGAGACTCCACAGCTTCTCTGGGCAACCTGTGCCAATGCTCAGTCACCTGCATGGTAAATAAGTGCTTCCTGATTTTCAGATGGACCTTCTAGTATTCCGCTTGTGCACCTTCAATTGCTTTCTAGGATAAGACATAGTTTCATCCCAAATTTGGAAGTGTTGTTTAACTCCTCCAGGTCTCTGTTTTTCCACTGTTTTAAACAGTTTTATTATTTTTATGCATATTATCTTGTCTGAAATCATTTGTGTTATACTGATACAATCTGCTCTTTTGCTGTTGCAATTTCTATTATCAAGCACTATATAGTTATCAGCAGACTGATTAATTTTATTATATATTTAATAACTATTATGTTTATTCATATGATGGTTGTACTTCAAGACTTCATTAAGGGAGTGATTGCATTGTGCAAGATGCTGTGCAAGCCATGGATAGATTTTTCTTGCATAATCTATGGGTAAATTAGCAAAATAAGGTTTTAGGAATAAACATAATTACAATGAAATGAATTTATTTACTTATTTCATTTTCAAAAAGAAAAAAAAAACACCGTGACAATAGCAAAAGTTACAACAGAACAATTTCATGGATTAGGTAAGCTTGAGAACAGCACTTTCAGCTACTGGTCAAATTGATCCATCATTTGAAGCATTCTTAATCAAAATGTTCAGAATCTTTCTAAGGCTGTTCAACTCATCATTATTCATGAAGGTGAAAACATTTCACGTACAAAATTAGAATGACCTACTTGATAAGTCTATGATAAAAATGTAGCTGACTACAGCAGTGAGACAGCATTTGCACCTGAGAGCCACCAGACCGAATGAGGCACTTCCTTACCACTGGCTTGGAAGGGTAAGGAGGACAGGCAGAATATGAGTTTGATACATTTTTCTGTAACAATGGAAATGTGTTTTATGTCTTGCTGAACACTAGTACAGACATGCAAAAAAAAAGGATGATATCACTTCTGAACAAATTCTTTTTTAATAATCATATTAGAACTTAAATTTTTTGGATAAGATGAAATATGTTTTCTTTTTTTATAAGTCTTGATGGATGAAACAACAGAATTTGACCTGCTTTTGAAAACAATGATCATTTACTTTCAAATGGATCTGTACGGCAGATCCTTCTTTCAAGGAAGAAATGTAATTCTTCCTTGATCCATTTTTCAAGGAAAAATAGTAGCATATAGATTAACAAATTTATATACACCATGTTTCAGATCAGACAAAATACTACAGCTGCTCAGAATAACTTCTTTAATGCCTTTGTTTGTTTGTTTGTTTTTAATCAAAGTTATTTCAGGGAATACCAAATTTCCCTTCACTTCAGTGAGTCTGGTGCTTTCTTTTTGTTTTTTTCTTAAGGGGGTGCAATATATTTTCAAGAAAAATATTGTCAAAAATCAAAGGCATCGTTTCACAATAGAAATTTTTTCCTCCTGGTAACAAATAGCCCTTATTTTTCCTGTTCTGTAAATGCCCATTTCTGATAACATATATTATACTAGGCATATTCTAATGCCCATTTTGCCAAGCACATTTAATCTCATTGTATAAATAACCTCAGCCAACCATAAGCCATGTAGCAATATAGCCATGGCAGAGGAAAGGAAATTTCCTTTCTGACAGACATGTCCATTCCAGTTTCCCAAAGATTCTTTGAATTTGTCTGCGTACTAATATTTATTGGCTGAGGCTTAGCATGTTAGCATCATGCAAACATGTTTAAATGATTCCTGGATCCAAATTATGAAAAGCTTATTTGTTCATATTTGGAACCTGTCATGGATTAAAAACTTTATTCCTGATTTTGTAATTCCTGCCCTAGAGACTTAGCTAAAGATCAACTTTATACAAGTTGGCCTTTACAGCAAAATAAAACAAAACAAAAAAATTCCTAATGGAGAAAATTACATATTTTTTCTGACTGTCAAAATTTGGAAGGACTTTCTAGCCTTTGATTATATTTCTTCCTCTTTTATCTCGTTTCCCAAATACGGATGTGACATTTCAAAAAAAACAATTTTTAATTATGTTAAAATAAAACTGATTTATTTATTTCATTTATTCCTCACAAAATGCTCTGAAAATAAAATGGTCCCACTTCCACCCCAGTAAGCAATTTGTTACAGTTAAAATTTTAAAATGTAAGTGATCAAATGTAGCCTGTAAGATTCATATTTTTCAAATTTTACTGATAGACATTTCAAAGATACAAAGCACATTGAAGTCCTGTTGTCTTAAATGGGAGTTATATTTACTTGCACGAAGCAGGATTTTGAGTTCATCTTTACCTTTTCCATATCAGTCAATAAATGAACAGTTTCATCAGTGGAATCCATCTGAGCTATAAAAACTTCTTAACTCATTGATTATGTGTGTTTCCCATAACTAATTATCTCCTATGTATAATCTTATCAAAGCCTTTTGAAATTCAAAGTTGATGGCAACCCCTGTGGTTTGCACATCTCACCATAGCAGGAATGACTTCAGAAATGTATTATCTGTTTCTTTGCTCTGCAAATTCCATCCTGATGCACCTGAAAATATGATAACTATCACTGATAGCTTTTATCTTCCTCTATTATAAAATAAACAAACAGAACAATCTGGGCTTAAAAATAAGTGCCAATTTATTAACCCCCATTTCTGCTTTCCCACGAGCTTCTTTGTTGATCTGAATTTGTGGTGGTTTGGTGCCTTTTTTTGTTGTTGTTGTTTGTTTTTGTTTTATATCTTCTATCCACTTTAAGAATTCTGGAAGACGCATCTATAGTTATTTATCCAAACAAAAGTCAAAGCCTATGATATAACCCAGTGATGAATGAGAATAAGAACAAGAATAAAAGAGGTAATGATAAGTATTAGAGACATAATATAAACCACTGTATAATTCAGTTTTCTATATAGATTTCAGTTTATTTTTTATTTATTTATTCTACCAATTACAAAGATCGTATTTCATTCTGAACAATATTTATATGCTACAATGTTAATTTAGCATGTAGCACTTTCTTTCCTTATTTCAGTTGCTAGCACTATAGACTTCTGCTCTCTTACCCACCTGCACATTTTTGTACATTTTCATACTTTTTATTTCTCTTTTCTTGTGTTACCTTTCTATAAATTCAGAGAAACCTTGACTGACTTTTTTGTGTTTTATTGAAATAGTTTTAATTTTCAGTGTCTGTCAATCTGTCCCTTTTCTGCTTTGGGGTATTTAATTTGTTACCATCTTCAAGAAAAGGTGAATGAAATAATCATTTTGTCTGAGGGACTGTATTGATATACCATTTATCCTAAGCTTCTGACTTTTAAAAGGGCAAGGAAGCATTCAGCTTCTCTTGTTGTTGTAGTTGTTTCTATGTTTCTTTGTTTGCTTGTTGATATTGTAGATGAGGCGTTTGTAAAGCACTATAATTTCAGTATATTTCTTCTAAAAGGTATTGACCAGTGGTAAAGAAAGATTTGAGGTGGATAAACCGTGGATTCTATTTGTCCTGAAACTTCTTGGGCAAGTAGTTTGCACATCTTTCTCATTCACTTATGATTTACATATGTTTCACAGAATCACAGAATGGTTGAGGTTAAAAGGGAACTCTGGAAGCCATTTAGTTCAACCTCCTTGATCAGAAACACCAAGAGCATGTTGCCCAGGACTACGTTCAGATGCATTTCAAGTATCTCCAAGGAGAGACACTCCACAGCACCTCTGGGTAACCTGTGCCAGTGCTCAGTCACTGCACAGCACAGAAGTGCTGCCTGAAGCTTAGACAGAACTTCATATGTTCTAGTTTCTTCCCATTGCCTCCTGTCCTCGCACTGGGCACCATTGAAAAGAGCCTGGTTCCATCGTCTCTGCAACCTCCCTTCAGGCACTTACAGCCATCAAAAAGATCCCTCAGAGTTTCCACTTCTCCAGACTGAAAATTCCCAGCTTTCAGCATTTGCCCAAAGGAGAGATGCTCTAGTCCCTTGTTCCTCTTGGATGACCCTTCCTTAGAGTCTTTCCAGTATGTCAATGTCTCTTTTGGTGGCAAGGCCAGAACGGAAACTCCAAAATCTTCCCTAAAACACTGCTGAAGCCCGGGATTGAACCAGGGACCTTTAGATCTTCAGTCTAACGCTCTCCCAGCTGAGCTACTTCAGCCCTGT
>VXAV01011531.1:2931-17111 GCA_013399715.1 Alectura lathami
CTGGGAGGGCGGAGGCGCTGGTTGTGCGGGCGAGAACATGGGCAGAGCTGGCGGGGAGGGTGCGGAGCACACGGGGCGGGAGCGCTGGGATGCTCGGAGGAATCGTGGTGGGGTTTCTTGCCCAGATCTCGTGTATGTGGACTGGTGCGGGGAGCTGCTGCTTGGTTTGGTGCGTGGGAGGAATGGCTTGAGCAAATGCCGCTCCTTTGTGGTCTGCAGGCACAACGCACAGTGGCTTCTGGCTGGCAATCATCATGGAAACGTTTGGACTGTTGCCTAGAGTAGCAGGTAGCCCCTACTTCCCAGCCTGGAGACCCATGCCCGGTGCCAGTGGGAGGACTGGGGGCTGCAGAGCCTGTCGGACTTGGATTGCAGAGTGGTTCGGAGACATAGCTGCTACTTCCCCATTCTCGGGAGCATGCATAGAGCCACCAGGAGGACAGAGGACATGCGGGCTGACAGCACAGAGCAGTTACCGCAGGAGAAGCCATTTGCGTGTTCATGGGTGCATTTGCAGTACCTCCAGGAGGACTGAGGACAGTAGAGCCAGGCAAACTGGTGGCTTGGAGAGGTTGCGGGAAAGAACTGCTGCTTCCACTGTCCTGGGGACATGCACAGTAGCTCCAGGAGAAGCAAGGAGCATAGAGTCCGACTGAGTGGCGGCTCAGAGCGGTTTGACGAAAGAGGCGCTACTTCTGCATCTGCAGGTGCATGTGCCATCCTGCTGCAAGGACCTAGGACAGTAGAGCCCAGTGGATTCGCAGCGCAGAGCTGTTCAATGAAAGTTCTGCTGCTTCCTTGTTTCTGTGTGCATGAGTAGTGCTGCTGGGAGGACGGAGGAGCAAAGAGCCTGACAGATTAAGGGCGCAGAGCGGTTACAGCAGACAGCCGCTACTTCCATGTTCCCTGGCATTTTGGCTGCAAGCAGCGTTGATTAGCGTAGAGAAGTTAAGACAGTGAGGAAACTGTATTGCAGCCTTCCGATACTTAAAAGGGGAGTACAAGGAAGATGAGAATAGACTCCTTGCCAGGGTCACACAGTTACAGGAGAAGGCGTAATGGTTTTCAACTAAAAAAGGGTAGATTGGAGCAGGTTGCCTAAGGAATTTTGCGTCCCCTCCCTGTTAGTGTTCAAGGACAGGTCGGGATGGTGCTTTGAGCAACCTGATTTAGTGAAAGGTGGCCCTGAACATGGCAGAGGGGCTGAATTAGATTATCTTTAGAGTTCCCTTCCAAACCCACACCAGTCCAGGATGGTAAATGAGCATGAATGTGTATTATCTTTTTGTATTCTTGTCCTATTTCTTGGCATCCAGAGAGGTCAGTAGAGGAAGAAAAAAACACCCACCCCATTCTTTAAAATTTGTTTCAAGAGAATGGAATACACAGTACATACCATACAGTCCTAAAAGACCAAAAAGAAGCAAGCCCGTGGCTCTGAAATGACCTGCACAAAAGAGGGGAACAGGCCTGACATGATCTACCTACCCAAGGCAGTCAGGCAACAACCCCCAGAACTGTTCTTTCTGGTGCTGTGGTGGCTTATGCAAACAGGGCAGTGTGCATCCTGTTTAGCCAGAATCTGAAGCAAATATCCTTTGCAGTCTGGCTCCTTCGGTTAAAAGAAGTGAACACAAACTACTTGTTTTTGCCACGATCTTCACTGGTGGACAACAAATATTTGATGCCTGAACACAGGAAAACAGTGCTTAGCATGATTAAAAAAAAAAAAAAAAAAACCACTTCTTAGGTAAGAAAACAGTGTACCTAGTACAAATGTTGTTCTGCTGCACCAGTGTGTTTATGACGGTAGGAAAAGGAACTATATAACTATATATAAAATTATTTATTGTTGTCATGAATCAGATATTGCACTGTTGTGTATTACACATTTTTAAACATGTATTTAAAAGAAATTGTATATAAAGAAAACAGATGAATTCCTGGCCAAAGTTGGTTGGAAGTGAGGAAAGATAAACTCATTTAAGCTGGAATATATAACAGTAATCAATCAATGAAGTTATACTAAAAATAATCAAGGCAGAAGAATAATGAATAAAAAAAAAAAATCCTCTTATTTTCTACTGTGACTACTGTTATTCCTGTGTTCCAGCTCCTGCTGCCCAGTTCTGGAGAAGAACCAATACTGGACTGCCTACCTGATTGTTGGATTAAACATAATGATTTAGAGAGCTAGAACCCTCTGTCGTGGGTAGGGAACAACAAGATTTGTGTCTGTATGTCCAACAGTGCAAATAAAGCTTGTCTATGAAAAACCAGTGGACCATCTGTTTCAAATACTGTTTTTTGTTAGGTAAGCTCTTTAGTATCAGATATAAGAGCTATAATACCACGTATACAATGTAGAAATGGCTAATACCGCATTTTGTCTCTAAAATAAGGAAAGGGATATAGTTCCTTATAAAAAAAAAAAAAAACTGTTTCATATACGAATAAATGCTTTTATTTGTGGCAAAACGTGAAGAATACAGTCTTTTGGTAATGAGTATAATCTTAGAATTAATTCTAAGAAAGAATTTATACACTTGTGAAAACCAGTGTTTTCTAATACTATGGAAAAAAGATACAGAATAATCTTGCAGTCAAAAAAATTATTTCAACAACCCTTGTCATAAGTTACCGTTACTCATCATTTTATTCAGGTGCAGGACAACTGGCTTTATACTTTTTCTTCAAGCCCTTCAAATATATTCGCAAACTGTCTGAATCCAATCGTGAATTTCTGGCAGCCTGAAGCAATCTCATTGCTAAATGGTATACAGCTTTGTGTTTCATCATCTCAGGAGTGCTTCTCTGTCTATGCTGTTCTTAAAAGCATACACATGCATTAAAACAGGAAACTAATAATGTTCTATTTTTAAAACACTAATACTAGGGTTTTTTTCCAAGCTGTTACTGAGCTGCTGATTCTTGGTTTGTACACCAACATTACGTCCAATACTCCTTAACCCTAAGGACTGCTTTGTGTTTTCACCTAACAGTGACCTTCAGTATAATCACTTACAACCACTTTCAGAAACACAAATTTTACTTGATGACATCTATCATTGAAAACCCTGTGCAGTGTTTGTTTATGCTACAGTCTTTCAGAAACAGTGAAAATATACTGGAGTTATATAAAAATCGTGAGTTACAGTAGTATAAATTACTTCTACATACCAAAATTTGTTTTGCAATGTGATTTGTGATTTCTTTTGCATCCAAAACTATGGATGGTGGTAGAGAAGAAACTTCTGCAGCTTTTAATCCTAGACATAGAAAACACAAATAAGGTTTTTGGTAATACTTTTTTCCCACCCTCCACAGGATGTGTGCCAGAATCAACTCATTTTAAAGGGTGGAATGTTCATTTAAAAAACACATGTATTTTAATCCAAATTTGCTCTTTTTTTTCATAATGTTTTGAGAGTTACTGAGTAAAGTACCTTCTCTGTTATAATGCTGCTTCTAAAATACACTTCCATATGAAGTTACTGCTGGCAATAAGTGGGCAGGATCAGATACTTTAGAGGCTAACGGAAAAAGTGGTGCTAACAGTTTTCTCTGTTTAGTTTTCCAGTTTGAGGTTGTGCTAAATGCACTCTCCATTGAACCTGGGCATCTAGTGGATATGGATGTCATGTTCTAACTTCTACTTTTTGCCACAAGCCAAGCTGTTAGATATATTCAGTATAAGAAAGCTATATGAAGTTTTTTTTTCTGCCCTAATATGATTTTTCACTTTTTATTTTGTCTGTGATTTTTTAGCTGGTTTTCTGCTAAATCTCACCTAAATCATGAATCCAGCCACAAAATCTAGCATTCGGAACTATGGATTTCTATAACTCTTTAAGTCAGGTAGTTAGTTATACCTTACTCATTCATTTCTTCATTGACTCATAAGCCTGCAATCTGTTCAATCTTCTACTAAGTTAAAGTCATAGTAGAATCCATTACCATAGTTCTTTTCCTCTGTATATCCTTTAGAAAGTGTGTAAGTGTATGCAATTTTCTCCTTCCCAGCACTGCTTCTCACATGCTGCACTTCAAAATGGTAATTTTCCACATTGGGATACAAAGCATCCATATGACACAGCTCCAAGAAATGTGTAGCAAACAACGTAAATGCCTGAATACAAAAACAAGAAAGAAAATTTATTTTTGGAAATGATCCTTCAGTAAATTGCAACAAATAAGAAAAATGAAATGGTTTCATAGATGTCCAAGTTTTTCTCCACAGCTCTGTAAAAATGTCTTTAAATTACTGAAAGTATTACTAAGAGAAACGAACTTTAGCGATGAGTTCTATCATTGGCAAGTATATGTTTTTCCACCCAGGATTTCCCCAGTCCTTTCACAACAGAAGGAAAACACCAGACGTAACATGAAATCCATGATGCTTTTAAAATTTGATGGGTTATTTTGAATGACTGTCAAATGATTGCTTTAATATTTTCAGGGAATGTTTTTCCAGAGGTGCAAGCTACAGAAAATACACAAGCTTTTCAGACCAGACCGCAGAAGTAATCTGAATAAACTCTCAAGAAACCTAATCTATAAATGTCAATAAGCCGACAAAAAGCTGAAGGCGATCACGTAATTACTGATAGAGGTGAAACTTTCAACCCATCTAAAATCATCTTACACTTTGCTAAACAAACCTCTAATCTCTGTAACCAATTCTTAAGTTGTGTGGAACTAGTACTGTAAGTAGCTGTGTGGAACTTCCATCGGTAAGAAAACAGGTGAAGATGTTCACCTTTGATGTTCAAGCACACAAAGTTGTACTAACTATGCAAACCTGAAAAGACTGCGTTAGTTTTTTTTCTAGGTAAGAAAGCAAGTGTCCAAGCAAGTTGTAAGGAGATGGAGAGCAGTGACCAGAAATGCAGATTACGCCAGCATTTTTTGTCTATCATCGTAACTCTTTACTCTTCATCAGTTACGAAAAATGTCATATCTAGGCAAGAAATCCCTACAAAATTTAATTCAAATTATGAAAAAGCACTATACTTACAGTATGATAAAATAATTATAAGGTTTAAACGTTTTTTTTCAGAATTACCTTCAAATTCAACAGATATTCACAGGCAGCATAACAAATGCCAATACCTTCTTCAGCACTGGTACCTCTGCCAAGTTCGTCAATTATGATGAGTGATTTGTCATTTGCATTTTGTATGATGTATGTTATCTAGGAAAATATTTAACTTGTTATAATTCCTAGAAAAGCATCTTTTAAAAACCCTGCTACTAATTGAAATAATCTCTGTTATATTCAGGTAAAACTTAATTCAGAAATGTAACGGATTCTTGTCAGAGTAATAAACTTTTTCACAGCTTTCAAGTAGCTGTCAATTCTAAACAAGCAAAGATTCATCCTACAGCCCTCTTTCTCTTTTCCAGTGAATGTATCAGTTTCCCTCAAAAGCTGTCAGTTTGGGAAAGTGAGAGGGCTTAGGCTTCAGCAAGTAATTATTTAAGGTCCGAGAAATAACAAAACTTTGGAATTACTGTCCAGTGGCACACTGATTATTACCCAGACGGGGACATCTTTATTTAAGATATGCCCATTCTCTATGGTTTATCATTCAGGCAAGAGAATTAGGCTGATCTTTTTTTTTTTTTTTTTTACTGCTTTCGAAGTACACTCTTTCAGTGGAAAAATACAACTTCAATAATGTTAACAGTAAAAATGGACCATGGGTCCTGGATTAGCTATGTTTAATACCTCTTTCATTTCCTTCATGAACGTTGAGGCATTAGTTTCTATATCATCGTCCATACCTATTCTGGTAAATATTTGCTCTGCAATTCGAAAAGAGCAATACTCTGCAGGGACATAAGAACCTACAAAACAAGTAAGATACAAGTTTTCTCTTATCAGTATGACAAATGCCAGTTTCCCTGAATATGGCAGTTTTACATTTGGTCTTTATGCACTGTAGAGAACGCATCTTGTTCTATAAAATTTTGTAAATTATGTTTTACCATTACTTTATAAGAAAAACTATTACATAGGTACCATAATTGAAGAATCTTATCAATAAAACCTTTAGAAATCATATGCCTGAAGCTATGCGCCAGCCTAAAAGGATGCAAAAGTGAGAATGACTTGCAGGACTAATTTACATTTCTGCAGCCCAGAAATGCTTCTGTGGTAAGTCTCCAGGAATGGGGGTATCCACCACCTCTCTGGGCAACCTGTGCCAGTGCTTCACCACCCTTAGCATAAAGTTTCCCCTTATATCCATTCTAAATCTCCCCTCTCTCAGTTTCATACCATTTCCCCTAGTCCTATCTGTCCCCTTCTTTCTTGTAGCCCCCCTTCAGCTATTGAAAGGCTGCTATCAGGTCTCCCCGGAGCCTTCTCTTCTCCAGGCTGAACAGCCCCAGCTCTCCCAGCCTGTCCTCACAGGGGAGGTGTTCCACCCCTGGGATCATTTTCGTGGCCTCCTCTGGATGCGCTCTAACACGTCCACATCTCTCCTGTGCTGAGGACTCCGTATCTGGATTCAGAGCTCCAGATGAGGTCTCACCAGTGCAGAGCAGAGGAGCAGGATCACCCCCTTGACCTGCTGGCCTCACTTCTTTGGATGCAGCTCAGGATATTGTTGACTTTCTGGGCTGTGAGGGTGCACTGCTGGCTCATGGCCAGCTTGTCATTCACCAGTAAATCCAAGTTCTTTTTGGCAGGGCTCTGCTCAATCCTTGCATCCCCCAGCTTGTACTGATAGCGGGGGTTGCCACAACCCAGGTACAAGACCTTGCATTTTGCTCTGTTGAAGCTCATGAGATTAGCCTGGGCCCACTGCTCAAGCATGTCTAGCTCTCCGGATGGCATCCCGTCCCTCAGGCCTATCGACCGCACCACACAGCTTGGTGTCATCTGCAGACTTGCTGAGGGTGCACTCGATCCCGCTGTCAATGTCATTGATTGAAGAGTATCGGTCCCAGAACAGACCCCTGAGGGACACCACTCGCCACTGATGTCCATCTGGACATTGAGCCATTGACCACCACTCTCTGGATGCGATCTAGCAACCAGTTCCTCATCCACCATACACCCATCAAATCCATATCTTTCCAGTTTAGAGAGAAGGATGTTATGGAGGACCGTGTCAAAGGCCTTCCTGAAGTCTAGATAGATGGAGTCAGTGGCTCTTCCCTTGTCCACCAATGCAGTTATGCCATCGTCGAAGGCCACTAGGTGGTCAGACAGGACTTGCCCTTGGTGAAGCCATGCTGGTTGTCTCGCATCACCTCCCTGTCTTCCATGTGCCTTAGCACTGCTTCCAGGAGGATCTGTTTCATGGTCTTCCCTGGCACAGAGGTGAAGCTGACAGGTCGGTCAGCCTTACCAGCCTTTGAGGCTTAATAGTTTTACTGAATAGGAAAGAACAGGAAGCTTGCCCAATACTTTAAGTCTCCTTCACTCTTATCACATTCGTGTTTTTGACAGTAATTCCTGATGACTTGGTTTTGCTTGGAATTACACCCATCAACACATACTGGACAAATTCTATTCTCCACTGCTAAGTAATTTCAACCTAGCAGTTAGGATCAGCCTATTAAGGTCTTTCTCCTGTGCTACTGGGCTTACCTTTATCTTTGAGGTAAAAATGATGAACAATTTCTAAGCATTGGGATGAGGCTTTGATAGATACACTTTGCAAATATTTTATAACTTTAAGGATAGAACCATGTAGAATTTATTACTTCTTGGATGACTAATACATACACAGACTGATGGGCCTACTTCACACTCGCTATTAATCTAGCATGAAGTGCTACACTGAGTTAGGGTGCTCCAAAAAAATCGAAGCACACGACTGTGCTTCTCCTAGTTGAAATTGGACAGGCTTCCAGATACACAGAGGGGGCCTCATAAGTTTCCAGTGGCAGACCCAAAACTTTGCAGTGGCCTCTTTCAGCAACACAAGAGTTGGTAGGAGCAAAAGTACTAAAAATTACATTTTTGTACTTTACTATTTACATAGAATCTTATTCTTGAAGCGATATCATTAAGTTTCAAAAATATAATACTGGTTTCTAGTTAAAAATAAGAAGTGCTGCAAAAGATTATGAATATGGTAAAGTCTTACTCACCAATCTGTGCCATAATTTGACAGAGTGCAATCTGTTTTAGATATGTTGATTTTCCACTCATATTTGGTCCTGTAATAATGAGAAAATTGCTACCTTCTGTCAGATACACGTTGTTAGATACAGGTTTTTCCATAGCTATCTTTTCAAGAATGGGATGCCATCCCTGCTTGATCGCTAAAGTATCCGTAAATTCTGGACGAACTGAATGAGAAAAAGGATATAAAGCTTTGTAGAGTCAGTGTGGACGCCTTTAAGTTATTAAACTAGTGTGTTTTCAAATGAAGTCATTCTTGTAGAACAGAAGTCAAACACTGTGGTCTTGATTCCCTGATTTTTACTTTCCTGCACTCTGCAAGACTAAGATAGAGAACTTAGAAGATTTACCACCAATTTTCAGGTATAGATTCTGACCATCATGCAAGCCTTCAAGATTTATTATTACAAAAAGAATCCCATAACTACCACTACATTTCAAAATTAACATAGTGTTTGTGTTCCACATTAAGTAGTATAGGACTCTAGTAATAACGAAAAATATAAAGTGAACCTTCGAAAGTTACTCGAAAACATGAAACAGTTTCGTTTTTATATTTTTTTTTATATAATTTGTTTTTATACCACTATAAATATATAAAATACAGAGGTCATGTACTCTACCTGTTACTACTACATATGTACGTTACAACATAAGCATGGAGAAAACAGAAATAACATTATTTCTATTTTTGTTTATATAGTATCAAATTGATAATTTGGGTATATACCATTCCAACATAGATGCATTTGATACTTGGACAATCTTTATTCATTTCCGTCCGAATTCAGTTTTTTTCTGAACCTATTCCTTATGCCTCCTCTCTATTTTTACGGCAGTACTGCAGACTAGCAAGCGTTGTTAAAATTGCTGGTCTGTTTACATGGAGCAGCCTTCAAGAAAGAAGTGCCAAAGCAGCTTTTCAGGTTTCAACATTGAGGAACTCTAACTACCTGGTATAGCTTTTAGTCATTTAATGATTTAGGAGAGAGAGACAAGTGACAAAGGGGACTGAATGCTACAAAAGACAATCCATTTTTTTTGGGTGGATACACATTTGGGCCTGGTAGTGCAAACTGCAGGTGCCTCATTAGTGACTGCTGAAGTAAACTTGTGCTCCAATTCATTTGGTGGGAAAAGGCTGTGATAACTCAAGCCTATCAGTTACTGCTATGTTTGGAATCATCTATCCGAACATAAAGAATCAGTGCCATTCTGCAAAGCAAACTAACTCTGCTTCTGAACTGGAAACTTCAGAGCAGCATCAGTAATGATGAGCTAATATATCTGCTGAGAGGGCTTTCCCGACCTGATGTGTTGTCTACACAGCACTGTATTCTAGGCAAATACATCAGGTTTGCACTGGTTGTACAGATAGGTATCTCAGGTCAGCATTAATTAAAGACAATGTGCTCATTTGTACATTGCAGAACTGGGCTAGGGAGGCAGGATGACACAGTGATGCAGTACAACTGAATTTCTGACCCGGGACATGAATAATACGCAAATAAGCACATGATCCTGGATTCCTTAGAAGACTACTTCCCAAAAACGTCCAAAAGTGCTACAGAAATTGAAGCAGATAAAAAGCGACGTCTTAAGGTACATATTTAATATTGACCTGTTTATATTACCTGGTGTCCTTTGGAACAGAAAAGTAAACGCAGAATGTTCACAGACAATGCTTTTAAAAAGAATATGCTTTAACAGGCTATCTTGAAAAGACTGGCTATAAAGACAGCTGCTAGAAGGCAGAATATAATTCCAATGAATGGAAACAGGAGGGTTATCAGCACAAAACTGGCAAGGATAGACCAAAGACACCTAGAACCTAGTGAGACCCAGAAAAATAAATGACGTGGGCTTAGCAACTGGGGAACCGGACTAAACAGCCTGGATATCCTCCGACAGAAGGGTCTTTATCTGCCTATGACAGAATCAAAAAAGAAACTTACCATAGTCAGAAATAGTGCAGGCATGGGCAAATGAAAGCAGCATGTCCAGCATTGACACAATGTCAGACAGCTTGTACAGGCAATGAATATGTTCATAGATCTCATTCAGTAGCTTACACACTATTCTAAAATAAGACACTGTTTTAGCTGTTGTACAGTACCGACTGTCACTTTATACACCTTATGGAAATTAAGCAACAGTTAATAATGTTCATACTGCATATGATGGGAAGTTACTTCATAAAATGCAATCACCTCAACCAAATGCAGGCAAGTATCTGAATTTCTTTCAGATATATTAAGATCTTATACAATAATCTCAGATCAGTTACTGCCATCAGACACAAGACACAGCTCAAATACCAGGAGCTCTTAAGAAAGCTTCACAAAGAGAATTAACTAAAAATATAGCTATTGAGTCAAATATGATATATTAACATCTTAAATGTGAAAATGTGACTCTTTAATTACCTTAGGCCTTCATGTTAATTAGGGAAAAAAAAAAAAAAAAGCTTCCATAAAATTTACATTACACCTAGTAAGTCTTCTGAAACAGCAGAGTAACACAATATGCAGCAAGGTCAAAAATATGGATATAGGCAGTTCTACTGTAAATGCAAGTGACTGATTAAAATAATGATTCTGCATAACAGAATTAATAAATTCATTGTATCATTTTGTGTAGATAATTCACATAAATAATAAATATATAGGCATTTATTAATAAACATAGCCTTCATATTTTTAATCATGTTTTATACAATACACACTTTGTGTTACTTCTCTCAGGTACTGTACTTGATCATTGTCACTGGTTATGACACTGATCACTGTCACAGTGGATTATTTTTGTACATGACCATGACTTATCAAAAAGGTAGCATTAAGAAAACATATAATTAGCTGTTTACAGGACAAAATAAATGCAATTAGCACAAATATTTAATAGTTTTAAATGGTCTTACAAGTAGGTCATATGATATATTTCTCTCAGGGACTCCTGACATCTTTCATTCATTTTTATTAAATCTGCTGAAGTGAAGCTATATGTGTTTTTCATTTTAGTGATCTACGGGGAATTCAAATCAACAATAAGAACTTGTCACATAACCACGAACCAAAACAGTCTCTAAAAAGCTGTCTCTAAAAAACAGTCTCTAAAAAACTGGGAAAAAAATTGAAAGAAAAATGAGGGAAAAATATAGAAAAAAAATAAGTAAAAGATAATACCTTGTTTCATTTTTTCTAAATACACTTTCATGACAAATCCTTATAAGAGAATGCAGTTATTGGCAACATACACAACTTTGCAAGTAACCTAATTGCATGTCATTGCATATTTCTAACTATATTAAGTATAACTAGAAATATGGCAGTTGTAAAAACATACCACTTACACCTCCATTTATTTCCAGCTATACTAACTGAAATTATTTTAACTGTTATTTAAATTACTGTATAATATGTTTTATTGGCATATTATACATTTTATAGACATTACTCATACAAACATGTTACAAAATACACATCACTAGCACAGATACCTTTGTAAATTCTGAAGGAAGTTGGCCACTCGGTAATGTTGAACAATCAGCATTCATCTGGATAAAAAATCCACGAGCAGAACTGAAACTTGTTTTCATTGGCAGGTTGTACTTTTCTGCAAGTTGTGTTATCATACCTGCGTACCACAAATACAGATATGACCCAAATTAATTACATACACATCTGTTCATACTTACCTGCACAAACTGTGGAAGTGATTCACACAGGTTGAGTATGTCAGATAAGTAACATGATAAAAGGCCTTAAAGTGGGTCTACAGGGAAATAATTAACATATTATGTAAACGATTTGGCTACATGTAGGTACTGGGAAAAAAATCAAGAAAAAAAAAATCAAAAATCAATTTTAATCCCTCCCTTAAATTGCTCTTGTTTCTAGCTGAGAAGATAAAGTATGTGGGAAACTCTTACATGATTGAAGAATATGTACTACAAATTCTGGGAATTCTGAACACTACAAATAGCCAAATAGCGTGTTACTCCTTTAAGAAAAAAGGATGGAGTTGCTTAGTGGTGTTTCCCTGTTGCTCATTGGTCTAAGCTTGCCCACTTCCACGTTCCAAGTACTCACAATGTATATCAAAAAAGTCAGACCATTCTGGATTATCTCTGTCTTGGAGTTGCTTAGTTTTGGATACTCTTAATTTTTCCAGTTACACAGTAAGCTAAAAAGATGGTCCTCTAGCTAGAAGTCAATATTTTAAATAAAAAAAGAGGAGATCCATTCCAGAGGATGGTTTTTCTATTTAAAATTAATAATAAACAGGAAGTTTAATATAGCACACTAACAGATATTGCACTAACATTTATTTCTATTTTCCAATTTTTAGTAGCTTGGCTAAAAGTAGTCCACAGATAGGTCAAGACAGGTTAAAATATAAAGAACAAAGTACTCAGATATTTTAAGCAAAAAAAAAAAAAAAAAAANAGAATTATTTTAGTTGGAGTACTTATGTTATGAAACGTTAAGGCTTTTGTATTTTTAGAGGATAAGGAGCAAGAGTTGGAGAACCTGAATATATATATCAAAAGTACTTCAGTTACACACCAGTGACGATCAGTTCATACAAATACTAAGTTTTCCAAATCAAAAGGTTATATAACATATGATTACATGGCTTATGTATGCTAGATGCAACGTATTTTGAACTCCAAGGAAGTAAAAGTCTTGGTTTGGAAATACCTGCTATGTCATCCACAATTTCTGTGTATGTTCTCCGAGCTATGTCAAGGAATTCATTGATGTTTGGCTTAACAGCATAGCACTTCTGGGTCCTCATACTCAGACATCCTTTTGTGTACCTCGTATCATCATTAATTACAGTTGTAATCTTTTCAAGTATAATTCCAAACCTGCAATATTAGTATTGTCACATATTAGCTAATAATACTTTATGATTTTTATTTGCATTATCATCCTGAAATTACAAATAACTGAAGCAAATTCTCTACTGTTGAAAACAAATATTAAATTTCATGCATATTTTCACCTCAGAATATAATACAAATGTACGTAAGCCTGACCAAAAATATAATCTGAATATCTGAGAGACAGAAATTCTCAAATATATAATCAAAAGTTTATTTTTGCATTAGTACAGGGACTCTAAGAAACTACTGATTCTCTCTTTTTATATTAATTTATAGTGTAGTACACTTCATCAGCAATTGCAGTGTCATAGCTAGTTTTCTGTTTTGCTTTTTTCCCTGCATTTGTTAGTTGAAAATTAGATTCTTTTTTTTTTTTAAGTAACATCAGCTTTAAGGCAAAACAACAGAGTTATGTTTGTAACTACAAATAAGTAAAGATGCAACATAATTATTGTAATACCTCCTATCTTCAAGAGCATTGTAATAGGCCTTTAGCAGTGGTGTGTTACAGCTTCTTAAAGCAGCCTGTTAGAAAGTACAATATGAACACAAACACTTAATTCTTTTCATAGTCCTTGTAAAAGACTGGAAGTTCTTACATTCACTGAAACTGATTAGCTGATGCATAAGCAGCCTACACAACCTGAGAAGGAGACTCCACAACCTCTCTGGGCAGCCTGTTCCAGTGCTCTGTCACCCTCACTGTGAAGAAATTTCTCCGCATATTTAAGCGGAACCTCCTATGTTCCAGCTTGCACCCATTGCCCCTTGTCCTGTCACTGGATGTCACAGTGAAGAGCCTGGCTCCATCCTCCTGACACCCACCCTTTACATATTTATAAACGTTAATTAGGTCACCCCTCAGTCTCCTCCAAGCTGAAGAGACCCAGCTCCCTCAGCCTTTCCTCATAAGGGAGATGCTCCACTCCCTGAATCATCTTGGTGGCTCTGCGCTGGACCCTCTCCAGCAGTCCCCTGTCCTTCTTGAACTGAGGGGCCCAGAACTGGACACAATACTCCAGATGCGGTCTCACCAGGGCAGAGTAGAGGGGGAGGAGAACCTCTCTCGACCTACTACCCACACCCCTTCTAATACACCCCGGGATGCCACTGGCCTTCTTGGCCACGAGGGCACAGTGCTGGCTC
>VXAV01011531.1:17558-32698 GCA_013399715.1 Alectura lathami
AGACAGTGCCAAGGATAAGTTGTTCCATCACCTTCCCAGGGATGGCGGTGAGGCTGACCGGTCTGTAGTTACCAGGGTCCTCCTTCTTGCCCTTTTTGAAGATTGGGGTGACATTTGCTTTCCTCCAGTCCTCAGGCTCCTCTCCCGTCCTCCACGACTCATCATCCAAAGATGATGGAGAGCGGCCGAGCAATGACTTCCGCCATCTCCCTCAGCCCCCGCGGGTGCATCCCATCAGGACCCGTGGATCTGTGGATGTCTAGGTTGCTTAACTGGTCCTTAACCCAGTCCTCATCTACCGAGGCAAACTCCTCCTTCATCCTGACTTCCTCTGGGGCTTCAGGGGTACGGGGCTCCTCAGGACAGCCTCTGGCAGTGCAGGCAGAGACAAAGAAGGCATTCAGTAACTCTGCCTTCTCTGTGTCTTCTGTCACCAGGACACCCATCTCGTTCTGCAGTGGGCCTACATTGCCTCTAGTGTTAGTTTTGTCTGCAATGTATTTGAAGAAGCCCTTTGTATTGTCCTCGACCCCTCCTGCAAGGTTTAATTCTAAGGAGGCCTTAGCTTTCCTAGTTGCCTCCCTACAGCCTCTGACAACAGTCTTCTGTTCCTCCCAAGTGGCTAGCCCCTCCTTCCAGGATCTGATTTTCACTTGGCTTAACAGTTGAAACAGGCTACCTTGGCAGTATTGTAAATCTAACAAAGATGTACTGAGCAAAAAGGACATACTGGTTTGTACTTTACACCCAAGCTTACTTTTAGAGGCTCCACAAGCTCTAGAGTATGCTTCAGATAGATTAGATTAGTTATTTTTGACTCAGCAGTTTTAACCTGTTGAAAAATTTTTTTAAAGATAAGTGATTGTATGTCTATTTAAAGAAAGTATTTAAGAACAAGTATAATTCACACTGTGACTATAACAGGTTTGTACTTTTAATTTCTAGTGAAAATTGATAAAATATAAGCTCATTTTGACAACTTGGTATACAACTGCATAAAAACTGTTTACGGAGATTTTACATTGGCCGCTGTGGCAATTTGCCCAGCAGTAACCACCATTTCTCTTATGTCTGCACAGGTCATTATTGACTCTGAGAATACTCTGCTAAACCGAGCTGTGAAAATTTCTTTTAATCTTCCACATCCTAAGTACAGACTCTTTCAAAGCCACTATGTTATGTATCATAATTAAGATGCATTGTCCTTTTCATAAACACTGCTAAACACCGCAAAAGCCCATTTGTTCCACCTTATTTTTGGCTGATATACTTAAATCATAAAGCACACATACATGTAATTAAAAATAAAATAAAAATTGTTAAATATTTTGCTTGCTCTTCAAAATTTTTTGTCCACATTATATATTCTACCTTATTTTGTATGCCCTATGCCCTATTAAACTTGTTACAGAATTTTGATGTTGCCATTAGTGTATAAAATACTGCAGTGCATGCTCTTGTACTTTCGTATGTGAGAAACAAAGGATATGATAATCCAGCCATACTATAAAAGGCAGTAAGAAAATAGGATTATAGGATAATATGCATGCATGTGTAGGAATCTCATACACACACACACAATGACTTGAATAACAGCAGTTACTTTGAAAGTAAGTAACACTATTTCCTTCCTAGAAATGCATACTTGCTTATTTCCCTATTGTTACTGTCAAACAGTATGTAAAAACAGCCTCTGAAGAGATAGCTAAGCTAAAGAGCCTTGAACTTTTACATGCTTCATCCTATCAATACGGTAGTGCTTTGAAAAAGAAGAAAAGCATCACTCTCTCTGTGTGAGAGGATTTTTAGAAACTGGTAAGCACATTGTTCGGTTCCAAATTAAATCCAGTGTCAATTTTTAGTATGAATACATGTGTACAGCCCCCAGTGACTTTTTTTTTTCCCCTGTGTGTGTGTAATTTGAGTTGTAATCTTGTGGTAGAGGGTACCTCTTGCTTTATCTTACCATCTATACAGAGTTGTCCTCCCTAAGAGATAGAAGAGGATTGAACAATACTAAAGGAACTAACAGAGGAAATGTAATCTACAAAAAACACTGGGTCTAGGTCCCATGATGGAATCAGGCATCAAAAGGAGATGCTTGGTTATATGTGAGAAGCTGGTATTACATAATGGAACACATCTTTGCTAAAATATTCTTGCAGGAACTTTAACAGAGCCCACATTAAAAGTATAGGTTTATACATGCTGTACTTCAGGATCAAAGGCAGAAAATGAATGAATACAATCATAGTGGCTAACTCTCTTGTGTAACGTTTTTTATGATTTGCTATTAATGAATAAAGTGCAAACCTATCTTTTATAATGTCTCACATTATCTTCCCAAAGTCATACTCTGCTACATAAAGCATGAAGATTCAGAGAAGCAGTTGGCTTTTTTGGTATGGTACTAGAGATTTAAATTCTAAAGATTTAAGTGCCATGGCAGTGGATCAGCCCTAGTTTAACTTTATGTCCTGGAAAACTACTGGAGCCAAAACCACCAGTATCTTCACTCTACAACAGAAGGAATGAATCTGAAATGGGACTGAATCTTCAATAGGCACAAAATCTAATGATCACCTATCTAAAGAACGAATTCAAGTAATCCAGTGCAGACAGTCCTCCTTTTCACCAGAAGCTGGATGTTGATCCAACTTCCATTGATCCTTCATTATTGAGACAAGAGATGTTCATTTCCATTATCGAGTTTTTCCTTTCATGCTGATATTAAAATTCCTTTTATCCTATCAAAACCAAGTAGGATGTACTTTTACGAAGAATGGATTTGGGGAGTGATGAATGATCAAACATTAAGTTCTAGTTGCATAAAATACGATGACATATTACAGCAAACCCAAACTTTCCTAACTTTGAGAATTTTCTACTGCTGTAAAATAAGATATACTCTCAATCTATGATAACGCTAGTCCATGATTTTTTAAGATGCAGCCTTTTCTTAAAGGATTTTACTTAGAGATAACACATTCATATTACATTTTGCGTGTTATATCCAGATAACTGATCGTCTAAGGAATACTTTGAAACATACTGTATCTTGCTTTGGAATTTGTACCAAAATTGAAAGTAGTTGTTCTGTGTCCAGGAATTTGGAGATAACTGTAAACCAAAAGTAAACAGATCAGAAACATAAATGAAACTGCAATATAATCATATGAAAAATCTGTCTTTTTTTTTTTTTTAAATGCATGCAATTACTTAGTAATATTTACGCTAATCTTATTCTTTTGTCTTCACAAATTATTTTCCAGGAAAAAACAAACAAACAAACATGAAAATAGCTGCTATCTAAATTATTGTCATAATTACACCTACCATACCTAAACATGCTGTGATTATTGTACCAATGGACATGTATCAATTCCACAATACTGTTTTTACTAGAGCAACTTTCATACATGATCAAGGGAACAATTAAAAATAAGAATAGTCTAATTGTCAAAATGAAGGTTAGAAATAAAAAATACAGGAAAACCAATCCAAAATCTCAAATGAGCAGGACTGCCAATAATTTCCCTTTCTCATTTCTCTTCTGATAAAGATTATACTTACACAGTACGCCTTCAGGCGGACTAACTCATACTCTTTGGTATTGGTTGTTTTTTTTTTATATTTGTCTTGACCACTATGTTTTATGAGGCAAAGGAAAAAATATGTATAAACAAGGCCTTTATTTGTTTTTAATTAATAAACCATTTCCAAAACAGTATGTATGAAACCATAAGATGTAAGAAGAATTTCAAATTCTTTGAAAAAGCTATTAGCTTACTTATCAGCTAAAATGGATAGAGATAAGTTCGCTTTCCTTAGCAAAATATTCAACAAAAACATCACTGTACCCCAATAAAGATGACTTCAAAAAGTTCTGAATGCCCACTACTAAAACTTCACCTGACATATCATAACTTCAACGTACTTTTCAAACACATTGAGTCAGACTGCATACCTTCACAGATTAGAAACAGAAGTTTCAAAAGTAGTATAATATTATGCATTAAAAACAAAAAACAAAAAAAAAAAACCTTCTACCTGCTTGAAGACCAAAAAACAGCTCCTCATCCTGGAGCAATTCCTGAACACAATCCAGTCTTGTGTTAATTGTTTCAGCATCAACTAATGGCTCCAGGATATTGGATCTGAGTCTTCGACTTCCACCAGGAGTTTTAGTGTAATTTAGGACACCAAAAAGTGTATGACCATTCCTTTTAAAACAAAATATATTAGAAGAATGCATTCACAGAAATAAGGATGGTAAACATCAAATGACATTCCCGGGTAAAAGTATCCTACAGATTTAAGGCATGCTTTTGGGGTGCTTAGCACCTTCCTACTTGCTATGTATATTTTATGAACTACAGCAGTTAAGCAAGTCACATATAATTTCATATAATATTATCCATCATTATATCACTTCCCAAAACACAGAAATACATTTGTATTCAGTATTTCCTCATTGCTTGTAGTATTATTCCTTTGCTACTGCAGTTTATGCTTTTCCACTCAATGGAACTATCTGAATTTAAAACAAACAAACCCTACAAAACGAGAATTGTTATTATCTGAGATCAAATGCAAATCAGGTAATTTTCATTAGAACACATTTATGAAAATGATTTAATATACTCAGAAGTCAAAGAGATTTTAAAAACCTTAATTATATTTATTTATTTATTTTTAAGTAACTGACTTCCAGTCAATACAGGAGCCAAATAACATGCTTATGCTTTATAAAGATCATTTTAAAGTTCCCAACTTTTACATGCTACATGTAACAGGTTATCAAACTTAAAGCTTAATTGTATCTGTTTAAAATAAATATAATTATACTTACATCTAGTACGTATCTGAACAGTTTTAGAAACCAGAAACCTTAGATGCTATTGCTTGATGGAAGGCCAATGAAAAGATTAGGGCCACATAAACATATTGACTGAAAACAGAACTTGAGTAGAATGCAATCTGATACGGCAATATAAAACAAACAGCGCAAAGACAGATAACAGAAAATCCTGAAATATTGTGGGTATAAAAGAACCAAGCAGTATTCCAGAGAATCAAACGGGGAAATTCAAAACCAATTTTAATCAAGGACATAGTTACCATAAGATGCAACTCATGACAAGACTTAAAAGACTTCAAAGAGGAAGTCTACCTTTGAGTACGGTCCACGCTGCCTGATTTTAAGCAACTGATATTGAGGGCTCATTTCCCTGTACAGTAAATAAAGGGATAAGCCCCTCCAGAATTAACATTAGCTCAAGAACTTGATTTGGGTGTTTCTGGTGCGTGCCCGTACTAGTAACCTCTATCTATTAATAATTGTCCTGGTTTTCCACAGGTATTCCATATTATGACATCATGTAATAAGCTGACACAGGTGGGAGGGCTGCTAAGGGGAAACCACAGCAGAATGCTCCTGTCCCTTCCCACATGGTTTCCAGGTTCCGGGAGTTCCTCCCCTTTTCCTACGATTGCCATTGTAGACACACACGGTTGGAGACACTCCCTTCTTCTGAATATATATATTTTCCAATTTGTCATATGTATTGCTCTCAATTCCTTTCATAGTGTGTTATCTTACATTCCTTTGCTGTTTTAAATAAACTAGATATCTTTTACCTCAATCACGCCTCCTCCTTTCTCACTCCTCTACCCAGCCTCTGTAAGGGGATGTGTAGGGGGCTAGGCCCTGTCACAGGACAATCTTTAATTAACCAACGACANGGGGCAGGGCTAGGCCCTGTCGCGGGACAGTCTTCAATTAACCCATGACAATACCTGACACAAAGTTATCTAACTTCAAGTTATTACAAGTAAGATATGTATCTTCATTATCTGTAATGAAAATAGTTGCATGTGGCCTGATTCAAACTTTCCACTTGATCAACAAAAATGTTTACTACAACAATGCTAAGAAAAGAGAAATTTACAGCAGTTTACATTTGCTCAGTTCCTCCTCAGGCCTCCTTTGACTCAAAACCATCTGCAGAATTACAAGCTGCTTTCACAGACTATTGTTTTGAGGGTACAAACCTCAGAGTGGCTGGCTCCTGCAGTTATAAATGAAGGAACAAGAGCAGAAAAAGGAACTAGGGAGGGGATTGGAGATAAAAAGAAATAAACTATTTTTACATCCCACTTTTCCTGAAGCGTAGAGCTGCCGGTGTACTTTGTAATCCCCACCAAAACAAAACAAAAAAGGAGGAAAAAAAAAGAGCAACAGCAGGAAAGTAAGGATAACCTCTCTCCAAGTGGAAAGCTCCAGGCTGCCTTCCCTTTTTGGATTATACCAGGGTGATGAGGACACAGAGCAGACCTAGAAAGACAGGCTGCAACATGCAAATTGAGTCTTTCTTTCTAAGCAGAAGCATAACCATATTAAGAAGGGATCCCCTGCAGCTTCTCCTGCTTAGGACACAGGTAACTACCACTACAGAAAGTGTGAAGAAAGCGCTCCAAGCAATGTTCTCATTGTGGAGAACTACCATGCAACAAAGTGCAACTTTGAACAGACCATCATTATACTGAAGGTGCCAAAAAATGTATACGCTTTTTAAGAGATGTTATCTATGTATTACTTTTCGCAGTTGAATTGAATTACCATAGCAATGCGTAGTATGACATTCACTGAAAAGACGGCGTTACTCCAACGAATGCTAGCGTCACCATGCGATAGGCAGGGCAGTTGAAGACAACGGCAGGAGTGCGGTTGTCGTTTGAGGAACGCAAGATCATTTTGAAGTGCGGTTGAGTTTCCCCCGCATTCTCCTGACTTCACACCCCTTGCCTTTCACGTATGGGGGGCCTTAAAGGATGTGGGGAACCACAGAAAACTGGCTACACTGGCAGTACTTCAGGAAGAAGCTGAAAGGGCATGAGCAGCAACACAAGTGGACACTTTGGCCAACGCTGCTCGAGCAGTAGCTCACTGTGATCACAAGTGTCTGGACACTGATGGTGACCACTTTGAGCGCCTCTTGTAATTGCAGAAGTCAAACCTGACTTGTATTCAGCTTTTGTTATCAGTATATATTGAGTATTACAATTTTAATACAGTTTTTTCCTTTCTTAAAATGTGTATACATTTTTTGGCACCCTCTGTAGAAATTACTTTCTTTGCCACTCTCCCTTATAGCTAAAGGAAAACAAAACAACCTTTCAAGTCTTTTTTTTTTTGTGTGTGTATGTGTGTACGCCTTGTATAAAACAAGTAAAATCTAGACATTTTAATTCAACATACGAAACTTCTTGCAGCAATGGTGCCTCTTTTGTGTTGCTTCAACCTGTGAAATGTTGCATCAACAACATCACCTAATAAATCTAAAAAAAATACAGACACAGATGTAAAGATCTAACGGTGAAAAATACCTCCTCCTGCAATTCACCTGTAGGATTTTCTATGCTATAAGTTTTGCACTGAATTGTAATGCATTCCTCTGCACAAAGTAGATTTTTATAAGCTCTGAATGGTATAGAAGTACCGTCATACAGAAATAAAAATAGTGGTTAGCTCTTTTACATACATATCAAGGAAACTTGGTGACATACAACTTTATAAAAAGGTAATTTGCAAACTTAAATACCCTTACCGAGAATCTCTGTTATTAGTTACTAGTTCAAGATTTTGGGCTGATGATGAATCTATCATTGCTGTTTTCTCGCTCCCCTGGAAACGCACCTTGAGTGACTTAGGAGCATAAATGGAATTTTGAATAAACTCAACATATTTTAGCAAAGCCGCAGCAGCTGCAAGACAGTAGTACCTTCGAAAGAAATAATCTTTACTGAATGTTGAACAGTGATATTTCATTACCAAAAACAAAGCAGTGCACTACAGGAATCACATTAATACTTCTGCTGCTTAACAACTGCTGGGATTGAGAGCACTGAAAAATCAATATATTTAATAAAAGCATATATATGTGCATACAAAGTGCACAATATAATTATGAAAACGAAGTTTTAATGAATATTTGAGTCTCACTTGATATCCCATATTATATAACTGATACTGTGTATATACATATTTCAGTGCTTATACATGACTTTCAATGAAGACTCAGGGCATGAAGTATATGAAAAATTGCTGGTACAAGGAAAACATTTGCAGAGGTCAAAAAGAAAGGCATTCATAGCTGCTACATTGCATCTTTAAGGAGACAATGAAAACAAGGAAGTGGAAAGTTGTGAGAACTCTAAGAAATCTTTGAAGAAATACTTGAAGGCAAAATAAACAGCTCTGTTAAGACTTCTTAACTTTAAAGAATGCAACAAGCCACAGGCTTGTGTACTAAGCACGTAAGAAGCCATTAAAAACTTATCCAGACATGGTACGATTTCTCCTTAAAAACATACTTTGACTGAATCTCCATGAAAATGGTGCTGAATTCAGATGCACACAATTGTTCTATATATTCCAAACCCTTTGTTTCATTGAAGTATTTTCTTTGGACAGTTGTAAAAGTCACATTCTGTGAAGACAGGGAAAAAAGCAAATAGTTTAAAAAGTTACAGAGAATTTTTCTATCAGATAGACTTTGTTTTTCCAGGGATATGAGTTTCCAAGCAACTCTAACAANGTCACATCTGCTCACCTATTCCCTATGCAAGCCACACTATTGTCACTCATCTGTCTGTTTCTGGTAGTTAATACATATAATAAGGCTCATACAATCATTATAAGCAAATAACAGATGCTTGTTCTGGAACATTACTTTTCCTCTCAAGAACTAGCTACTCAACCTTATGAATTTAACCCTGGACAGAATTAAAATCGATAATTTTGAGGGAAGAGTTATTGTCCTGATTGCACTGATGTTGACATTGGAACTGCAGTTTTTGCTTTCTAAGGTTTAAGCCCAAGGGATCATTATCAAGACTTCAATGATTAACAGGGAGTTTAAAGATATGAATGCTTGTCTACCTGCATTTATGTGCTGTGTGAGTGATTTATGCAAGAAAAACAGGAGTAAAGCCAGTAAGTAAAAGACATCTTCGTGAAGAAGCCATCAACAATGTAGACATGGAAGAAAGTCAATTACGACTGTAACAGTATTTCGAAAAGTTCTGAGGTATTAAGAACCAAATTACGTATATTAATTTGTCTCACTCTTTCTTACCCTGTGAGTGCTTTCTCCTACTTAGTGATGTATTAGACCCACCTATTTATCAGGTTAAGAGAACAAAAAAGGGAAAAAGGAAAATACTTGATGTTCTTCATCTCTGAATCATTCCTAGGCTTAGTATTGTTCAAATTACTTCAATGAGGCAAGCTCAACATTTTCTGCTTCAGTTAGTAATACATTTGTCTCTGTAATTTTCAGGATTAGAACTAGTAGCGTTGGAGCTGCATTTGGATGCTTCTTTACCTCAATAAAAACTCTGGGCCAGAAATCACAGAAAACACACAAAATCTGACTGCATTTAAGCATTTAGAAGTTATGGAAGACTCAACATCATATAGAAGTGATTAACAAGTGCTCTAAAATATGGAATACAATTTAAAACCTTACCTTGAAATGTTCTGTTATCAGACCAAACAATTTTGTTGTGTTCCCTGCATCACAAGCAGTGTTTGGCATTATTATTTCCAGTGGTGTTAAAATCTTGAGCTTAGTAATAACCTGAAAAAGAAAAAAAATCCAAACAACAAGAATCCATATATGACCTAAAGCAGTTTTACACTGTAATGTCACCAATAAAGACTTCCAGAATTCTTGTATTTTAAAAATCACAGTTCCAGTCTTGTAAATAACGATCAAACTTTATACTAACTTGCACATTACTCAGCTAAATATATCTGTAGCTATATAGACAGAAAATATACATAAAACTAAATTTTAAAATAGTAGAAGTAATGTTTCCCCTCTTAAACACAAAAATATGCTTCTGCTCAAAGGAAGAGATAAATATCTAAAACAATATTCCATGGCTACAATGGGAGAAGGGCCTTATTTTCAAAAGCTGAAAGCTTTCTGCCTTTACAGATGAAAAGCTAATGGCGCTCTCAAAGTTGAAGAAATGCAGTTCTAAAATCCTTCTATATAGTTTGTCTCAGTCCCAACTTTTTCTCTTTCAATATAGCTCAAAATGCACATATTTGAATAAACTTGATTTTAATATGTGATACATACCTGATTTAAGGGTTTAAAGTACACTGCATGCTTTTCTATTTGTTAATAAACAAAGAAAGGACAAATATCATTATGCATATCTGTCAGATTCATTTATATCGTCATCCACAAACTCTCAAGGGAGAAACATGAATAAAATAGCCTNACTGCCTATTTGATTGATAATTATCAAGCATAATGATGTTTCCTTCAGAGACATCACAGTTAAAGCAAACCCTGAGGGCTTCAAGAACAAGACAACTTTACTGAGTAATTTACAGAGTATTCAAAAACAAAAAGGGTGTACAAAATAGAAAAATGTACTAAGCTTGAAATCAGTGACTAGCAAAGTACAGATTGTGACACTGTAAGAAAACAGATGATTATCAGATAGAGATTAAGATAATAAACCAGGCAATGTAGTACACTTGGGATAAAGTAGCGAAGCATTAACAGGTCTCACGTTTTTTGGACTGGATGACCAATACAATACCAGAGATGTCCAGAAAATTGAGATTTCAATAATCCAAATGGAAAATTAAGAAGATGTGTGTAAAAACAAAAATGCCCCATCTTCTGAAATGGTAAAGGAGTAAAACACTAAACAACTTGTCCATGGCTTTGAAAGGTGTTATAAAAGAAGTAAACTTGCCTTATCAAGTTACAAGTCTAAGTAACCGAGAAAAAAATCATGTTATCAGAATTTAAGACAGTGTATGGAAGACTTAAGTAATTTTATTTTATCATCAAATTCAAGACAAATTCAAAAGTAAGCCTGGGCATAGTGTGGGGGTAGAGAAAGAGAGAGAGTGTGCGTGTGTTTGTGCGGCTAAAATACTGGATCAGCAAAACAATTTTGAGAAAGATAAATTTCACGGAACAACAGTAGTTCTTAACCCCCACAGCAGAACTGGAGGGACTCCAAACTATAAACACAGCTTGAGATCTGTAAAAGGAAAGCCTTTCATTCTTAGTAATAACTGTTATCATTATGAAAACAACCTTTAAAAGTAGTAAATTTCCAAATAATCTACCTTTTCCTTATTGAATCATAGTCTTGTAGTTCTCAGGGGGATAAGAGGCTGGAGAGCAGCCCCATAGAAAGGGATCTGGAGATTCGGGTTGACAGCAAGTGGAATATGAGCGAGCAGCATGCTCTGCTCCGCACTAGTGCAGCCTCAATATAATAATCCGTTTCTGATTATTCATAAGCTTTTTTTTAAGCAAGCAAACCACAGTGATCAGCCTGTAAGGTATACTATAATTAAGTATGCAACAATACCTTGGCATAAGTTGTGTTGTCTGCAAATTGTGACAGTATCACCTCAGGATTTTTTAAGTCAATGCTGGCCATTCCTACTTCACCTCTGGCAAGGCCTCTTCCTTCTACTACAGCTACAATAACTGATGCAGCAGTATGAGCAGAGACTGCAGACGAGGATGTAACTGTAAAAAGTTGCATATATTCAGATATAATCCACTTCTTTATATTCACAGAACCATACTTTGTCATTTCAAGCTTCAGCAAGCTGTGACAGAAGTGGCAGAATTGAGGCTTGCTAACTATGATTTACTGTAGCACAGATGAATGGAGCCAAACTTCAACATGTTCCTTCACTCCTCCCACACCTTCTCATACAGTACTGAACTTTAAATAGCACTGATTTTAAAAACTACTAATGCATCTTTGTATCTTCTAGCACTACTGTTTCTGTGCCTAAAACCTAAACAGCAAGGCACTAAGAAGGATAGTTTCAGAGATGATTTACTATCTGCCGTCAAAATTCACGGACAAGTCATCAGACAAAACAAGCTGACCCACTTCTCCTCTGACTTCCTCTGGGTGTCTGTCATCACTGATCTGTGCAATATGTCTTAGCCAACAGTAACTGAGTGCCCACACACAACATTATGCTCCATTACTTGAGAAGCACCACTGTTAAGTGCTAAGTCACGGCACTTCTTCAATGAGATACGATTAACAAGGGTGATACCCTTTTTCTTTGGTGTACTAACCTTCTTCTAACCTACAACTGACCAAAACAGCAGATATAGTGTTTCTTTTGGCATCTCTGCTAATTTTGGTGTTATATTCTTCAAATTTCGCTGAAGAAGCTACTAACATTTTGTTCCAAAATTTGCAACCAAAGATTGTGAGGCTATGCTATTCAAATGAGAAAATAGATGCTGTAGAAATAAGGTAGACATACATATTTGTATGTGAATTTCTGTTGAGAACAAATGCAGAGAATAATTATCTATTCATTTCACCGAAGTAGTTAATAAGAAACTGACAGAAAATTTTAATGCTAAAATGTAACTTGCTGATCAATCCTGAAATAATTACCACTCCATGAAAGGTAGTTGCTTCGTGATCTCAAGCTTCTTAGCCTTCATATAGAAGTCAAACTAAACCTTACAATAGCTGAGTTCAACAGATTCTTCAATTGCTAAACTTTCTTGACTGCACTTATACGTTCAGAATAGAAAACATTATTAAATATCCACTAAGTCTAATGTATTCAAAATAAGAAAGATACTTGCATTTACAAGGCATTGAACAAAAATGCCTGAATAGTGTCAGATTTTCATAGCATATACATATCGACTGATCTGAAACACCAATAATCCGTACCTGTATCATGGTAGTTATTTACATTCTTTCCCATCGTTACTTTCCTCTATTCTTCACAGAATTAGCTTTCAAAAGACAAGTGTTGTCAGAACAGAATTTTTCTGCCAAGAAGGCATAATACACCAAGCCTGTCATTTTCTTATGGATGCACCTAATTTGTACCCCAAGAACCAAAACTAATTCCACCAGGAATTTCAAAAAGCAGCCATAATCAAAAGTATATCAAGGAACTGACAATTAAAAGGTAGATTGATCTGCAACTAGCTGCCACCAGGGCATTATTGAGAAAATTTAGTATCTTTGATGCTGCACACAGCTGAGACTCAACTTACACCAACATCAGCAACAATATTCACACCAAGTTTCATCTGAGGCCTGCCTGATAACGTAACTGCTATTCTGAATGTTCTACCCAGGATAATCCATGACTTCACCCACGATCAAGATTTAAGGATTTAAATTAGGTTACAGTAATTACACAAACTTTATCTGGAAGATGATTAGTTGTTTAGTTTGTGACACACTAAAAAAAAAAAACAAAAAGCAACGATCAATCAATGTTCTTCATAAGGTGATATTCTGGACATGTTGTCTTTAGACCAGTAACAGATTGGTCAGTTTCATATACAACACAGCAAGTATAAATAATCGTGCAGACACGTACATGCAAAGATATACAAATACACTCGCAAAATAAGAGAAGACTGAACATATGGCTTTGTTTAATTGCTAAGATGTGTACAGGTTAGAGAAATCTGCTCTGTGGGTTTCAAAGCCATAATCACTCTGGTCTCCAATTCCTAGAGCAGTCACCAAAAAAAAAAAAAAACAGGGGATCACAACAGCTGTAGGAAATGACAAACTTCGTGTTCCTTCAATTTTGCAATAAAAGAATTCAATTCAGTTGCAAGTGGTGAGCCAATCTGTAGTCTTATCAGGAATTTTTAAAATTGAAAGACAATCATTTTTTTAAAATCAATCTTTGTAACTACTTGAGAGAACTACCATTACGTAACTTTGAGATCACTTAAGACAGAACTGGAAACGCCTACTCAGGCTGAAAGGACAAACTTTGAATACCATTACTTCAGCACTACCAGATACACGCAAAACGACACAAGGCAACGCTACCCTGTAAGATGACTTTGTTCACAGGAAGCACTGCAAAACATCCACCCACTGAGCTACCGTGTAAGCGTTCTTTTAAGGATCTAGCATTCTACGTCTTTGAAGACACCAACCTAAGACACCTAAAACTTGGGTCAATAAACTCAAGAATTACTTCATAGTATTATGATTTACAATGCATTACAAGCCTAAAAAGAAACGTGACAAGAAATATTGTGTATAAACATAATCTGGGGTCTTTAGTCCAGTCACAGCAGGCACCACCATGTCCACAAAACTAATTCTATACCAGACAGCTTGAAAAACATCTGAAATCTAACTATATTGGTAACTTATACATGCATGCGAAGTGACAAGAGCTTGCAATGCAAAACACCTAGTCAGAATCTAAAATAGTATTTCACACACTCTGTAGCACAGAAAACTGTGTTACAAAACTGTGATACTTGTGTTTTGAGTATCTTTCCGTATCTCACTATAATCATGTTAAAAAATAAAGTATGTTTAATAAAACATTACAGATGTATGTTCAAGAACTGTCAATTTTACCTGAATATCCCATAAGAGGGGTATGGCTTCTGCAAACAGATCTACTAGTAGAAAGTGGTATTTTTCCTATAGATGTGTTATTCAGGCCTCGTGCAGAAGAAGAACTTGTGAAATTCAGAGTGCTAGCATTTTCTGCACATGAACTTTTGTCCCCAAGATATGATTCTGAAGTGAAACAAAAAAGAAAAAAAGAGAAAAGAAACTTTTGAGAACAGATTAAATTGCCTACTAGCAGACTGACAAAAATGAGTCAGTTTTTATTCTGAATGCAAAACATATGCACCTTAGAAACCTTATTTTTTGTACTAGAAAGTAGAGATATTCAAGCAAGATACTTTTGCAGTATCTTTCTGCAAAAGCTCTCTACAGTAGTACAAGTCTGAAATGAAATGAGTGTGTTTTGAAATCCAGTTTGTATTGACAGTTATTTTCCAACAATGACTTTCATTATAGAGGTGATAAAAATCTTTAATTTCCTGGACTGAAACATTACAACAAAAGTACTGTTACAACGCATACTCCCATATTCTAATGAGTTCTAGATTTATGAAAGAATGCTGTAAATAGTCAGCTCAACCTGTCATTTGCCCATAATTTTTAAAATCTGTATCCGAAACTAGATACTTCTGTTTATGAAAATGCCAAAGTTGGAAAACGTCAAATAAGAATTTCATTTTTCTAGTATTTACTGTCTT
>VXAV01011532.1:0-20516 GCA_013399715.1 Alectura lathami
CCCAAGCCATTCTATGATTCCGTGATTCTATGATTCTATGAGATGTGCGCAGCCATGCTTAGAAGATCGGGTGAGAGGTATTTTAGTGCTCTTTGCATGGATCATTGAGGCCTTTTCCCATGGACCAAAATCTAAGTAAAACCAAAGTTGAATCAGTTTAGTGTCTGCCAGTGCTTAAACCTCATTTGCTTCAAGGACAGCTTAGATGTTGGAAATGCAGGTTCTGCTATGGATGATAGTTATCTTGCAGCTAAATCTTAGTATGCTCACTGAAAAGAGAAGCTTTTTATCCTGGAGTCTGTAGCCTACCATTCAAATGAAGTGACTAATGAAACTTAGTGCCTGTGTTGCAAGGTGCTGTCTTCCTTTGCTGTGCTATTAATGAAGAGTTCCCTTTTTCCTTTTTTCTCCATGTGGACTTCTTTGTATGTCCTGAAAATAAAGGAAATGAAAAACATCAGAATCTCAGTATCTTTATTATAAATTTTCCAACTCTGTTTGAAGAAACATGTTTTTTTGGGGGAGGGAGAGTGACTCTGCTTTGAGGCTGAGGGAAGAGAAGGAGAGAAAATGGACGGGGATTGTCTATGTAAATCTGTTATATATTTAGGTAAATCTGTAGTGCTGTGTTTAATGAAGCAGCGATGCTGTGTTTTCCCCTAGATTAATTTTGAATTTCGCACATGAGATAGAGGAGATGAATGGCTTGATTTATCGCTGGATTCCATCAGCGCAGTGTCTGTGCCAGCAGTAAGACGGAGTGGCTGTTTTGTCTGTTCTCTAAAACAATGGCTGAAGCAGGGTAGTCCTTCGGCCTCCTTCAGTTTACTTTATCATGTTGGGTACTCTTTCCAAAGACACATTTTCCTCAACATCTCTACCCTGTGTAGCTCTAAGATGGACTCACAGCACCCATTCCTTCAAATAACGTTACAAGCTTAAGAGGCAGTGGGTGTGCAGTGGGAAGGTTGCCTTAAATAAACACATCAGCCCTTTTGAGGGGCAATTGTCAGTGCTAATCTGCCTTCTTTTCCTCCACCTTTTCAGACTGTGGGTGCATGGACACTTCAGTCTGGCACAGATCTATCCCACTCTCCAAGAGGTCATCCTGGGTTGTCTTTAATTCCTGGCAATTTCCACTGTGATGCAGCTTTTATTCTTGGGGGGATGTTTCCAGAAGTAGGTCAGCTCCTTGATCCAGCTTGTGTTAGTGCTGGCTTATGGGGGAGGCGTTAGCAATAAGTGGAGAAGAGGTGGAGCGAGGCAGGAATCTCGCCTTGGCAACCTCAGATCTGTGTCCAATTAAAGGCACTGAAACCATGGCCATAGCATCTGCGAGTCTGCTTCTGCAGATGGACGGCTGCAAGCGTGATTCCTTCTTGGGGCTGGCTTTTGTGAGAGAGCTGTCTGGTGGTTTTTTTGGGGTGTGGGTTTTTTGGTTTGTCTTTTTTTTTTTTTTTTTCTTTTGAGTGTGTAGGAACTTAATTTCTTTCTGGTCTCTGCTTATGCCTACACGCATGCCTGAACAGGCAGTGCACCTTGTGGCAGCCCTTTCCTTGTGGAAGGTTCTGTAGCTTCCTCCTGTGCTATACCATAATGGCTTTTTCCTGTGGTGGCAGTGGTACTGTCTTTTGGGGGAGATTCCTTTTTTTTTTTTTTTTTTTTTTTTTTTTTTTTTTTTTTAATTTTTCATTTCTTTTTTTTTCTCTGTTTCATCCTATGTCCATGAGTTTTCATATATTTGGTAATCAGAAATATTGACAAGAGATCTGTGACGGACAGTGGGCTGATCTTTCTAGATTGTTAGCACAGAATCCGTTCAAATTCAGAAGTCTAAATTTGCAAGTAAAAGGGAAAGAGGCTTTATGCATGTTTTCAATTGTCAGCTCTGCAGACAAACATGAGAAAAAGAGGAAAAGTGTTTCTCTTGCTCCATAGCTTTGAAACTGTGAGGAAGGTGACGCTTGGTTGAATTTGTAGCAGGGCAGTGCCCCAAGGCTGGGTGGGGGAAATGTTCGATTTCTGATTATGATTTCTGAGACATCCCATGTCACTTCCCCGAGCAGATTATTAACCACAACTTTCTAATCCCCGCCGTGACATTTTCATCCGGTTAGCTGTTATCCAATTAAGATATTATGTAGTACAGTACTGAATGCTTGCTGTAATCTTCCAAATGCTGTGTACCTCTATTTAATCAAAAATCCCACTGATAATCTCTTTTGATAGATATGTGCTCGCTACAGAAAATAATGTTCTCGATTGTAGATGGTTGTGGATTTAACCATGGAGAGGTTTCTAAATATCAGGCCAATTATCGATTGCTTCATCCGGCTTTTCCTTTATGTGTACGTAGTGTGCTCTTAGTTTTAGCAGAATTTTAGCTGTTAATTTTCACTTTTGACATGAGCAGGGTGAGAATTTCGCTCAAGGGTTGTTACAGGAAAATGCTAATGAAAGAATTTGAAAGGTGAGGATTTGCTTTAGTTCTTCCAGATTTCTTGATGCTCCTGGCTTAATGTTGAGACTGAAAAGAGAGTGCTGGGTTTAAGGTTCCTAAGGCATTTCCAAATTATTAGGAGGCCCCGGGATGAAACCTTGCTAGGGAAGGGGAAGGTCTCTCTCTCTTTAGTATAAGCTCCTGTCTTAGCTAAAAGGGTGTTATGTAGTGTTTAAAAGATGCATCACAACATCTGTTAAAACATCAGCTTTATGTCTTACGGGTGCAGATAGTTGGTGTATGTACTAACACACACAAACCAAACACGAACTAACTTGTACAGTAATGACAACAGCATTTAATGTTTTTGTGAGTATGAATATTGAAACATACGAATACTGTTCATCTGAATATGAAGAAATGCAATCTGATAGAAGCTTCTCCCTTGCCAGCTTTTTCTATAAATATCATTGTGGGCTAGAAAATCATTGATCCTATGGGACTTCAATAATGATACGCAAAATACCCAATTAAAACTGTTTGAAGAAACTACCATGTTTTTAAGTCTTTACCTGGTTCTTGTCCTATGTCTTATGTCTTATTGAAGAACAGTGATAAGTAAGCATTTGTGAAACACCTGACTTCCTCCATTCATCACTTAATTCTTCCACTCATTCTGTCAGCTCTGTCAAAGAGTTGTTTGTGGTCATAAGTGGCTTCTTTGCAAGGCTGGCTTCTGAGTTGCACATGGGAAGGTACCATTTTTTGATGCGTTATCAAGACCCTTTAATATCTTTTTGCTTTACCTTGTTTGAGCCAGTGACAGACTGTGTAAATCTGTGAAGGCATTGTAAATCTGATCTTGATTTTGATGAGTATTCCTCTAAATGTCTGTGAACTATTGCAGCTGACATTGCTTGTCCAAGTTTCCACACAGCTTGGCAAGTTTGTAGGCTCCATCTAAGAGGAGAAAAGAAAAAAAAAAAAAATCATGCAAGAAGCAGGAATTACATTTATGCTTCTAACTAGAGACCTCAGGGAAGCTGGTAAGACTGATTTTGTACGGTATTAAGAGTGTAGCTTTTATAAGTTGATATGTGTGTACTTCTTAGATTTTAGGGGAGTTTCTCATTTAAACTCTCATTGGAGCTGTTGCTGAGAGCGTGTCAGTGGGTATGCCAGTCCGTGAGTATTTGCTGAAGTCAGAAAGATGGCTCTGAATGTTTTAGTGCCAGTATGGACCAGAGCTGCTAAGCCGAGCAGCAGTGGGATGTTTTACTACCACTGCTTCATTCCTCTACCTCAGATGTTTCAAACAAGAGCACTGCTCTGATTTGCAGTTTTGGAGCAATGTAGAGACCCAGAACTCTCCTGTGTGCAGCCAAATTCGAAGTTCCCAAACATCCCCACTTCTGCATACTTCCAATTATGGCATCTTTAGCTGTTGTATCTTAAGATCTGTGGAAAGTACAAACAGTCTCTCCCATGAGACAGTCAGATTGCACGAGCTAATTTTAGAGTTTCTTATAAAACTAGCAGTTTGGACTGCTGCTGCAGAGCATTTTATCAGAAATGTTGAGCGTAAGTGGTATACGCTGTTGCAGAAAGAGTCAGTTTTGTTCTCCTCTTCCTCCTCCTGATGTCTGCTCTGCCACATTTCAGCATATGTCTGATCTTGTGATGAGGAAGTTTGGAGAACTGAGCTGGCATGAAGCTAACCCCCGCAAACAAACAAAAAGGATCATTTTCTCTGTCAGAACCAGCTCACAGAGGGGTCAGAGGAGTGAAGTGTTAACACTGGGAGACAGCAGGGGAGAACAGGACTTTGGCTTCTTTTGACAGCTGACCAGAGGACTGGCTTCAGTGTGGTATGGGAACAGCCTTTGAAGGAGAAACTTTTTAGGTCTTTCACACTACAACATTGTGCCTCTCTGTCCTTTGTGTTTTCAGAAGTGTGTCCAGTTACTATCTGACTCCACACAGCAAGGTTTCTCTGGCGGTGGACAGCATGAGCAGTTTAAGTGGGGAGAAAATTGACTTCATTAGGTCTTGAAGGCAGATATTAAATCAAGCCTATGATGAAGAGCAGGTCACATTCTAATCAGGGATGCAAATGTGGCTCCGTTAGCTAATTTAGGGCAGCAGCAGCAAGATCAGGGGGGAGCAGATGGGTTCAAAATACAGAAATCTGTGCAGGAATGGAGAGAGAGGAAAGTAGGTGAAGATAAATGTGAACAGGGGTGGCATTTTTAGGCAGGATAATGAGAGCAGGAAGGAGAGAGGAGAATTGACAAGTACATGAAAGATTGATAAATTTGGTGTAGTGCATTACCTTACAGCAGTGATCTGATGTGAAATTATGTTCTCAGGCCATTTATTGAACACTTCTTCCACAGGCCTGCCATACAATGCTTTTAGAAAAAGGGTGTGGACCTCCACCTTGAATACAGAGTCACAGCTGCTTCTGGTTTCCCTGCTGCTCTTGCTTCTGGCAGGGTTTCACAGCTGGAGGCACAGCTGGCTCCCTGCAGCTGCTGCTGCTCAGGGACGGGGAGCTGTGTGCAGGGGCCAGCTGTGATCCCAAGCATCAGCCTCATGTGCTGTTTCTTAAGATTAGGATTCTTTGTTGCCATTGTCTAGCAAGCTGAAATCCTGTCCTAAGTATAATGCAGCAGTGGATTTGCTGTTTTCAAATTAATGGGAAGCATTTACTTATCACCCAGCATATCCAGGTTGAAGAATTTCTTGTAGGATGAGCGCTGAGCTGTCTTATGAGGTACTGGAGTGCCAGCCTGATGGTTGTTGCAGAGCTGCACCAATGGCTTGGTACAAAACTGCTTACACTGCACTAAAAATTTGATGCAGAGTTCTTTGAAGTCTTTGTAAATCCTTGCGTTGACTTTGCTGCCTAGATTAGTCTTGGGAGCAATAGACTCATTTAAGTGTAATGTCTCACTTCTAGGAGTACTAAGCAAATTAAAGCTTATCTGTAAAACAGTTACCCTGCTAAACAACAAAAAGTCACAGCGCACAGTAATAAAGGAGATTGCATGATAACATAATTTTGAAAATAAGAGCAGTTAAAGCTTTGATCTGCTTTCAGAAGTTTCCGGCAGAATGGCAGGTGTGGTTCTGCAAGGCAGGGAGTAATCTCTCCCGGGATAAGCCACAGCAGTATGAGGTGCTAAGGATTTTTTTGTTTCTTTTTTCACTGACAGTTTGAAAAATCCGTTCCATCAATAAGTACTTGCTTAGAATGGTAAAATGGCTTATTTCTCACCTTCAGTCCAATTCTGTGAACTTAGTTCCTGTTGGAGAAAGGGTACCAAAAATCCTTCTAAATTAGATATATTATGTGCTGCTCTCATAGAGGGGGGGAAAAAAAAAAGTAAAAGAGGAAACATGGTGAATTATCATACTTACCTCTAAGAGTAAGCTCTGTGAGGATTTTGAGAATTGATAAATTGAAGGCAGTTGCAAGAAATGAAACGATTTCATTGTATTACTGTCACCTGAATTGGGATTACTTGTAATGGCTCCATCACGATGACTCTAAAATTACCAGTTGGTGAATTAATACAAAAATAACAACAACTGCTTAGATTAGCATCCTGAATAGTAACTGTTAAATACTGTTGTAGTATACATTTCTCGTGATGGTCAAGTGAAGTGAGTTTGCCAAAGGATAAGTTTGGTAGTACTTGTAAAACTGTATGTAGAGCCCCGTTCCTCTTATTCTTTCCTTGAAGCCTTTGCTGGGCTTTACTGCCCAAAAAGTCATTTTCTTGAGATGCTTTGGGCTGGTCTGGTTGGATGCAGCCACAACAATCATGTGTTACAGAGATGCCCGAAGCAACTAGTGAACTGGGGAACATAGGAAAAGAAGCAACAGCAGACTCTGGTAGAGTTTCTGTGGAGATTGTGCCTCAGTGAGAATGGCATGAAGCTCCAACACATGAAATCCTATTGCAGACTTCATTGTTTCCCTCTTCAAGAGCAAAGTGTGCTACAGACTTGTGAAGTCCAGAAATCTCTGTGGAGTTGGTGACAATCATGGTGAAAGCGACAGATGTCTTTACACCCATGTCCCACCGCCCCTCCCTCCAACACACGCGTGCTTGGGGATGGTAGAAGTCAGTTTTGTATCATGTTTTGGGACTGCCCTACTGAGATGGCGTGGTTTAACAGAGCAGTTCACCCAGGATAATAATTGGAGCTTGGCAAGCAGCTGTGTCCCTCTGTTATGAGGGACCTGTTATGCTGTTGCTCATTTTAAGTAGACATAATTTTTTTAATCTCTTGTTGAAAGGCTGATTCGTACAGACAATCTGTGATGATACGTGCCCTTCGTAGCCTGTAACAGTCTCTGGCTGAGGTGGCTCCTGTTTGCTCTTGGCCTGAACGTTGCCTGTCACGTGAGTGGCAAGGTGCAGGGGGGATTCTGGACAGGCATGTTCCAGCTGTGCAGTATTTTGGATTGCAAAGCAGATGCAGGAATATAGGCCTCCTTACTCTGTTCAGGAGTTCAGGACCTGCAGATCTCAGGACGTCTATAATTGATTTGCACTATTAGGATAAACTAGTGTTCCCTTTGCCTTGGAGAGCTTGGAAATGTACATCCTAATTCTGCTTGAGAATAACTTCCTACATGTATTTCTGTGTACGTTTTATTAGAAGTGGTTTGACTTCTTGTTATGCCACGGCAGTGTTCTTCTCTAGGGATTAACATCGCTGTGGTCAATGGAATCATTTGGAACAACGTGAAGTGCTTCTAGTTCCTCCATTTGGCAACCATCCTAATCCTTTTGAAATTGTTCTTTTGTAGGGGTGGGATATTTTTCTCTTTCTTTTGGCTTTGAGTTGATGGATTCAATCTTTATGTTAGCAAAGTCAGTATCAGGGTTCCCACTGACTTCAGTGAATACAAGGCCTCAAAAAATGTTTTGCCATCTGTGTGGGAACAGACTGCAGGAGGAAGACTGCTGGCAAGAAAATGTTTAGCTGCTTTTTTCGTGGGGGATGGAATGTTACGACGGTTTCTTTGCATGCTTCTGTTAATTGTGCGGATGCCTACTGACAGCCCAGTGGCTGGGAACTTGATGCCTATCTACGCTTGGTGCTTACGTACTGAGTTCTGAGCAGCTTCTGTGGGGACCTTTCTCTGTGTTGTGCCTATGATGCCCGTTTCTCCTCAGCAATGTTCATTTCTGCATTTAGCTGTAAGTGAGAAAATGACTTGAAGCTTGGCCCCAAACCTCTCCTGTGCTGTCTGAGTAACTTTGAGCCTGTGAGCCGTGGGACTTGCTCTGACTGCGCAGTGGTGGAGCATGGCTTGGAGGAGCTGAGAGCTCTGTCGTGTGCTCTGTCTGCAGGGAAATAAACTGAGCCAGACGGGTCTGCGACACTACCTCAGTAACAGAGGGTCATTTTCTGCTGAATGGATTTCTGCACTCAAAGAACAGTAATAAAATCTTACGATTTTACTGATGACTGAGTGTTAGGCAGGTGAATTGCCCTGGGAGACACTGCTGAATGTGCCTCTGATCCACGGCTACTTCAGTCTGCCACTGCAGATGTTCTGTGTACATGCATACATATACACACGTATGAATAAATTGGAGTGTTTGACTGAAAATTTCTCAAGAGACTGAAAAAGCAGACAAAGAAATAACACAGCTCTAAATGGATTTTGCGTTGGTGTGAATTAAAGGCTTGCAATACAAGATACTGTGAACTTCATGAGAGTGAGGACTGAACATTTACAGATGTCCTGCTGAAAGCATCACAAGCACTTAGCATCAGGATTTCCATGTACTTTAGTTATGGTGTTAAGCAAACGAAAAGTGTTAGCCTTGAAAATTAATGGCAGACTTCATGGCAGTGTAGTTTTGGAGACCATAGAGAACCGTACTCATGAATGATCTGCCCTCAGAAGCTTGAATACTTGTTTAACCAATTTTGACAGTTCACTAATCAGCCAAATTCAGCAGAACAGTCTCAGTCTAACAGAGAGGAATGGAAAAAGGGATCTTAGAAGAGGGATATATGGTGATTCTTAGGCAAGAGGTTATTTTTAGAATACGATGGAACAGTTTATTTGGAAGAGATCTTCAAAGATCAAGTCCAACTGCTTGAGTACTTCAGGGCTAACCAAAAGATAAAGCCCATTGATCAGGGCATGATCCAAATGCCTCTTGAACACTCAGAGGCATGGGACGTCAGTCACCTCTCTAGGAAGCCTGTTCCCGTGTGTGACCGCCATCACCTTACATACATTTTTCCTGATGCCCAGTCGGAGCCTCCCCAGACACAGTTCTGTGCTGTTCCCATACATCCACAGAGGGAGCGGAGCCCAGCTTCTCCCTCTACACTTCACCTCCTCAGGAAGGTGTGGAGAGCAATGAGGTCACCTCTGGACCTCCTTTCTCCAGACTGGACAATCCAAGTGTCCTTGGCTTCTCCTTGTGGGAAATGCCCTCCAGCCTTTCCAGTTCTGTTGCTCTCCTCTGGGTGGTCTCAAGTACCTTAACGTCCTGGTTGTATCACAGAATCACAGGGGTTGGAAGAGACCCCTGGAGACCATCTAGTCCTCTGCTAGAGCACGTTCCCTACAGTAGGTTGCACAGGAACATGGCCAGGTGAGTTTGAAGTCTCCTTCTCTGGAGATATTCGCAGCCTGTCTGGGCAACCTGTGCCAGTGCTCTGCTACCCTCACAGTAAAGAAGTTTTTTCCTCATGTTAAGATGGAACTGCCTGGGTTCAGTTTGTGTCCATTGCCCCCTGACCTATCACTGGGCACCACCAAAAAGAGCCTGGCCCCATCCTCTTGACACCTGCCCTTTTAGATATTTGCGTTGATGAGATCCCCTCTCAGTCTTGTCTTCTCCAGGCTGAACAGCCCCAGGTCTCTCAGCCCTTCCTCATAAGGGAGATGCTCTAGGCCCCCGATCATCTTTGTAGCCCTCCACTGGACTCTCTCCTTGTCTTGAACTGGGGAGCCCAGAACTAGACATAGTGCTCCAGATGTGGCTCACCAGTGCAGAGTAGAGGGGGAGTAGCTGTGGAGCCCAGAACTGCATGCAGTATTTGAAGTGAGGCCACACCAATGCTAAATACAGAAGGAGAATCACCTCTTCGGACCAACTGGCTGTGCTGTGTTTAATGTACCCCAATATGCGTTTTGCTCTCTTGGCTGCCAGGGCACACTGCAGGCTCCTGCTGAGCTGCTGTCACCAGCACCCCCAGGTCCCTTCCTGCTGAGCTCCTCCCCAGTCACTTGTCTACTGTCTGTGCCTCTGTCCAGCATTGCTCTGTGCCAGGTGCAGCACCCAGTGTTTTGCTTTGTTGATGTCATTGCTGGTTGCTCAGTGCTCCAGTCTGTTGGAGATTAGAGCCTTGTACTTATCCTGCACTAAGCAGGCTCCTCTTGTGGCTCCATGCAGTAACTTGCTGCCACTCCTCAGTGTCCCTCAAGTTGCTGCCTCTATCCTGATGCAGATCAGATGCCAGACCTGCCTCAGCAGTAACCATGCCAGGTTGGCATGTGCACACCTGAGAAGGCAGAGCACGGCTCTGTGGATGCTTCTCAGTCTCCCCACCTCTTCCTGGAGCTTGGCCACCAAGCAGAGCAGTTCATCCACCTGGGCACACCTCGCACAGGTCTGTGCTCTCACCCTCCATCTCGGAGCAGCTCCAGGCACAGCCCACAGGATGAGAGCTGCGTGGTCACATGAACATCCTGGAGCTCCATCTGGGTGTGCATTGGCTCTACCGGTACTGGAGGAACAGAAGCGGAGGGCATAGCGTTCTGTCCAGCAGTCACCATGTTTGCATGTCACCTCCTCACAGCCGCACACCTGACAGAATGCTGTTAATGTGCTGCCCTTGGCTGGGGAGGCTGCCAGGGCTGTAGCCCACCCTGCTGGTGCACGAAGCAGGCAGGCAGGGCAAGCCCGCAGGCTGGCAGGGGGGCACAGTGCCCAGGAGCCCCACTCAGGGACGCCTCGTGGGGCCTCACGAGCCTTGCACTGCTCTCAGCGCCCAGCGACTGCTGCTGCCACTGCTGTTACAAGTTCTGCTTTAAGTTTTCTAATCACGTGGCTTGTATGAGTGTGGCATTTAAAGCAAAGCAGGAGTTGTATTTTTACAGGAGGAGAGGGAATATCTGAAATTGCTTTGGTTTTGCTCTATTTTTAGCATAATTTCATGTATAGTTAAAGGTGAAGCCCCTTTGAACAGAGAAGGGAAAATGTAATTTAAGAAGTTCATAAGTGAAATAAGTGCAGCTGAGAGGCAAAATTAGTATTCAATGAAATTTTCTTTGTATTTTTTCCTTCCTAGTTACTAGCGTTTAATGTAAGGATGCCTTTGCTGAGTTGCAGGGACACTTATCTCACAATCTTCCATCGTAAACAGGTAAAAGCAGAATTTGTACTCATAATATGAGAAAGAAATAAAAGCTAGTTTCCTGCTTCTATTGTGGTCACAAAGGCCCTGTCCTCTTTAAAAAGCAGTTATCAAGTATGTTATGTGAATGTTCTGTTTCTTTCACATTGGAGCAGGTAAGTGTTGAAATAGTGCAAACAACAGTGATGAGAGAACTCTTTTTTTTTTTTTTTTTGGTCTCTTTTATCTAAAAACTAATTCAAGTTTATTAAACATCTTAAAAAATTTGGAAAGAAGCAGGAAAGAGGAAGTTTCTTTTTATCTGGTTGTATTCCAAGTATCATAATCAAATATTATTGGCATACTGGTAATGAGATTTTTCAGCAGCTTTCTGGCTGAAGTTTCTTGTTGCATTCTTGCTACTTCAGAGGCAAGAGTACACCCAAGTTCCTTGTTCTGAATTCCAGACTCAGGGCTCTTCACTGTCCTATTTCTTGAGCTGATGAATGAATTTGGAGCTTGCTTGCAGAACCGTTTTCCCTCCAGACCTTTTCTGCTCATAGACACTTTTGTTTTTTCAGCATTATGAACATGAGTGGAACAATCTGTTCTGTAGCCTCGATGTTACTTAAGTGAGTGCTTCTTCGCTGTTGTATTTTTATGCTGTGTCTTGCTCGATGTGGAAGGACTAATCCTTGGAGGTGGTGGTAGTGGAGCTGAGGATATCAGTTGTTAGACTTCTAGTTTTAACCTCAAATCTGTAACTTTGTGAGTGGGGGCTGCAGGCTCTGCTGCCTGTGGTATCAGAACTTCATTTTCAGGAGGTCATCTCAAATATGATGCAGTTTCTCATCTAGATCTTACCTAGGTTTTGTACAGTGAGAACTTCAGTAGGATGAAGTGTGCTAGGCATACAAGCAGTCACCTCCTTGGAAGTCTGTGGTAGAAAAAAACGATGTTGGGGTTTTACTTCTTGGTAAAACATAGATGGTGATGCCCACTTCATTTCTTGCTTTGCTGTCAAACTGGCATTCACCTGTGGATTCTAAGGAGTAGCTTCATTGGGAGAAGCACTGGCTGTAAGCTCTTCCCAAAATGAAAGATGGCTCGGAGCTCCTCCTGCTAAATACTCACATGGATGTCAGTTATGGGTTCAGGATGTTGACTTATTTCCTCAGTAGCTACGCTGCTTCAGTAGAATACTGGGATTAGTGGATTATCAATCATATTAAGCAAGTGGAAATGAAGAAGCCAACTGCTTTACTCAAATAAGCCAGAGTTTTTGCATCTTTCGTGGGCTAATTTCCAAGTTTTGTTGCAGAGACATTTTCAGGTGGCAGTTGTTACAGATCTCTCCCTACCCTTCTTCATTCCCCTGTACCCCAGGGGAACTGAAATGTCACAAAGTAGAATGAGTGAAACAGTGAGTGCAATTTGTGAGGAAAAGTGAATTCTGAATGATCTGGGGAACCATAATATTTCAGTAGTTACTGGAGATTTCTCAGTGTCCCATGGGACATGAGATGTTAACAATGCTTTGTGAGCTTTATCCAAGGCATGAGCAGTAGGTGCTGTGGTGCAAATTCTGATTTGCATGTGACGTTATGTGCAACTTGCTTCCTTAGCACACTTCCTTCTCTCTGTGACCTGCTGAGGCCTCCACTGCCTCCCTACCATTGCAGAGCTCTTCTCTGTATGAACATTTTACCTCCTGCAACATGGACATGTGGAATGAATTTCTGCCTGAATCTCAGCAATAACACTGTTTTGTTTTTCTTTTACAAAATTAATCACTGTTTTGGAAAAGAATTCTGAAAATGTGTTCAGCTTCTTAATATACTTGTTTTATGAACTGAGCATTTTTTCAATTACTGGTTGTGTGTTTTCCATTTCACATGACACAAAAGAGACTTTTGCTGTGTGGAAGTTCACAAAAGATAGCAATAATTAAAAGTTGGAAAAGGTGGGAAGAAGAATGAGGACAGGAAAAGCATAAATTTATAAGTATTCGTGAAGAAAACTGTGATTAGGAAGGAAAATTTTTATCCAGGTATATACTGACAGCAAACACTTCATACTTCAAAGTTATACTGTGCGTTTAGTATAGCCTATCTCATACATAAGACGCATACGTCTCACATAAGAATTAGGAAATTATCACTTTTTGACTTAAAAGGAAGAAAAAGCAGTGTCATCTTAGAGCTACCTGTGCAATTACTCTATCTTATCTTAAAGGCCCAGTCCGAGACATGGAAATACTGAATGCATGTTCGTGTGGCATTTACCAACAAGAAGCATTACTAATCTGAATGCTTCCTGCTGATGTGCTCATTCTACCTTTGTTCTTCATGTTTAACTTCCCATTTGTTAAGGTAAAGATGTATTGCAGCATATCAGGTAGCCAAATTGTTTAGAAATCGCAGATTTCCCAACCTTTGTCCCTACTCCTTTCACTGCAGAGCTAAACCAGTTCTGAATGCATGGTTTTCTTGTGTTCTGAATGACGGAGTACAACCTCTGTTGTACTGAACTGAAGCCTTAGCTTGCTGCTTTACATTCTTGATACTAGACCAGAAACTGATTTCAGAAATCACAGCCTTGTTTGCCTCTTGGGGGCATGCAAGCAACTGAATCTAGGCTCTTGGATTAATAAATCACCCGTTGGCTAGTTCCGCAGTTGACTCAAGAATGCATAAATTAATTAGATTTTTAGAAACGAGTTCCCAGGCCTGTAACTGTGTGATGGTTCGTTCTTGCATCGCCCCGAGGAAAACTTTGACATAAAGTAGGTCATTTTGTAAGCAGTGGAACTCATATATATATACTTCAATAGGGAACAATTATTTTTTCTGCAAGTACGTTATTATAGTCTTTATGCTTCTGTTTAGGTATGTCTGGTAGTGTAATGTACTCAACATACAGAAATAAGTTTGATCAGTTATAACCACGTATGTTCCCATTTGACAGAAGGGTGTGAGGTTTCTTTAGATAAAGGTTCTGAAACTAGTCCGGGTGAGTAGTTTGATTTAAAATGTGAGTTATACCTGTTGAAGATTTTTTTTTTTTTTAATGAAGAGGAGAAAGAAACTGTAGCTTTCCACATATGGTGATTTCCACAGTGCTGATAAATTCTGTAGTTCAGTGCCTTCAGAGCAGTACCCGATCCTTGGGCAGAAGCTGCTGGCAGGAGGCCTGGCTCTTTCCCTACTGTTCCTTTCTGAAATGTAGTGCTCCATCTTTGTGACAACAATACAAAAAAATAGAAAGGTTGGACTTTTTAAATTCCCTTTTTGATTCTTGCTTTTATGACAGAAGAGTCATACTAAGGGCTGCTCCTGACTGTTCTTGGGTAACTGAGCCTTTATCTCAGTCTCTTGGATGCAACACAGTCTTTTATAAACATCCTTGTCTGTTAGCTGTTTTATACAGATCACTATCATTTTGTTTATTGATGTGATCAAGGAAGGAGCTTCTGTCTTGCCTTCTTCCCACTGACATGTGCTGTGGGAGGGATGGCAGCCTGTAAGAGAATCCCACGAACCAGACCTAGGCTTTGTAGCTGCTTGTGATGTCCTTTGCCTGGTGATGCTGTGCTCCATGCAACCATTACAGAGAGAATGGGATGCATGAAAGCTTGTCTTGTGTTTAAAGAAGGAGCTGTTTTGGTTTCTCCTCTTGGAGAACTGCTGTGACCTCTGTAGTGTGCAAAAGCAGTCCTTATCTTTGTACATGATATGTGACTTGAAGATAAAAATACCATTAACTTAAGTATTCTTCTGCCTCTCTGTTCTGATATTTAACCTTAGTCTTGCAGTTACTTCATTAAAACAAACAAACAAAAAAAAACAAAACAGAAAGCTCAGAACCAAAACTGTTAATTGCTTCTAGCAGTGCTGTAGAGTAATAGGCAGATGTAGGCACATCATTGCTGTTGGTGCTGGTGCAGAGTAACACTGAATGGGTTTCAGGTGGCCTGGCAAAGTGGACACTGCTATCTCTCTGTGAATAGAGATTTCTACCTGCAGAGAAACAGATGTCGCTCGCATTTAAGTGGGTAAGTGCTGAAGGTAAGGTGGTCAGGCAGGCAGCTTCCAAGAGACCACGAGTCCAACTATGTTTACTCTGAGGTTTTGTAGTACGAGCAGCTGGATATCCTCTGTAATTATTCAGGAGAGGCTTTGGAGACCTGACATAGTAAACAGAATTTCTGACAGGGCTAAAATTTTTGGTTTGGTTTTCTTATTGCATGCAGACATATTTGGGTTTTAGCATCAAGGCAGTGAGGGGAATGAGGTTGACCACGCAGCCTTATTTCTATTTCTGTTTGCTTCTGCCTTCCCTGTGTACAGAGGAAAGCATTCAGAGGAAGCCAGTGTGGAAGTGTGCAGTTAACTAATGCATGGAGCCCTGTGTGTGATCTCAGGGTCACAGGGTCTCAGGGTCAAACCTCAAGTCTGGCAGGTTTTTTGAATGCTTTAATTCTAAGGTAAGTGGCAGTCTTCTGTGAAATTCCAGATAAAAATGCATTAGGGATTGCTAGGGGAAGGGATCACGTACCCCTGAAGCTACTTGCAGGCAAACCAACCCACCTGGCCAGTGAACTAAAACCAGTTCGTTCCCAACACTCCAGATGCTGAAAGCACTTGGAATACTGCACCAGGCTTTTATAGGTACCTTGCTCACAGAGAAGAACAGCGAACACTTTTTCATGACTGAGAGTGGAACAGCAGAAACATCTTCCCCTGTTCTCTTTGTCCCCATCTCCTCCCTCACTTGCGGATAATACCTGGGAGGTTCATCATCTTCCTTCTCTACTTGCATCAGCAATGAGGGTCACTGGATTTGAGTACTCAGAGGAAAAATTGAAGAGGTCTAAAAGATGCTTTGGAAACCTCACCGATACAACTGGTGCTGTGTTTGTTTGTTCTGCCTTTTTCATTCTCACTGAGCGAATGAAAGGCTTGCTTGGATCACAGACTGTAATGAAAAATTGGGATACTAAACAGCCATGTGGTTTTGCTTCTGTGTGTGGAACCGCCCAGATGGCTGAGAAAGCCCATGGCAGTTGATGTGGTCAGGTGTGATGGAGCTTAGCTGAGCCAGCAGGGACTTGGTAGAAAACACAAAGCTTCAGTGTTGACTCACAGAAGTGTGATGCTGTGGAGAGGTGAAAACCCCCAGCCAGGTGACTGGTGGGGCCGCAGCCTTGTGTCGAGGAGTGTTTGCTGTGCAGCCATGCCAGTACCACAACATTTGCAATGCTACCTGAAGGGCAACTGTTCTCACTTTTATGCAGCGATGAGGAGAGCCCTGTTCATATTCCACTGAGGGAAAAAACAGAAAAGATGAGGAGGTGGTGATTGTGAAATGAGCAAGTGTGGCAGTGTGCACAGTTCATTTTCGGTTCATCTTCCCATGGAACACAGCAGCTGCTGTCTGCAGATTTTGGCCCACAGGGGCTGCCCAGAGGAGTCAACCTGACCACGTGGCATGGCTTTTGTGTCAGAGAGTTGAAATCTTCCTAAAGCTTGCATGGCATCTTTTCCTCACTTGGCAGTTCAGAAGTCTACATAGCTGCATCTATATCAACATGTGCAATTTGTTGTCCTTTTTTCCTCCCTATTTTATCATGAAGTTCAAGAGAGGATCTTTCTACAACAGTTTGTGAGCCTCGTGTTCTTTTTCTTCATGGAGGTTTTTAGCTTTGACATTGTTCTCAACTTGTAAGTTGTATGAAAATGCAGCAGAAAATATAAAAAGTGAAAAACAAATCAAAATAGAAAGCCTGACTCTTTAAAACCTCTTGCTTTTCAAGTCATTAGTCTGGGTTTAGTTTATATTCAGCTATAAATTGTTATTCTGGAACTGAAGGCGTTGTTTTCCCCAAACCTGGAGCATCATTTAGTTATCCTTCAGGTATGCTCCTTGTCAGAAGGACATATTCCACAATTTTAAGACCATTGCTTTCCTAAATGTTGTTTACTAAATGTGGGCATTTCTCTTGTGCTTGTATCAGTTGTTTGCGAACTACTTTGCTGAAACAATGAAGAAATTTTTTCATTCCATTAAAGCACAGAGGCAAATAGTTACCTGACACATCTGTTCATAGTTTACAATGTTAAAAAGCTTTGTCAATTTCAGTGAACAATTCTAAATACTACAGTAGCATCAACATTATAAGCATAGAATATTAGAAGTACAAACTCTCATGGTCCAACTGGAAGGAAACTTGTCCACAGACCAAGGAGGCATTTGTTGTTCTGGCTGTAAGCAAACTGGGTTTGGTTGAGTTATCTTCCACTTTCTTTAAATCAGAACATTCAGGTTATCCAGGTTGCTGAAGGTGTGACTGCTAAAACCTCCCTGTTTTTTGTTCCAGCTATTTACAGCAGTAGTGTCTTCATCTCTTTTAGCTATGTGCATGTTTCTTTCTAGCTTTTCAATGGCCTGTCTTTTACATTTAGTTTTTAATATCACTGTCACTGACTGAGACGGATTTCAAGCAGATTGCCAACTCATAAATAATTGTCAGATTTGGGGTAAACTAGCACCGGTTCTTAAGTATCATGTTTTAGAGAGACTGGACAATGCACTTTTTGGTGAAACAAAAGCCTTTTTTCGTTGTGACATTAGAGAGTTGAGAATTATGTTTGAATTAAAGTTGGCTTCAGCGCCTTGCTGTGCCAGATGCTGATGCATAGGGTAGAAGGCAGACCTAGCAACCAAATGTGTGGTGTAATTTAAGCCAAGATACCATGCATCGGTACAGCAAACAACCCTAGGACTGGGGAAAAAGAAATGATGGTAGGAAAATATGTCTGCTTCTGACTGGTGGCATGTAGTGGCACTTACACTAATATACATTTCAGATTTGGAAGAGTCAGAACTCAAATTGGTATGGGAGGCACTTCAGAGGAAAATACTGAGGTGTTTAAATAATAAATAGCAATTGATTACAACGGGATAATTTTGCACTTTAAACAGTTATCTTTTTGAGTCTTGCCGTGCTTTCTCTGCAGTTCTAAACTGCTGCTGAAGATGGACAGCAGTTCTAAATAATGCTTTAAATTTGTTAGTCTGAGATCCCGTTTCTTTTTTTCTGTTCACGTTAGTGTAACACCTTGTATTTTACAAAGAGTGTATGTACATGTGCTTATGTGCGAGTGTGTGCCCATGTGTGTTCAGTTTAAATGCTTGCATTAATGGAGCATTCTCTATCATGAAGTAACCCAGCACATTTGCGACTAAAACTGAATTTTGCTGCGTTCCCTATGATGATTCTGCTTTTGAAATATATAGAAGATCCTTAAGCTCAAGCAGAAGTAAGAATAAATATGTAATGCTAATTCCAATCATACACGTTTGGGTAATACTTCAAGATGTATATGTACTGATTTCCATTGTTATTGTTACCTTAGTTGTATAATAAAAAATGCGAAAGTAGATTGAAACTGCTCCACTAAACTCCTAATCATTTAACATTGTAAACCTTTCAAAAACTTTCTTGAATAATAAGAGAAAAGAAGCAATACCCTGAATGATGAGAATTACTCTAGAAGATGAGGAGGACAATGAATAATGCCAAGAGATGAAATACTATGCTTTTGATCAGAAATCTCTTTTAGTACGAGATCAGAAATCTCTTTTAGTACCAGAGATGACTGTCTCATGATTATGCTTAAGTATTACTTTAAGGCTGCACCATGATAAACAGTATTCGTTCATGTCTACCAAGCATGTATGACTGAGTGAAGAAATCTATTTATATAACCTTAGTAAAATATATCAGGGATTGATTTTTCAACCTAATAATAGTGATTAAAGTGTCTCTTTTAGATATTTCAGTTGCATTTAATGGTGGTATTTGGGCACTGGCACAGGCTGCCCGGAGAAGCTGTGGAGTCTCCCTTCTCAGAGGTACTCTTGAGTGGTCTGGACGCGGTCCTTGGCAGGTGGCTCTAGGTGGCCCTGGTTGACCACCTGGGGGCTGGACCAGATGTCCTCCAGAGGTCCCTGACAGCCTCAGCCATGCTGTGTTTCACTATGGTTGAGGGTGATCACCTAATATCAACAAATTAGGGTTTCCAAGTAGCACTGCAGTGGCTGAGTCCGTCAGGTAAGATTTTTCCTGTTTTGATGGAGAAGCCTTGGAGCAGTGGGTAGGCTACTGCAGCCCGCCCCAGCTTGTTCCTTTGGTTAAGCACCCTGGCAGTCACAGTTGTCCTGTATCAGCTTCCAACAGCTAATTCTTGTTAGACATACATCTGACAAATTGAGAAGCTGGGTGATTTAATATTTCTGAAGGCAGCCATAAACCGCAGCCAGGCTTGGCAGATCAGTGCTGGAGCCCAGCACTTCCGCTGTGCAGGGTACATGATCTTGTTGTTCCCCTTCGGCTCGCCTCTGAACTCTTTCCAATTCATCCCGGTCCTTCTGAACCACTGCCCTGCAGCTGGGCCTGCTCTTCAGGGACAGCCGCGGCCATGCCCAGTGCCTCTCTGTGCGCCTGGAGCTGTGCAGGCCCCCTGGCCCTCAGGGTACTGAGGGGAGCTCGTGCTCGCCGACGGCTTCCGTCAGCACACCGAGGTGGTCCTTCCTGAAGTCGCCCTCCCGTCCCACGGGAGCGGCCTGGGAACGTGCACCCACTGGCTGGCAGTGTGGAATTGCCTCTCGCCTGACCCCAGTCCTCTTCACGGGCACTGGAGATGGCTGTGGGGCTGACTTGTCCATGGCATTATTTTAAGCCCCTCTTTTATTAATTTTTTTTTACTTCCCCTTTCCTTCCAGACTTGTTTAAAATAATACTGAATCTCCCGTTGAATAACACATGTTCGATTAGCTTCTTGTAACACTCATGACTGTATCATCAATACCTTTGTGTGTAAATGGATCAAAACTCCTTTTATTAAGTACATTCACATTTAACTTGCAATCCAAGTGTCATTGGGCTTCGAAGTACCTAAATGTAAATGTAAACAGAGAAATGTAAACAAAGAGAATGGAAATGTAAACAAGAACGCATTAAATTCTGAGTAGTCAAAGTGCGGAGACCAGTTTTTGCTTTTGAAGTCGGTTTAAGGAAATTGACTGACTAAAATGGAAGTAAGGATCTAGCTGTAAATTTTCATTGCCATTTAAATTTTTTTTGGTTTACATTGACCTCTTTTGTCCAACGCTTCTTTTAAAATACATGAGAGGAATTACTCTGCAACAGGTTGTGATAAAGTTGAAAGTTCAGATGTCCTGTAATGTTCTAAAGCTCTCACTTCTGACTATCCAGAGGGAACAATGGCTCATTAGGGACACTATAAATAAATATGAATACCATGTTTCTGTGCCACTAAGTAGGTCCCACTTCAATTCAGAGCAAATACCTTACGTAAGTCTAGTTAGGGGAACTTTCTTCAGTGCATACGCATTACTGGCGTTAACCTACTGACAATGACATTCAAAGCGTGTTTTCTCTTGTGAAGGGTGGACAGAGCTTTGTGTGAGCTGTCAAAGGAAATTAGGAATCTGGTAACTGATGTAGAAACAGAAGAAGAGGCTTCTTTGTGTTTCTTCTTCCTTGTGTCCTTTTTTTAACACAGTTAACTCCTTATGATTTGGTCCAATATACTAACCAATATTTAAAGTGGTGGTTTGGGAAATAGTGAAAGGAAAAACAGTATACTCATCTCCCCCCCCCCCC
>VXAV01011532.1:24196-46372 GCA_013399715.1 Alectura lathami
AGCTTGATGACAGCAGGACTGCAAAGTAACAAATAAGCATGCCACCGCTAAAACGAGAAAACAACAGATGTGGAAAACCTGTACCAAGAAATATGGTGGAAACTTTATCATTCAGTAATGTTTCTAGACCTGATGTTTCATTTTATGACTATGAAGGACATGTTTCTAGGTCTGCGGTATATAGTGTATAGTTGTTGTAGCTCCTACAGGTAAGAATGACAAGTCTGTTCTGAGCATTAGTGTTCAGGGAGTACCCAAATTCAAGACTTTTTGTTGTGAGGAGTGACCTATCTCTAGTAACACTTGATAATTTCAACTACGTGAAGGAACCTGTGACTTCTTGAGTGTTTTCCAAGCCTTTGCATCTGTTATGTTGCTCACTCTTGCACCAAAATTTGTAATGTTAAATGTTTAAATGAGCTCCTTCCCATTTGTTGCTGTGTTTTCTTAAGTTGTCCATAGCCAAGATAAAAATCAGCATGTAGGGCTTGTGGAGCAAGATAAGCAGCATCATAGAAGTGGGCTAGAACTGCATTCTCACCTGGCTTCATCTTTACATATTTGATCAAATTCTGTGCATGTCCAGTTGGACTAATTACAGATGTGATGGAAGATCATACTAGTGGATTTGAAAAACGTAATTTTTATTACTCATTGTATTGTTATGATCTGAGTCATCACGAAAGTATTATTCTCAGGACTCGGCATACTTATATGGGTCTGGTCAGTGCCCTGGAGAACCTACTACTAAAATTAAGATAAAAGACAATGTCATCGCAAGAGCAAATGAATATAAATTGACCATGAATAAATTTAATCTGGAAATTACAAGGAAGTTTCTGCAAGAGCAAGGAGCTCCAGCAGTCTTCTGATAAAAGGAACAGGAGTAAGAAGCCTAGTAATTTAGAAGGAAGTTCATAAATTTATGAACAGCGTTATGAGCAGTTGCCTGCAGGTGTGAGGAACTGGTCTTGGATTTTAAGGCATTTTTCCTGAGCTGCTGTTTTGAATGAAAAATTATCAAGAGTTAAATGTCTGCTATCTTACGTAACAAGTTAGACTTGCGTTGCTGGAGGCAAAAATTTTAAAGGCATTTAGGTAGCTCATTCCCATTTACCCTTAACTTCTGTTTTACATATTGGGGAAAAAAAAAAAAAAAAAGTATGCAGTTCTTTTACCAGATTTCCTGGTACCTGAAGCTTATGCAGTTGTCTGCCTGGCGTTTATGAGTCTTTGTCATCCTTTTCCAATCCTACCGTTCATGTTTGACCATGACTAGAATAAAGCTAATAGAAACAAAATCCTGCAGATGTTCCTGGGTGTAGCAGGGGGAAAGTGGCCACATGAGTACTTCCACGGGAGGAAGAATTGTCACTGTCTGTTACTTCTCCACCGAACAGCCCTCTGGTTGCTGTCGGTGGTCCCACAGAAGTTAGTGAGACTGTCTTTCATGTGGTGAGAGTGCACTAGAGGAAAGGGCTGGGGTATTGGATCATTTTCCCATGTGTGGAGGTACAGCCCTCCATGGGAGGTCAGGTTTGCTTAGTTTCCAACAACTTGGTGTTGCACTTTTGGCAGCCCAGGTTGTCTTCTCCTGTTGGCTTGTTGCCCTCGTGATGATAAAGGTGGTCGTATGATGAGCAGGCACCATGACAAGAGCAGAAGCCTTGAAGGGGGAAAAAAAAAAATGTAATTAGTTTTTGTTTTTAATCATGACCAAATCATTTACCTTTCTTTTAGTATTTTATTACTTTGATTTTTCTGTAATCTAGTAGCCGTGGACTGGTTACGAATATTTTAAGGGCTTTAAAGGCTTGCTGCATTGTAAATCAAGGGAGTAAGATTCAGCCTGCACAAACCACTCAGTATTTATTTCTCTCCTCTGTTAATACCTCTTCAATATTAAGAAATAAAATAAATTAAGATTTGATCTTGCTGGTAAAGCTCTTTATGTACTATCCTTAACTACCCTTGATACGGTTGATAGTGAGCAGCCTCAGAAGTAAGGCTCTAGTGGTAACAATTCTGCAGTAATCTTGGTGCAAGTAGACCACCGTTAACTAATAAGGATTAAGATGCCATTAAAAAGTTTACCAGGCGGCAGCTGATTGCAGGGTGATTCTTAAGAATCACCCTGAATTTTTTTCCCCTCTCTCAAGATTTAATGCTGAGCTTTATTAAAACTTCAGAGGGAGTTTCAAGGTTCTTCAACAGTAACCAGTTTATAGCATTACAAAAATAATCTTAATGTGAATATCACTTTCAGAATCTTGAGTCAATTTATCATTTCTTCCATCTTGACATTCGTTTTCCTCAAGGGTGAGGAAGGCTGAGTGACAGAAATACATCTGCTTTTGGGCCAGAGCATCTTCATGGTCCATTTGCATTCCAGTCTTTGACCAAGGCCTTCTGAGATGTGTAGAAAGCATGTCACTGCCACACTTGGCTGCTCCATTAGCTTTTCTCTTTCAGACTCCTGTGTGGTAGTTAGTGCAGCAATCTGTAGCAGTATACTTTGGTAATATTGATTAGATTCACTGGATTGCACAGCTTCATATTTCCTTTTCTTGAGTGGATGCAGCTAAAGCATGTAGACAGTAATTTAAATAAGGCAGAATGAACTTGAACGAGCCATGTGCTTTTGCAATGACCATAAACGTTCTAATTGAACCGAAGAAGAAAAGCATTAGCATTTTAATTTTCATTTTAAGATGGGATTTTGCACAGCTGTACAGGGCTTGGCGAAGTTCTTAAAACTAGAAACTGAGGAAATGTTCTCCTGCAATAGATTGCACTCACCGTGTCTCTCTTGCATACTTCCAAGGACACGGGCTACTGTGCAGTTTCAGTTCACTGAGGAAAGAGAACTTCCTGTGAAAAGGAAATTGTGGAATAAATTCTAGTTACCTCTGTGAACACACTGAAGGCATTTGCCTTAACAGTGTTTTTGTTTTTATCTTTGTCTTTGTGTTTTTAGAAAATGACACCTTCCAGTATGTGCTTATTACGGCTTGAAGCTCTGTTACCCACCTTATGAGAGAAACAGGAATCTATTTAGGTCTCCCTTTTTTTTTTTTTCTCCTCTTGAAGACAGCCGTTTGACATGATTAAAAAGGTTTTAATTTTTTAAATACAGAGTTTAAAAGGTTAAACTATGCTTTTTGAGGGAGCAGTATGCTGTTTGACATAATCATAAACGTATGCTCAGGCAAAGATAGTGAACAGTGAGACTGGCGGGCTGCGGAATAAAGATCTGCAATATTTTTTGGCATGGTCGCTGGCTGTGCGTGCTGGCATTCCCAAACCTGCAGCGTGCAAAAAGCAGGCGAGCTTTTTAAAGCCTGAGCGCTCCAAAATGGTGACATAAGCTTGCTTCGGGGCCCAGGCTGCAGGGTTTCAGCAAGTGTTGCCAAGAAGCCCATGATTACCACTTTGTTTTTGAAACTCTTCTAGAAAAATATCCTGGCAGCAAATCTGGCCTCCTTAAAGGTAAAGGCAGCAGGAAGGCAGGACTAGTACTAGGGCAGCGTAGGCAATAAGCAGTTCTGGTTTGCTTTCTCTTCACATCTCCCATGAGAAAAAGCAGCTGGCAGATTTGTGTAACGTGGGCTGTGAAATGAGGTAATTCACTCAGTTTTCCAGGCTTGCTGCAGAAGCAGGCAACCTTGTCCCAGCGGTGCTATTCTTTTAAAACCTAGAACAAATGTATGGGTATGCTTTCCTGAATAGATGGCATTTCATTAACTATTGGTGAAATACACCCTAGCCTAGCTGCTCGTTATACCCTGTAGCCTTGGAGATAAAAGAAAAGCTAAATTACATAGGTGTTTGTGGACACCCACCTGTGGAGTGAAGGGGAGTTATCAGGGTTTTGATTAACTGTGTTGTATAAAATGCTTACGTGCTCATGTGCGACTCTGTTTTGTTGTCCCTTTAATGTGTGCTGCTAAGCCCTATGTTCAGGCAGCACTTGAAGGATCCAGATGTATTGGAATATCATTATGTATGTAGCCTCTGTCAGTCCAACTTTGATTACTTGTGATTCATAAACAAATGGATTAGGCTATACAACGTGTATATTTTGCTGTCTAGTTGTGTAGTGAAGTGACTTCTGTTTTTGGTTTTAACAAAAACATATTTGAAAATATTTATTAACTTGTCATGCTTTATTACTGTAACAGCTTGTAAAGTTAACCACTTGTTGATGTCAGACAAAAAGGCATACTCAAGCTTTGATACACATGCCTACTCAATTACACCAAAGGAAACACTAGGGGTTATGCCTGGAATAAATCATCTAAATAAATATACATGTAGTTGACAGCACAACTGGTTCTGGTCCATGTGGTAGCTTACTTGTGATTTTAACTGTGGGATTTGTACACGCGAGCATGTGAAATGCCTGTTACTGCTGCTACCCAGCCGTCCTGGCTGTTCCTCTCTCAGGTTGCAGCCTAGCACAGCAATTTCCAGCTGTGATGGCAAAGCTGTGCTTCCAGACACTTTGGAAGAGCCCTCCACTGACAGTGCCTAATCAGCAGAACAGCATTAATTGCCTGAGTTTCCTTGTGCCTGCTGGCGTAGTTGCCTGCCCCCAGCTTGCCTCTGTCTCCACACAGCCATGGGAGTCATGCAGGCAAGCCTCATGTTGCACTCTTTTCCTAAAATATAAGACGTGCTTATTTTCAGCCTACACGACTGTATCATGACTAGATTTTCTGACAGCACTAGCTGACAGGAGGGAGAAGATCTCGAAGACTGACAGTCTGAATTGCTTAACGAGGAGACCTCAGACAGGGAAATCTGAGGTGCAGTGAGAGGCATGACTACTCATTGCAGTGCTGCTGAGAGAAATTCTGTCATCTCTTCTTTGCTTCCTAGGGGACAGTACTCCTGCTGCCAGCAGTGTTTTTGGTATGGTGCTGGCGGGCGTGCTTCCTGAGGGGCATGAGGCCTGCGAGCACGTGGCCTTCCCCCGCTGCAGCGCGACCCTGGCTCAGGCTGCCTCTGCCAGGTTCTGTCTTGTGGGCCCCAGGCCCACAACCATGCTTGGTTGGCTCACTGGACCTCCTTGGAGCTGTGCCAGTGGTCTGAGTTTCCTCCTGCTGCCATGCCCTCGCTGCTTGGCTAATTGCAGCAAAATCTGGGGCCTCAGTTTGCTGAGTGTCTTCCTGAATGCCCTGCTGTGCAAGCAGTGTAATGAAGAGCATGGCCTGACGTGCTATATTGGATAGAAATGGTTTTCCATATATACCTGAACTCACTTGGCCTGAGTTTTACGTCCAGCTACTGTAGTAGAGAAGGTGGCTGCTAAACATCAGCGGGCGTAGCGATCATTTTCACAGACAAGAAGAGGTTCTTCCCATTGCAATTCTCAGTGGCTGTATTGTCTCCTGGTTTATTGCTGTGCCATTCCAGGCTTAATCTTCATGGAGCAAGACTGTAAACTGCTAATGTGGCATTTGGCATGCCTCAGGGAATAAAACACCATCCACTAGAGGAAGGGGTGGGGAGTGGGCAGAGAAATCCTGAATGTGAGCACCCACCAGGCGAGCAAGAACTTCTTCAGTCAGTCACAGGTCTGCCGCCTCAGTGCTTGTGCCAAACGTTGATTGAGCTGCTTGTTAGCCAAATTTGAGCCGCAGGTACAGAAACCTCACTGAAGAGGTAAAGTAAAATTTGCCTGCTGGCATAGACCAGAATGCACCTTTATGTGTGATTAAATATGAAGCATCTTATTTTTGTACAATGTTAGACCAGAAGGAGTAAGTCTGAGCTCGTGTATTTCTGTACATTTTTAGGGTATACACGGGTTTTGCTTGCTTAGTGACTGGAGTAAGTGTTAATGAGAAATGAATTTGTGAGTAAGTCAAAACACAAAGCCTTTTTGATATCTTGAGCATTAACAGCTCTGCAAATCTACTCCTGAAGCAATAAAGTAATTCCTTGTAAGTAAATGTTATAAATGAATGTTTCATTTGTCACTTTAAAATGCAGAAAGGAAACCAGAGCAGGTGGTGCATGCTCCTGAAGAACAGCTCACAGGAAGCAGTCAGTGATTTGTAGAAGTCTTTTTAATAGTCACCTGTTAAAGAAAACAGTACAAACTGTAGTAAATGCTTGTTTCAAGGAGAGGGGAAAAAAAAAAAAAAAAGAAAAAAAAGCTCGAAAGCTCGTCTGTTTTGAAATGTGTAAGAGCTTGAAATCAAGTTTTCTGCTTGAACGACTAGTCCTAGCTAGACCAAGTTTTTGTCTCTTGTAACTCTGTCTGCGTTGTCAAGCATTCCTGCTTTATCTTCAGTGCTTTATGTAAAGTGAGTTCACCACAAAAGGTAGCGCTGGGAGAGCATTGATATGGTTAAGAAGTGAAGGGCTCAAAAGCTGGGAAATGGGAAGGCTAAGGTAGCCCTCATGACCTTACGTTGGCCCTCTCTGTGCCAGTGGTGCTGGAGAGGCTGCGGTCGCACGGTTGCCCGTCTGCTGCTGCACTCCTAATGCACTGCATGGTGTTTTGTTCCTGCCTCCTGCTCAGCGAGTCCCTCAGCCTTATGCACTGCTTGCAGTTCAAACTCTGCCTGAAGACAAAACCAATTTCCTGTCAAAGTTTCTTTAACCTTACCTGTGCACTTTGAAGACAGCTTTACTTCCATAAAGGTCACAAGGCAAGGACTGTCATCCCTATTTTATAGTTGGAAAGCTGAGGGAAGCTTCAAAACCGAAATTGTCACTTCGTTGTTGGCTCCAAATTATGGAACACTTGAAGCAGTATGCATGTATGTCATTGCATGCACACTTCTCATGAAGTGTACATTTATTTGATTTTTGTTAAGCGTGCGTGCACACATGCAACCTGTGAACAGTGTGGGAAGCCACTGGGAAGCCACTGCCTAGGTTTCATACCTTGGCCATTTTACACACCCAGCATTTGGAACAGATAAAACACAAACTTTTCATCTGGGGATCTTTGTGTTGCCACCGAGGTGATTCATCCTTCTGTGTGTGTTTCTTCCGACATACGTTACTTCATTTTACTGTGGGAGAATTCTGGTAATTAGTGTGTTGTTTGCCTAGTCCTTCAGGAAGGAAAGATCCCTAGGGGGAGGGGGAGAAAGGAAGTGTACATCCCATTGCATGCTGTTAAATTGATTTACACATGGAGCATCTTCTTACAGATTTCTGCTACCTGACTGGAGGTTAGGATAAGTTCTCATCCTAAATATGTTCTCAGGAAGATTGAGTGTTGCCAGTAGATTTGGTGCAGTTATTAACTGCAAAGGAAGGGTCAGTGAAGGGAATCACTGAGTATTTCTAAAAGATTCTGAGGAAGATTCTGAAAATGCATTTCAGTAAGGCTGTTAGGGGGAGGAGGGGCATTGAAGTGCTAAATACCTAGGAATATTGGCTTGTCAGTGAGCATGAGATTGAGGATGAGGCACTTTCAATTTTAAATAAGTAGGTAGGCAAATGGATAGTGTGTCTACTACAATTTTTCAAAAGAAATTTAACAAGGTCCATTACCAGAAGCTATTAAAGAAATTAATCTACCATGGAATAGAAGAGAAAACTCTTATGTGGCTAAATAAGGAAAAAAAAGTAAGAATTAATGGTCCATCCTCAAGGTGGAGAAAGGTCGTTAGTAGAATCTCACAGAGATGAGATCTTCTGCCTGTGACACTCAAAATATTAGTGAGTGATTTGGAAAAGGGGGTAAATTGTGTGGTGACCCATTTCCTGATGTCACAAAGTTATTTAGGGTAGAACTAATAAAGGCAAGCTAGGAAGAATTTCAGGTGGTTCTCTGATACAGAGTGACTAGAGGTAAAAGCAGGAGAAAATGAATGCAATAAAGGCAATGCCAAAGGCAAAAACAATTTATCTTATCTTAGCAGATATGGTGATACTGTGAGTAGCCCCTAACCACTCAGGAATGAGACCTTAGGTATTAATAGCTCTGTAAAAACATTGGTTCATTAGTTCCAAAAAACAGTGATAGGGATTATTAGGAAGGGAGTGGGGAATAAGTCATAGAGTCTAACTGTGCCAGTGTGTCAGCCATGGACGTGCCTGTATTTGTGAACCACGAGCAGTTCTGGTCTTCCTCTTAAGAAGCGTGTAATAGAAATGAAAGAAGTGTGTAATAGAAATGAAACAATTTCAAGAGCGATGGTGATCACTTTACATAGGGCGTATCTCGCATAGAGGAAATAACACTAGATCAGACGTACAGCACAGAAGAGAGATGCCTGGAGGCTGACAGTGCTCTGCTAAGGCATGAGTAGCTTGGAGGGGATGGATGTGAAAGGGTCATTCACACTGTCTTCCAGGGTGACGGCAGGTTATCAGATGAGACTAGCAGGCATCAGCATCCAAGGGAACAGATGTCCTTGTACAGTTTCAAGTTTATCTGCACAGTGCATATATGAACTCCTTATCCCTCTGCCACAGAATCTTGCAGGTGCTGACAGCGTACAAAGGTTAAAAAAACAACCAAGCAGTTCTCCATACGATAACCCAGATAACCCATGGGGTGTTAGAGACCTCTAGGCTTCTATCTCTGGAGGTGGTGGTGGTGAAACATAGTCTTGAAGAAATACCACTGCATGCTTTTATACTCTTTGCCTTTTTCGGATGTTGTTGTAAGTACCTACTCTTGAGCTAAAGATGTTTGGTCTGTGAGAGGCATTCCTGTGCTTACATGGATTCCTTTCCAGTATCAGAGTACTCGTCCTCAGGCTTCATAGCTCTGTTCCCTCTAACCTGTTGTTCTCCCGTATTTCTGTGTCTCTTCTACCCCCATCTTGCTCTTCTAAGTCTTTCTCTCAATGTGTTTTCCAGCGTTGCTCCTTTCGTTGACTCACCCAACTGCTGTCTTGTCCATTGCCATTCCATTCAGGTCTCCTTGCTCTTCCTTCACCTCTTCTTTATTTCTAAGTAATCCTCTTCCTAGCTTGGCATCAGCCTTCTCTGAACACTTCCTCTTAGCATCTACTGTCCAGCCAGTCCTACTTTTGTCTGCTTCCTGGCTTTTCATCAGCTCTGCCACTTCTATCCTGTCATCTCATTTCACGTCTCACTTGATGCTACCTGAGCTAGGCAGGTAGAGACACTGTGATGCTTCTTGGGGGCTCTGTGATGAGTCTGTTCTAGCACAAAGGCAAGGTAGTGCTTAGAGGAAAAAATAAAAAATAAAAAAAAATAAAAATCCTTTTGTCGCAGCAGAAGTGTGCTTTGTGTTCTCAGTGGGAAGGGTTTTCTGCACAACTGTCAGAGCTTTATCCGATGTGAGGAAATACAGAATTACAGAATTGTCTCGACTTAGCTTTTACTTTATAATTTTGCTTTCAACAAATTGCAGTAAAAATGCCTTTATTTAAAGGGGTCTTGATTATGACAGTTACAGTCTGAGGGTGGTGTGATGTTGCTTTATTTGCTCTGAAGGAAGATGCTGTTCCTCTCTCAGATGGCCAGACAACTGCTGTAAGATACTCTACTTGCTGCTTTGCTAAACTAAGGTGACTTTATCTTCAGTACCAAAGCAGTCAGTGGTTTCCCCTTCAGTGGTGTCCAATGAATGTTTCAATTGGTCTTTAAGATCTGATTTTTTTTTTCCTCCACAATTTCCATCCTATATGTGGTTATAATGTCATTTGAGCTGAAAATCTATTTAGTCAGTATTTGAATACCATTGTCTTGTAGGCAGGATGGAAAAAACATTGTCATCTCATTTTTAAGTGCTGCCATTGTTCCTTCTGTGCATATAATCCTATCTTGCAACTCAATAAAACAGAGTTTTGAAATCCAAAGGAGAAAAAGCCATGGTAGTAGGCATGGATATAAGCAGCCTTTGTATAAGCGCTTTTCTTGTTGCACCTGTTGGAGTTGTATGTTGTGGCCATTTTTTTGGTTTCCATTGCTTCCATCAGTCTATCAGCATCACTGTGCCTGTATAACTTGGAGCTGGCCTCGCATTTAAGCTCAGTTTCTTTAAATTCAGGTTCTGAAGTGATCTCTAGATGTGGTATTTCTTTGTCACGAATGCTAGCACCAAAGACATCAGAATTATGTTTCCTGAAAAGTGTAGGGTTTTTAAATAACGTAGTGAAATGGTTAATAATTCAACTGTAACAACAACTGCAAAATCTATGTATTGTGACCTAGAGTGTATGTAGTTGTTTTTTGTTGTTGAAATGCTGGTATGAATTGATCACCATATTTGCCTTTTTAATTTAAACGGCGAAAAAATCCTGATTTTAGTAGCTTAAGTGGCTTTCTGTGAAATATTTTTTGTCCTTTCTTTTAACAGACTTCAGATATTTTTTCATAAATATGCCCTTATGCTCAGCTTCAGTGGGTAGCTTGGCTTCTGGGGAATGTTTGTTTCCAAGACAAAGGAATTCCAAAGGAATTTGCAAAATTAAGTATAAGGAAGAACTTGGTTAATTTTCATTTCATTTTCAGTATTTCTCATTAAGGGCACATTGCCCTTCAGGCAAAGAGGAGTGATAAAGCTAGCACTTAAGGTGAGAGGACAACACAGCATCTCGGTGTTTATCCACCCTCAAAAGATAAATCCTTCATCACTGGCAAGGGGAGGCATGGCAGCATTATGAGGCTGCGCTCTGAGTGCTGGAAGTCACTCAGGTTTGGGAGGCGTTCATTCATCAGATCGCATTGCTGAGAGCCTCAGGATCAGGAGGAGGTGCAGTGCTGTGCTGGCCGTGCTTGTGCCCGGCAGCATCTCCGTGAAGTGTCAGGCTGGGATTCAGGGGCTGCGGGGAAGCTGTGCTGGGACGAGACCAGCCATCTTCCCGTGGGGCTGGTTGCTGTGCTCAGAGTGTGTCCCTGGGGAAAGTGTCACAGCACTTCATGGTTGTGTAAACATCCGAAATCTTTGCAAGATGAACATGCTGACATTTGAAGGTCAAACATGCTTCAACACTTCTAGTCCCTTAGCTGCAATGGCAGGCATCTTTGTCATGCAAGCAGGAATTCCCCTTGGGTTCCTTTCTCTTCTACACAAAGGCTTGTACTTACAGCCAATGATTTTTTTTAAAGAAATCCTGTGTAACAGGAGACATGTTGTATTCAAATGTAGCCTTGTATTTTCTTCTGGAAAATCTCTGCAATGGAAAATATGAAAGCTTATTTCTTTTGAAACTCCTCAAATTTGGACACAAGTTTTGTCCTCAGCACTGAAAAGTAAAAGCTGAGTAGATTTTAGGGAACAGCCTCCATCCTGCCTCTCTTCCAGAAGAAACTGAACAGTAGTATCTTTTTTTAAGGAACCTTTTTGAGTCTTGTGTGAGACTTTCATGCTTACTGAGCTTGTTCACGGGTGGATGTCTGGGAGATGTGAGCTGTAGGGCTTGGCCCCAGGCTCATACCCTCTTCCTCACACCAACCTTACCTCAGTGCATGGGTGAACAGGCTCCTGCCATGCCTTGAAATCCATAGTAGGTGTCCACTCCCCTTCCTGCAGACCCCAGGATGTTGTCCTGAGTGACAAATGCCTTCTTTCTTGCTGTCCTCCATGGGGCGGAGGAGCCACCTGGTCTGAGGAGCTGCCATCTTGGCCCCTGGAGGCCGAGGAGCCACCAATGAGTTGGTTTTATTTATGTTTATTCTCCATGAGCAGACTTCCATTGGTTTTGCTTGAAAGGGCCTGTACACTGCTTTCCTAAGCTTGTGCTTCAGGTTAATAGTGAAGAAACCTGCCAGTGGAAGCAGAGTGGTGGAACTCAAAAAATCTGTCTGTGCAAAGCAGTGGCCAGTGTGGACCTGAACTTTCTAAACTCAATCTATTTATGCGTAGATCGTACCAGCATAATGCTTAGTAATACTAGCAGCCTGCGTGTTAACAAAATTAGAGCAAATAGCTCTAATACTTCATTAACTTGAAGAATTGCTGCTGATTTACTGATTACAGTATACTCTTTTCTCATGAGTGGTTTCATCTGTATTAATGAATGTATGAGTAGTTCTGCATTTTGCTTTCCCTGTGGATTTAAACTTTATTTGGAAATTTTGAGCTTTCTTGCTGGCCTCCAAGTCGGTAAATAATAAATGCTAGGATTTTTTAATCTGTTCAGAATTGCATGGAAGCTTTTTGTGATGATCACTAGGGCAACTTAAAGGGGACTTTGCTCCAGTGGAATATGTGAACCTGAGGCTAATACAAAGTATTTCAAATTTAGTAGAATGTGTGAATGTATTTTTTGTTTAGGAAAAAAAAAAAAAAAAGCAGTCATAATTTTTCTTAACCTGCTGGGGTTTTTTTTTTTGCTTTTTCTCCACCCAAGAATTTTTTTTTGTATACATACCTAAAAGAAATGCAGAATTGATAAGTAAGAGTTGTAGTTTAGTTCGCTGCTCAAGGTGATGTACTTATCCTGGCCATTAAAAATGCTTCCTAATTGTTCAGTTTGAAATACTGAAAGAAAGCAAAAACCTGTGCTAGGAATAATGAATGAGGACCATGATTATTGGTAATTATTTACTTTCTACATTAAAATCTTTGATCTTTTACTCTCATTGGCTTTGTTGGTAAGTTCTTGATATGTAAAATATTTAAATTACCCTTTTTTTATTAGATCGTTGCAACTAGGTCAACAGAAAATTGAATCGTAACAGCTTGATATCAAAGTTAATTTTGGTAACACAAATTAATTTTGGCTCAGTAGTAGTACCTGCTTCTAATTTTTTTTGCAGAAGGAACTTTGGTGAATACATAAGCAGTGTCTGCTTCTTGGGAAGTCTGATCCTGCATAGTTAGAAGGAGATTGGTTTTCACTTGAGTTTTTCCCTTAGCTGTTCTTCATTGAATTGGTTTATATATGATGTGTTTTAATTATAGCCTAACCTAGGACACGCTTTCTGAGTGTCTATTCTTTTCTCAAGCTATCCTTTTCCCCTCATGAGTGTTCTTAAACTGTTAAAAGATTATTGAATATTCAAGATCCTTTTGACTACAGCTATTTGGAACCAGTCCATTACACACAGATTTAAACCAATTGGGATACGACTATCTTATTACTCTTCTTCCTGGTATGTAGCACAGTAGCATCCTGCTCTGTGACTGAAAAGCTTGCGTTTCATCATACAGTGCAATACATATAAGTCTACATTTGGAGTTGTTTCCTTTCACTTATTTTGTGGGATTTGTTTATTCAGTTTGTACTAAATACATGATAGGCAAACTCCTTCCCTTTGTGTGTCCTGGGTGTTTTTTTTTTTTTTAATGTAATTTTTTTTTCTTTTTTTTTTTTTTTTGGAAGACTAATCTTCACAAAGACTTTCTTCTTTGAGTGAAATCCCTTGTAAGTTTTGCAGTCAACCTCAAATTCTGCTCCTTATATGCCAGGCAATTTTTATTATATCTGTTTCATAACCTGACTAAACTTGAATTGAATCATGCATTTTCTCATGAATTGAATAATGCATTTTCTCATTAGTCTGTGAAGAAATTAAGTTTTTTGGGCAGGGTTTCCATTTTACGATGTTTACAGCACCACAGGAATGCCAGCAGCTATCGCTGAACACTTTGCTAGAGCAGGGATTGGACGTAGCATTCAGAGTGATGGATGTGGGTTAGTCTTTCTACTGCCTGTCCTCCAGCCTTCCTCGTGAATCTTGTCTCAGTTCAGCCAAGATCAGCGGTCAAACAGCTTGAAATGTGAGCCAAGCTACTTATATAAATAATCCCCAAATCGCCTTTTGCTAGGGGGTGTTTTGAAACCCAGGTCCCTGATCTTGCTGATAGCATGGTCACAGGAGTGGTAACATTGCAGAACGGCAGGCTGGGGAAGGGGGTAGCATGGAATCAGCCTTACTGGGAGAAACATTGACATGGGTAGGCCTAAGCCAATCTGAAACAACATCTACATTTTTCCTGTTTTTTTTTTTTTTTTAAATACAAGTTCCTGTGCTCATCAATGACCAAAGAGAAATTTGGCTATATTTTTTTGCTGGTTGTTGTAGGTTTTATATTCTTAAATACTGGGTTTACTTGGAAAATCAAAAATGTAATCTGTAAATCACCACTGTGTTGTTACAGAGACTGAAATGAAGTGATAAATCTTTCATATTTCTTTTCCTATTTCAGGTTGGGAAGGGAAGATCAAGCTTCCTTCTACTTAGTGTGAACTTCTCCTCCGTCTGGCCTTTTGCTCTGTTCTGTAAATCATAAGCACTCTGATAGGATTTTTTTTCTGCTTTGTTCTGTTAGTGTGGGAAATGAGATATTTAGATTAAAGCCTGATTGAATCTTAATCTAACAGTTTTTCTGTAGCCTACCCAGACCTTTTTGGTCCTTCAATTGCTCCCATTTATTAGCTAACAAAGATCCCTCAAGTTAATTTTGACATATTATAAAAGAGTAATACTGAAGTCTCACATACCACTCCTTTTTGTTAAGCTCTGCAAAATGATAGGCAGCTCTAAAGTTTTATTTCAATTTTCAGTTACGTAACTGCCCTTATAATTTACAAAATGTTTCCTGTGTCAAGGCGTTTCAAGAGTAGCTTTAAAGTTCTAATAAAAATGCAGTATGTAATTTTAAGTTAAACTCTAATGCCCTTTTTATTATGTATGAACAATTGGCTGTGTGCAGTTACTGCTATCTGGTCTGTTACAACAGAAGCAATTTAGAGCATTTTTTTGCACATTATCAGAGGTAAAGCTCTTAAGAAAAACGTGTTCTGAAATAGTATGTGCTCTGCTGAGGGCAGCTAATTTAGATTAAGGGAATTGGAGAAGAGGGAGAATGTCTTTCTGAGCCTCCTGAGTGCTTTGAGGAGCCATCACCTTCCTTTTGTGCCCCATCTCTTATCCAGCTGTATGGCTTCCAAGGTGTCTCTGAGGTTGCTTATTGCCCAGAAGTTCTGCTTTTGTCAACAGGAAGGAGTGAGTATGTGTGGTGTCCGGGCTGTGCTGGCTTGGTCTGCGCACCACACCAGGCGATGCGGGCTAACTCATGCTGAGCTGTCCTCTTGGAGGTTGGTTTTCAATAGAGAATACATTCTTGGGACACTAATGCTTGTATCTACCCCCTCTTTTTTTCTTTCTCTTTTCTTATTTCTTTTCTAAAGCAGAGTTTCCCATTATTCTCTCAAGATTTCTGTTTATCGCATAATTAGAGTAGCTGGAGAGGAAATAGGGTGAAATTGCAGCTTTGGGGAAAAACCTGCTGCAGAACTCACTGACGTTGCTTTAAGAAGTACTTCAGAAAATGAGTTTTGCCAGATGAGAGGCAAAGCACTTGTTTTGGTGAATTGGGACTTCAGTTCACTTTACCCTGTTCTCTGATGTGGCAGGTTCACATTTTTGAACAGGAATAGCTGTGCTGCAAGAAGGGCTTGAGCACAGTCCCTGCGCCAGCACACCTCTGAGAGGGACTCGCCTTGAACATCTTTTGCACACGAAGCAGACATGGCCTGAAGCCTTGGTTAGGTAGTGAAGTCCAAGCAACGCATTTAAGAAGAGGCCTTAGCTGTGGCAGAATACATCATTTTAGCTGAATAATGAATTCGGTTTATGTGTCATTTCTCTTGTTAACAATTTGAATTCAAAAGCCAGAAAGCAAGCATTCACCTGCTGTCTTGTTTTGTCTGGCCTGGTCTGAGTACCTCATGGGTTTATGAGCAAGGTGTCTCCCTGCTAGACTTCAGCAGGAGCATTGGGACATCAACATCCTGAGCAGTTAGGGCAGAGGCACTTGGATGGGAGGAGCAAGCTTCTGTGTGTGTTCTCCCTTCTTACTTACCAACACAACTAGTAAGCTATCTGAACTGTGCAAAGCAATAGCTTTTCAAATGTTCATTCCTGATTGTAATTATTAACATCGTCCAAAGCTGTCCCCTTCCTGGTGTTACATGTAATTTCATCTGAATAAAATTTGGATTCTTCTGAGCACTGCATATGAGGCAATTTGACCAGCTTACCTTTTCCTCTGTGTAAGAACTTGTAAAATGAGTTTTGGCTCATTTTGGTGGCTTTTATTCTGTCAAGCATGTACATAAAGATATATAATGTTCTGGTTTTGATTTCATTGATCAAATTCTTGTGTTGTCTTATGTACTGCAGACAGATTCTTTGCCTTTAAACTTTTTTCAGTGGTGATTCAGCTAGACACTTTTGACTAGGGCAGAAATCTGCAGAGGATTTAATTTTAAACAATAAGCTTTTATTGACCTTTTCAGTTGCATTATGAAATGTTCCATCCCAGTGGTTAGTCTTGATTTATTCAGTCTAATTTGGTCATCCTTGCTGTAGGTCTGTAATATGATATATTTACTGTTCTTGTTCAGCTTACTGTCTTCTTTTTGGTTGTTCATCTCACTCTGGAATCCATTTACTCTTTTTTATCAATATGATAAAAGGTAATTGAATGAAAAGTTGTTGTTTGATACTGTGGATTAGGCTTAGACATTAAGCAGAGTTTCTGAACATAAAGTCTGTGCAAATTACAAATGTTGTTTTACCATGTTACCCTCAGTGTTTGCACGTAACCTACAATTTACATTAGTCCTTGGCGTCAGGATTCAGATCTCAATAGAACATGATCTTGCATGTTAATCATGTCTTGGTTTCTGTCCACAATGACTCATTTGTATGAGGTAGAGCAAATAAACAAAACAGGTTGGAATTGATCAGTTGGTAAAATATGACCACCTTATAGCAGCTCTTGATTGCCACTGCTGTGTTGACTGAGCTTAATTCTTGTAAATGAGAACTGAAGAGGAACCTTTTTTTTCTTATAAAGTAAGGTTTTTTTTTTTTTTGTAAGTAGTAATATTTACATTAAATATTTACATGACATTGCACATTCACAAAAGTTGTTGACTTTTATGCAATGCTGGAAGTATGCTGCGGTGACCTATAGGCTATTGTGTGCTCTCATAGGGGGATTAGTGTAGAGCTTTTCCCTATTAATCACAGCAAATCACCCCATCATGAGCTGTAGCAGTCATTACTTTCACATGTTAGAAACCAGAAATTGCATTTACTTTTTTTTTTTAAAGCTACTCTCTAATGTCTGGAGCTGGTCCAAAATTTGTATACGCAGTAAGGCAGGTGATTTGACTGATGTAACGTACTGTGTTCCTCATTTACCAGCAGAAAGTGATGCAAGAAACCTATTCCATGAACACGTGGATTAAGCATGTGATGTTGACAGTGTGACTGTCTTGTCTGTCCATAAACTTGGCTCAGCCATCACTTACTCTTGTTTCAGACAGGTAACAGGAAAACAAGCTGTGTTGTTCCCCTTCCGTGATCATATAGAGTATGCCAAGGTCCTGTGAATTAGAAAAAGCACCGCTTTTTTCATGATACTGTTGTCCATCTTTGCTGTCAGGACACACTGTGGATTTGTGCACAGCTTGCTGTTGCCCCAGCAGAGCCTTTTCTGCGGAGCACTTCTCCAGTTGGCCACTCCGCAGCCTGTACCATGGCCAGGGCTTCCTCCCTCCCAGGGGCAGGGCTAGGCATTTGTCCCTGTTGTATTTTATGAGGTTTCTATCAACTCATTCCTCCAGCCTGTCTAGGTCCCTCTGAGCGGCAGCTCTGCCTGCAAGTGTGTTGGCTCACCGCCCCCCGTTTGGGGTCATCTGCAGACTTTGAGAGAGCGCATTCTATCTCCTCCATATCACTGATAGACACATTAAACAAAAAAAGTGCAAAGATAGACCCCTGCAGTATTCTGCTTGTTATTTCCTTCCTGGTGGGGTACAGTCATGAACCACTATCTGTTGAACTTGACACTGCAGTCAGTTCTTCTTCACCCAACTGGTAGGCCATCCCCATAAACCATAACATCCCAATTTGGATGCAGAGATGTTGCAAGAAGAGGGAGGTGGTATTGAAATTTGTACTAAAAATAGAGCAGACAGCATCTACTGGTTTTTTTTTGTTTTTTTTTTTTCCTTAGTCACCCATCTTGTCATCTCATCCTAGAAGACACATGAAGTTAATCCAGCATGATTTACATGATGATGTTGTTAAATCTGTTTGGGCTACTGCGAATAATCATCATCTTCCTGTGCCCAGAAATGATATTCAAGAGTAGTTGCTCCGTGAGTTTTCCTGAGACTGAAGTGAAGCAAACTAGCCTGTAATTCTCTGGGTCATAATCTATGGAAGATACATCAATCAGTCAGTTTATTGTTTGAACCTTGTATCAGAATCTTCCTTATGGATCAAACAAAGTTTCTGACCATAAAGATTTTCCCTGGAGAACCAATATGAGCTGAAGATAAGTTTCGGGGAGTTTTTCTATTATATTGCCATAATACTCAATTACTAGCTATTCAGAAATGTCCTTGTTTGCATGAAGTCATGGCAATATTTATCAGTTGTCTTTTGCTTATAATTAGTGTTTTATAAATAAAAAGCTGTGACCACTGAATGCAGAACTATCATGTTGCATTTAGTCTGTCTGCTTACCTTTGGCTTTCTTGAATCACAGTACTTCAGCTGGCTCTGTTCTTTGTCCCAGGCTGTCTCATCCTAGCAGCCTTGCAGATGAATTGCCAGGCCACACTGCCACCCTTATTGCAAGATGAGTAAAGGCTTTGCTCTAGAGCAAAACCACATTTTGGCAGATAGTTGCTGCTCTGCTTACCTGTGAACTTTGCAAAGCCTGAAGATGGTTTCTTATTTTCCCAAGTCATTGGTAACACAGGGAGGTCTTTCACCAACAGGCAATAACAATTTGACTGGAAGTTTGGCCTCAGCAAATAGAATATTCAGGGCTCAGTGCTTATCACAGAATCACAGAATTGTAGGGGTTGGAAGGGACCTCAGGAATCATCTAGTCCAACACCCCTGCATAAGCAGGTTCCCTATGGCAGGGCACACAGGAAGGTGTCCAGGGGGGGCTTGAATACCTCCAGAGAAGGAGACTCCACAGCCTCTCTGGGCAGCCTGTTCCAGTGCTCTGATACCCTCACAGTAAGAAGTTTTTCCTTAGATTTGTATGGAACCTCCTGTGTTCCAGTTTTTGCCCATTACCCATCATCCTATTGCTGGGCACCACTGAAAAGAGCCCAGCCTCGTCCATTCGGCTCCCGCATTTCAGCTATTTGTATACATTGATAAGATCCTCTCTTAGTCTCCTCTTCTCCAGGCTGAAGAGCCCCAATTCTCTGAACCTTTCCTCATACGGGAGATGTTACAGACCTCTAATCATCTTTGTGGCCCTCCGCTGGACTCCCTCCATGAGATCCCTGATCTTCTGCAAGATCTTTCTTGTACTGAGGAGCCCAGAACTGAACACAGTATTCCAGATGTGGCCTCACCAGGGCAGAGTAAAGGGGGAGAATCACCTCCCTCAACCTGCTGGCCATGCTCTTATAATGTACCCTAGGATCCCACTGGCCTTCTTGACCACAAGGGCATGCTGTCAGCTCATGTCCAACCTGTTGTCCACCAGGACACCCAGGTCCTTCTCCTCAGAGCTCCTTCCCAGCAGGTCAGCCCCTGGCCTGTGCTGGTGCACGTGGTTGTTCCTCCCCAGGTGCAGGACTCTACACTTGCGCTTGTTGAACCTCATCAGGTTCCTCTCTGCCCAGCTCTCCAGCCTGTCCAGGTCTCGCTGAATGGCAGCACAGCCTTCCGGGGTGTCAGCCACTCCTCTGAGCTTTGTACCATCAGGGAACTTGCTGAGGGTGGACTCTACCCTTACACTGACATCATTGATGAAGATGTTGAGGAAGTCCAGACCCAGCACTGACCCCTGAGGAACACCGCTAGTTACAGGCCTCCTGCTGGACTCCATGCCAGAGATCACAGCTCTCTGGGCTCTGCCAGTCAGCCAGTTCTCAATCCACCTCACCCTGCACTCACCTATCCCATACCTTCTAAGCTTTGCTACAAGGATGTTGTGAGAGACAGCGTCAGAAGCCTTGCTAAAGTCAAGGCAGATAACATCCACTGCTCTCCCCTCGCCTACGCAGCTGGTGACGGCTTCATAGAAGGCTAGCACATTGGTCAAGCACGATTTCCCCCTAGTGAACCCATGCTGACCACTCCTCATAACCTTATTTTCTTCCAGTTGCTTGGAGATGTTCTCGAGAATAAGTTGTTCCATCACCTTTCCAAGGACAGAGGTGAGGCTGACTGGCCTGTAGTTGCCTGGATCCTCCTTCTTGCCTGTTTTGAAGACCGGGGTGACGCTGTCTGTCTTCCAGTCTTCAGGCACCGCTCCTGTTTTCTAGGACCTTTCAAAGATGACAGCAAGCAGCGTAGCTAACTATTCTGCCAGCTCCTTCAGCACGCGTGGGTGCATCCCATCGGGGCCCATGGGTTTGTGAGGACTGATTTTGTCTAGACTCTCTCTGACCCTTTCCACCTCAACCAAAGGAAAGTCATCCCCTCTACAGAATCTCTCTCCTACCTCTAGTATCTGGGATTCCCAAGGTGCAGTTCTAGGCATAAAGACCGGAGCAAAGAAAGCATTCAGTATCCCCACCTTTTCAGCATCCCCAGTTACCAAGGCACCCACTTCATTCTACAGCTGGCCCACATTTTCCCTGGTATTCCTCTTGCTATTGATATACCTGAAAAAGTCTTTTTNNNNCTTTTGTGTTTATCTTAAAAAATTTTTTTTTTTTTTTTTTTTGTGGGAAGTGATTGCTTAGGCTGTTAATAATCAGCAAGGTATTTCTGCTAAGTTGGTCTTCAGCTGCTGCTTTTGTGGTTTTTTATTCACTCATCAGAACCTTTGCTCAAGATGGTATTGCAGTAACAGTTACAGTCTCACTTGATTTTATAGTGGTTTCTGTTCTTTGACAGAAAAGGGAGAGCAAAAACTGATTTAAATTACTGCTGAAGCAAAAAGAATCTCAATTTTATAATAAAACATGCAATATGAGGATGTTTAGGAAGAAATGCAGAAGCAAAACTGAAATCTTACTTCAGTAAATATTTCCTTATTTGAGATCTCATTTGTTACTGGAATACCAGCACTTGGAATACCTTTTGGTGACCAAACTTTAAAGCTATATGTAACAATTCAGTTCTTTCCAGCTATAATGCTTATAAGTCATTACCCCTTCTAGACATCAGTGATTGGTGGGGCCTTCTCTAGCTTTGCTCCTAGCACCAGATGCTCTACCCAAATTACAGAGAATTGCCCGTGAGATACAGCTTGTCAATCAATAAAGCCAAGCATGGTGGGATTACTGGTCCCAGCAGTGCTGAATTGTTTCCACACATCCTGTCTTTGTGCCGTCTTACCGTTTGATTGGTGTCTTCAGCAAGTGACTAGTATGAATAAATAATGTATTAGTAAATTAATCTAATTACCTCTTACAGTATGCTGTTCCCAATTCAGAGCCCATTTTCTGAGTTGCTCTTATGTAATGAAGTGTGGTAAGTGTCACTTCAACCAGAAGGGAGGCGCAAAATTTTAAACTGCTTGGAGATTTGCACTTACAGATCTTGCTGCAAAACATGTCTGCTGCCTGCTGTGAGAGAGGGAGCAGAAACGGTAACAAGTGTTGTTAAGCCGGTTGTGCATCTGAGCAGCAGCAGAATGTGGTGTTAATGGCTACATTGTTAAAATTCATGTATTCAGTAGCATTTATAAAGCATTATCTTTTTTGAAATTCGGCCATACTATTGCTTGGAAAAACCCAAAGGCAGATGGGAGAAAAATAAGGTTCACAAAGATGATTTCTGAAGATTTGGAGTGTATCCACTTTTGAGAAATACCAATGAGTTTTATTTGATACTTGCATGTGAGAGAGATCATTAAAATAGATCCTGCAGTGTCAATCATCTTTATTTATTAAATCAGGATATGCAATTTTTATAATCATTATTCAAAAGATATTAAAAAAAAAAAAGTTAAAGCTGCTAGCTTGTGTTCTTTTTTTGGTATTTCTGAAAATCAGGTTCACTGTAATCCTACTGAACACTAGGAAGAGGGAATGATATAATTAGTGAATAAGCCGGGGAGTGGCTAGCGGGGGTTTCCTGCTTTGCAAAGACTGTCTAAAATACCGAGTGGAAACAAAGGCACATTCTCTTATTTGTTGTGTCAACTGGAGCTGGCTGGCTGTTCACAAACATCAGTGCAAATGGCAAGCTCCACTGTGGTGCAAGAGAGAGCCCTGAGGAGTTCCAGCATTCACACCTGAGACTAAAAACCTGCTGTAAACCAACAGGTGTTTGGGA
>VXAV01011532.1:52782-88281 GCA_013399715.1 Alectura lathami
ACCACTTAGAACAAAAATGCAAAACTTTACATTTAAACTAAATTCAGAAAAAAGAATGAAAAAAGTTTTCAGGATGTGATCTTTGTGTGTATAGATAACGGGCAGAAATTAATCGTATTTGCAATAAAAAATTTGAACTGAGGGCAATAGGAATCATGTGCAAAGTTGCAAGTGGTCGCTATTTCCCAGGCTACTCAAATCAACCCTAAATAATTTATTGTAATTCTGTATGATGAAGGAGTGTTACAGCAAACAACTGCCCTCCTCCCCAGCTGCTTCTGAGAATCAGAGGCTTGTTCCAAGGAGTTGTTTATTTCTGTGAAACTCAGCAATCAGATGCAAAATGCTAGTATTTCTTTAGTGTATTGATACAAGCTAAATAAAGCACTTTTTTTTTTTTTTCTTTTCCTGTTAAAAATTTTGATTGCATACTGCCAAGCAGGGCTTGTTAGTGACACTGCAGCCTGGGATATATTTCACAGAACTTCTCATGTATAGCTTTCCACCTTATTTTTAAGGTGTGCAAATCAGTGATATATCAGTGTTTGTTACTTCTGCTGAAATGATGCATGCTGATTTTTTTTTTTGAAAGAGAAAACATCCTATTAATTGACTTCTAACTTCCCACCCACAGTGTTCTGACAGAGCTATAAGGTGTGAATGGGATATTTTCATGCAGGGGTTAGCAGGTGTGTTTGTATTTGGACTCTATGCCTATGTGTGTCTGAAGACAGATAATAAAAGTTTCCACACAGTATTGAATGCATAGCTTCTAAAATCACATCCATTTCGCTGCAGTAAAATGAAGTTCTTGTTATCTGCCAATTTTACAGGATTTTTTTTTATTATTTTATAGAAATGTTTGCCATAAAGACTGCTCTGAATGTTTTGTGTGCTTGAACAGCCAAGAGCGTGTGACTGCGGTTGTTTATGAAGGGTTCTGTCCTGTGAGAGCAGAGCAGGCGTCCTCTGTGAGCAGAGCACCCCTGTGCTTGCTTAGTGCTCAGGTGCTTGGCCAAACTGAAGCAGTGACCACTGCCTATGAACTGAATCGTTTCCGGGGTGTGGCGGGATAGTCCTCCACAACTACGACTGCAGCTAAAAGCAAGCTGCGGATTTATTCACGTTTCAGTGCAGGATTTAGGTGTGATACCACTGGCAGCAGAGACTTCATTAACAGAGCTGCAAATTTTGTATTTTGGATTGCCAGATTTAACTCATTATTTTTGCAAGTTTATTCTAGATGCCTCCAGAAAGCATTTCAGTTAATAATTTGCAAGCAGTAGAGTTTGTCACACAAGGGTAAAGGTAATAAAATCCTTTTTTCCTTGTAAATTAACCGACTGGCTTTTAAAGACTTGAGATCAAAAGCACTGAAGTAGAACAAGGAACTCTGTGTGAAGTCTACATCCTGGTGATTAGCAAAGCTACATGCGTGTATTTGCTGAACTGTGCTTTCCCCCAGTGCGCGGGATGTTGATTATTGTTAAAACAGACTTTGTAACTGTAAGCCTCAAGGGCTGTTTCATCAGCTCCCTGAGATGACCCTCTACCGAACGGTAAACTTGCAGCCATCTCTCTCCGATTCATTGACTCATTATTGCACCCATGCAGCCACTGGGACGTCATGGTTTGCTCATTTACAACCTGCTGTAGCTTTTTGGAGATTGCAGGTAGTTCTCTGGGGAGCTGATACTTGTGCCGACTGAGTCATGTGCTTCACAACCCAGGGTCTGTTCAGTACATCAACTTCTCAAAAGCTTTCTATGGTTTTTCTTCTACAAAGATTTTTTCAAGGGTTTGGGTTTATTTAATCGTAATGCCAGAATTGTACAGGATTAGTGATTTTAGTCTAATGGATCATATTGTCCGTCAGCTGAGTTTCTTTCTGGTCATAAGCACTGAAGCTGTGAGCGTTATGTACTTTGATAGTGTGTGCGTTTTTGTCCTGCTGCTACAGGCAGCACCATTCTTTGGTTAGTTCTGTCTGTGGTCAAGGGCCCTTTTTCCCACTCCGATCAGACCAGGTAGGCAGGTGATTCTGAGTCATCATGTTCCCCGGCTCCTGAGCCCCACTGCCCTTGTCGGCTAGTCTGAATTCATCTGGCTGATGAAATGAGGCCGCAATAAAGAGGCTACGTGAGGAACAATAACTAAGTGGCCTGTTGGTGCTGTAATTAAGTAGAAATAGTCGAGGATTGTTTAAAACAATGCGTTAGGGTGAAATGTATTTTGTACTGAAAAAGCTGTTAATATTTGAAAGCACTTCGGATGCCTTCCGTACCCACTGCACAGATGCAAAAGCAGAACATCGTCCCTCCCAGCCCCTGGAGCTGGATCCTGCTATCTCCTGCCTTCATGTTGCACCACATGTCTTTTTCAGTGGGTTCAGCACATTCCATGCGGGGCACGTAGAAGTTGCCGTGTTAATGCTGAAGTTGTCGTGATGCAGTGTGTCTCTGAGATCAGACAGGAACCTTGCAGAAGTGGAAGCACCGTTCAAAAACTGCACTGTTCTTTGCATGCAAACAGACCCTGATGCCTGTTCATGAAAGCTAGCCTGCATCTACCTAAGGGTTTGACAGTGTGAGGTGCTGGAAACAAAATTACCTTTTTTTTTTTTTTTAATTCGTGTTCTTTTTTTCTTTCAGTGGGTGAGTTTGTAAGTGATGCCCTCCTGGTACCAGATAAGTGCAAGTTCCTTCACCAGGAAAGGATGGATGTGTGTGAAACTCACCTGCACTGGCATACTGTTGCTAAAGAGGTATGTTAATCTGTCATAAAATTTCCTGCCTTATTTAGAACTGCTCTGAATATCAGTATTCTGAGGATGACCTTAAGTATAGCAGTGATGCTGAAAAAAAAATTAAAAGGATGGTAATGAATGGTTGAGTGAATCACTTCTTGTTACGCCTAATAAGAAATAGGCCCTTCTGAGCACACCAGTTTCCACTTCTGGGACCCTATTTCATCTCAGTGTTCTTCCCCCACATGCACTTACACTCCTGTGATGTTTTCTGCCTCCTCTGGCTTCCTGTGTTTGTGCTGCTCTGGACTAAAGATTAATCCATTATATTTAATCAATAAAGGCTTTGTCTTTATCGTTATCATTAATTGGTAACTCACTTGCCATCAAGCACAGAGTTCAAATTATCAGTTCTTTACTGAAACCAGAAATGACTTTAACATTATAATTACTAATATGTATCTGACACTTTTGTCCTTACATAGAGAGGCTGTAGCAATAAGTGAGATGAGCTTCAAAATGTCTGGTTGCTATTTTGTTTCAAACCTCTTAATTTCTCAGTTCTTGATTGGATGGTACTGTTTCCCTTTTAAAATAGGTTTTTAAGGCACCAGCCTTCATCTATGCAAATTCTGATTTTAGATGTAAATCTATCTATGAACTGTTTAATAGCATTACTACCCCAGGAGGACAGATAACCGTTCTGCCTTAGGGTTTTTCATGAGGTGGAGCCTGTGAGGATTTTGAGCAAGAGAATATGGAGTCACCAGGTATGAGTGGAGTCGAGTCCTTCCATACAGGCAAAAACACTAAAGGTCAGGGGAAGGAAGACCTTGTAGCTTGCAGTGCTCATGCAGACACAGGTAGGGTGCTGCCTACAGGGCGAGTAGTGAATGCAAGGTGACCACCCTGTCATGTTTCAAAACTCAGAAATCACTCAGCTCACTAACTTCAACCTTCTAAGGTCTGTGACATCATTTTCCAGCTTCCTTCATGACAGTGCTGTTATTTCATTTTCTGTAGTCCTGTAGTGAGAAGAGTATGAATCTGCACGACTATGGCATGCTGCTGCCCTGTGGAATTGACAAGTTCCGTGGTGTGGAGTTCGTTTGCTGCCCGTTAGCGGAGGAAAGCGACAATCTTGACTCAGCTGATGCTGAAGATGATGATTCAGATGTCTGGTGGGGAGGCGCAGATGCAGACTATGCAGATGGAAGGTAAGAGTGGCTTTTTGCCCTTGAGCTTGTTATCATCTTCCTCGAGATGCCAAAAATCTGTCTGAAAGACCCCAGTGTTGAAGGAGACTCCTTTTTATAAGTGAATTTGCAGCTTTAATGGTTATGCTAGTACAGATACTGCACTTTTTATGCCTTCATCTTTTTTTCAATGAGGATTATTGCTGCATTTATAACAAAAATACTAAATTGCATAACTTCTTGACTACTGAATGACAAAAACGGTTCTCTGAGATGCCTCATGCGCAGCCTGGGGGCACTGCAGCAGATATTCAGCCGAAGTAAGTATTGGAGGCTTTGAAATATCTTCATAGGCATCAGCTGTGTTGTTATTGCCGTAAGAATATTTTTATGCTATTACTTTCCAAAAGTGATATAAAAGAAAACCTGTTTTAACATCTAGCTTTGGACAGTGAGACTAATTAATGTGTAAAGACAGAGCATGGAGGTTTCCATTGCAAGACAGCAGTAGTCTGGGAAAGAACTTGTCTCTACCACGCTCATCTTTGCCCTTTAACATCCCCCGTGCACGGAGGCTAATCTGGACTCAAATGCGGGTTGCGACACTGTTGTGACTGAGTGGTCCAGTTCTGTCGAGACCTTTTCATTTCACTCTCTTGAGCACACTAGACAGCAGTTGTGAGAGCAGAGAACTGAATTCAAACCACCGCTTTAAGATGGCTTTCTTCATAAAACCAACATCTACATTCAGATTCTGTTTGTGCTTCCTAGACTCAGTCACTTCATTCTGTGCTAAAAAGGTTTGAGAATGCAGTGCTTCAGCTTCCTAGGTGATGGTGCTGCATCTTCTGCAGATAGCAAAACAAAATCCAAAACTTGAGGCAGGTTACAAACAGTTTCACGGAGAACCATGGAAGTAAACTGGGACCAAATGAAGTGTATGAAGTTCATAGTTCTGAGCTGTGTGAATCTGGGCTCTTTAAGAACCCAGATGAAAACAAGTTCAGGAACAGCACAGAGATGAAGGACAGAAATGAAGTTGCTATAACATGGTGTAAAGAGAGGACATCAAGACAATGAAAAGTTAGGAGCCACTTCATGATGGGCATCTAAGTATTCCCTGACAAAGCATTAGTATGTGTTGCAGGGAAGAATACTTCATGAAAAATGGAAGCTAAATATTTTCCTATTGTAATTTCCATTTTTTCTCTCGTAACTGGGTGAATGAATGATCTGGGCTGTTGAATGCAAGAAACCTGCGTCAGGCAACGTTACGTCTTCCCTCTTGGCATGTTCAGGCTTTTTTCTGGCTTGTAACATTTTGATAACTGTTGGAAGTACAGTGTATAACCTTTTGGTGAGGTTTGCAAACCAATTGTAGACTGTTGCTGTGTCACCTCTGTGTGTTTTCTTTAGTCTTTGACTGGGAAGTGTTCTCTTAGAATAAGAAATGAGTACAGACTTCCTATTACTTTGCATTTCCTTCATATATATGTGTGATTGAATTGAGATATCCAAGATAGATCTATCTATTATGAGATCCATCTGATCTATTATCTACTTTATATATTGCTTAGAATTATTATATATCTATTCATATAGCTTTCATATATCTGCTTACAGATTCTTAAAATGTTTTAAATGGAAGAGTACACAAGGATGTATATAAAAAAGTTTAGTTTATAAGACAATTTATTTCTGGTTTTTTTTTTTTTTTTCCATGTTTGCCACTAAACATTTTCTTTACTATTCTAACAAAAAGAGTAGTTCAGGAATAACTTCAGAAATTTTTTATCCTCTAGAAATAGGAACCAGAATTGCTTTTGAATCAATTTCTGAAGTTCCAAGCAAATACTGCTTTTTTTTTTTTTTTTTTACTTCCTTTCCCATAGACATTCATGCAAAAGAAAAAATGAAAGGATCCTTTTATGGGGCACTTGTACTTCAACTGCAGATGAAGAGCCAAGCAATCTGTAGTTCTCTTACACTGACTCACACATATTTCTTGCTGCCTCTTCGGCTTTCTAACTGCATTTAAACCATGTGTATTAAAGCCAGAAATACTCTTGAAATTTAGGCATGTCAAAAAAAAAAACAGCCTCAGTTTCTCATGCAGCAGTAGGTGGTAGTTCAAATCTAGTCTGTATATTTTTCTGTGTTTGTATGTATCCATCCATGCATATATAAGCATATATTTGTGTGAGTGTGTGTATATATGTATATACACATATGCCTTAGTACTAAGCTGATTGTGAAGGGAAACAAGAAGGAAAGCGGAAAGTCAGGGGATATTTTCCAATGCTAAATTCCCACTATTTTATGCTATTAAAGCAACTCTTTGAAGTGTTTACTGAAGTCTGTATTTTTCATCTCCAATGGTTGATCTTACACCGACAATGCTTGTTCCATCCTGAAGCCTTTCACTTTTCTCTGAGTTTATGGATGGCATTCCACAGCGTTTCTCTTGCAGCTGTTACTGCGATGATTTATTTTTCCATTTCTACCCGAAAGTCAGGATTTCAGGCTAGAAGTCAGTTGCCAGTACTTGTAGTTTTTGTTGTTCCATCAAGATCTGCCTTTGTGTTTGGCACTGTTGTACAAATAGGGCCTTTGAGAAACTTTTGCCATGGGTTTCTTAGTATCTTTGGTGCTCAGAATGGGCAGGTGGTCCAGCTAGAACAGAATCCACTCCTCGCAGCGGAATGGAGACTGGTCTGTTGCTGGTGACCCCAGCTGTGGGATTGCACATTGGTGACCAGTGCCATCAGAGGGTGCATGGAGGCATTTTGGGCTGCAGCATGGTTGCAGGTGGATGTTCTGACCACCATGACTGACTGGCCTGTGCCTCAGCATGCAAGGAGGTGACTGGCCTCGTGGCATCGCTTGTTGGAAGTGCTTGGGGAAAGGAGGGAGGCTGTGCTGTCCTGAAGGATGTGGCATATTTCAGCTTGTGAGGCCAAAAGGCAGGATCCACCTGTGCTTTTGAAATGGTGTCACGTTGTGCTTGTTCTGAAATAGCATGCAACTCTGACTAGGAGGTCACAAGCGTTTTCAGTGGTGTTCCTTGCTGTTATCTGCACCTTTAATTAAAACTTAGCTTGAGGACTGCCTGAGGGACAGCCCAATGCAGGTGCTGGCTTTCATTGTAGCTGCGGAGATTGTTTATAGCTGCGGTTCAGTCAAATGACCTAAAAGCTCTGTCTGCCCTTGAGAACTCAGCACAGACTGATGGCCTCCTGCCGGTACATGGACACTTGCTAGGAACTTTGGTGTCCTTGGTGCCCAGAGCTGAACATCTCCGGGAGTAGTGGCCAAGCTGAAAACTTCCAGGTTTTCTCTGCCTACGTCTGTTTTGGACATGCCTCTTCCCACCACTGCGTATGAGACCTCCCAGGCTTTCCTTCCAACCTGGGATATAGGCTGCTGTCAGTATCCCTCTGTTAGTTACAGCAGGGAAACTAAGGCAAAGTGTGGCTCACAGTGGAGGGTTAGAACGTTTTTCCTTTAGACATAAGTCTCATGGCTCAGAAAGGACAAGATAGTGCCTCAAGTTCAGTCAGGTCTTGTTTTACTAGACTATCTGAATTTATTTTCATGGTTCAAAATATGGAGTATAATTCTCTCATTGTGTGGGCTAGGCCAAAATACTGTTTTTCTGTTCAGTGTATCAAATGGACGTTCAGCCGGATTTAATGATTTGGGTAGTGTAGTAAATGTGTTGTGGGGATTAATGTATTTTATAAGGGCTTGGTTTACAATTTCTCATAAACTTCTGCCAAGCAAAGTTTTATGGTTTGTTCATACCTGCCCTTAGGATAGTTAATACAGTAGATTTTTAAAACTACAATAAATATTCCGAAGGGATGCTGAAAATTAGGCATCTGTGAAGTAAATCCCAAATCAGAATTTATGCTGTATAACATGGTGGTTATTTTGTGGTCTGGTTTTGCAATGCTCATCTCCCACATGCTGTAAAAGAAATGGTTAAAGCTCTATATACTTTTTTACTTCCTCAAAGAAGTTGTGTTTTTTTTTTTTTTTTTCCCCCAATGGTGGGCATCTGGAAAAACTGAATTTTCTTAATTGTCTCCTTCAGCCGTAATCCAAGAAATCCTGAAAAGCTTTTAAAACTGGCCTTTTTTCCTAATGATGAAAGCAGCACAGTAAATGTGGCTGTTATGTTGAATTGTTTCCAGGTGAGGCCCTAGGTATTTAATTGTCAGTTTTGTTCTAGCATTTGGGGGAGAGAAGTCACAGGAGCTGATAAAACTACTTTGTTGAGTAATTTTACAAAGATTCTCACTTGACATTTCACTTATTTCACTTTTTAGCTCATTTTATGTTTTTTGTGACTGAAGTGGTGCAAAGATGTCAATGCTGTGCTTACTGTCTTCCCATCGTAAATGCTTGCAAGTTAACCTCAATGCCAAAAGAGGTACGATAAAAATTTGCTGGAGTGTTGTCATTAAATCAGGCTGTCACAAGGTGCATTTAAATTGGCCACAGTCATATTGTGCCCTGACCTGCTGCAGCAGCTCTCTAAGTCTGCCTGTACGTTACACTGTTACCTTGACATAAGCTGGACAGGCCAGACAGGCAATTTGGATGTCTGCCTGTGGCAAATTTAAGAAAAATTTCTGAGTCTGAACAGTGAAACACAGCAAGTAAATTTAGTAGGTAAGAGGTGGTGAGTATACAAGAGTCAGTATAGTAATTTTGAAACACAAATCTTACGGCTTTTGTCATATCTGTACTGGGAAAATTCTCCTCCCTGTTGTAACTTTGACCAGCTCATGCTTAACTCCCTTTGTTTGGGTCTCTCTCTGCATCACGCAGCAGTGGGAGACTTGGTACAAGGAAGAGCTGTGGTTTGGTTGTGATAGGGAGTGGCAGCTCCCATTGTTCCCTGTACTCAGTCTTCTTGTCCGGTTCCTCTCCTTCACGCCTCCCTTTGTCCTTCTTACCCTTCTGTTTCCCCTGCTTGTTGCTTCGCTCTCACATGCACGCATGCGCACACACATATATCCAGAAATTGCGTTTGGAAATAGGGCAGGAAAGACAAGCCTTTAGGGGGTTAGTTTGACAGGGGTGTATTTCTGCCCCCGCTGGGTATTATTTGACTGGAGAGATGAGAGCCTCGTGGTTACTTCTTGTTTCTTTTTTAGCTACTTTCTTATTTACAAATCCCACCAGTACTTCAGTCTCTTTGGAGTTTGAACTAAAGCTGGGGAAGGAAACTGAGTTCCGACATGGAGAAAAGATCGGGCAAAACTGAAAGCGGAATGTGGTGGTGTCGACACACGTTGCTTCCTCCCGTTTCAGAGGGAGGTTTCTGTGTCTCTTCCCCAGAGAACCTCAGAGGACAGGCCGTCAGCAGCATGTTTTTGTGAGCATATGTGCAGCGAGGCAGGCTCCTGTACATGGCTTGCAGCTCTGCGGTGAGGGCACAGGAGCCGGAGCGCCAGCAACCTCGTGAGACGGGGGGGTGCTGGAGGCCGGAGGAGGTGGCAGGCCCGGCCTGCTGACTGGCTGTGGAGACCTGCATGTAGAGTGTAGAAACAGGATCTCTGGAGTTTTTGCTGTTCTAAAGGTTTTTTAAAAAGTGATTATTGATCAAGAAAAAGGCAGGCACGGAGGCTAATTGCGTTGTTGGAAACACAGGCACTGGAGGAAAAAGAAAATCAACATTTTGTTTCTTTTTAGTATTCATCTGTTTTCAAGCCATCATGTTACTCACATTAAAACAACAGTGCATTCTCTTTCATGTAAACTTTTTCATTAAATTGGAAAGTCAATTTCTAAGATGTCAGTGAGAAATGCTCCAGTGGGAATCTCCTAAACAATTATTGGGAAGAAAAAAAGAACAAAACATAAAAACTGTCACCCCCACCTCCAGTCCACAAGCACTAGTAAAGCTCAACCAGACCTGAAGCCAGCAAAGGGTCTGAACTGCAGGTTCTGACTTAGAAGCAGGAAATAACTTGCTTTTAGATTGATTGAAAAAAATTCCCGTTTTCCAAGCCATGCCAGCAGACAGTTTATACCACTAAAAAGTTAAGGAAACCGAACTTCATGCCAGCAGTGGCCTGCCTATTGCAGTGGTGCAGGATCTGCTTCATGGGGAGCTCAGTCATCCATGGCACAGGAGCAGGGAGGGAAGCAGCCAGAGACATTGTTCTCCTCAGCTCTCCTAATACAAATTGTTCCTAACTTTGAGCCATTTTGAGTCAGTGAGCTGATGTGTATTTGAGGAGTTACATACTTGCTTATTTTTTCTTGCCTTCCTCCCCAAGTTTACCTTCAGTATAGATTAACAGCAATTATTGACATAGGTGAACTTTGCACTACCAGAATTGTCCATCACTAAATTGATATGTTGGAGAAACGGAATTCATTTGGGGGAGATGGTATGGAAGGTGTTGTAATTTTTGCAGAATAATATTTCAGCTAATTGGTCAGGACTTCATATATTCTTGTAGTGGAACTGTTAAAAGCTGAAATTAAAAAGTGCCTTATACCTGTGGCAAAACATGTCTAAGAAAGTTGCTATTGGTTATAACACAACTGTTAATAACGGTACCGCTTATCTAAGAGCTTCTGTGTTTTCTAAGTATATTAATGATAAAACTTAATTGCTTTTCTTTATAAATTTAAGCCACCATCAAATTATAGGCACAATATTACTGGTTATGTTGAGTATCTTTTGAAGTATTTTGTGCCATTAGCATATTCTGTATGATATTAGCATATTCTGTATGCTATTAGCATATTCTGTGTCTCACATTCTCACATTAATTGTTTTTGTCTCTCAAGTAGACAATTTCTTAATATTTAGGTAATTCATTATGTCTTTTTAATAGCGTTTGATTTTCTTTCTCATGTGGAGGTTGTTAAAAGTTCAGAAAGCATAAAAACACAGGAGTGTTAATGACTCTAGAAAGACTGGTAGGTGCTGGATTTCTTCCTAGGACAAATAATGTTCAAATGGTATTGATGAAACTGCGCATTGCTTGGAGAGGTAATTACAGCGATGCTGAGTTGGCAAATCTAATCGCCATTTGAGTATAAAGCCTTAACTGAAGTGATGGATGAGCCTATGGGTGGAGAGAATTAATCTAATTGAGGAAGTGATGAGTAGAGCATATCCAGACTTTTGTGACCCCTTATGAGAGCAGTTTGCTAGCTGTGCAAAGCACTTATATGACTTACATGAATGTTGAGCCTTTTTCTCAGGAGGTTAATGGCATCAAATGTGCATTTTTAATAAATGGTAGACTTACAGAGAGAGATTACATTTTTATGACCTCAAAATGCAAGGTTGTCAGCTGCAGTGTTTTCCTTTAGTAATAAGCAAAAGTGTTGTCACTTAACAGTGACTGAGATCTTGGAGGGAAAGGTTCCCAGTATATGTTTGTGTAGTAATTAATCAACTCAAGAAACTGCTCTGATAGCTCTACTAGAAGCTGAGTTCTTGTGACATAATATATACCATCCATTTCAGACACTGTGCTATCTATACCTCATGATCTCTCTGTAAAGTTAGCCAACGGTTCCCGGTCTCTTTTACCTTTCAGTGGTGTAGGCTGTTTTGTGGTCTGTACTAGAAATATGAAATCAGTGTTAGGGTGCTTTGTGGAAGTTTAAGAATTCCACCTCTTGTGAGGCAGTGCTGTTACAAGTACAGTGTAGCAGTGCAGTAAAGCATTTTCTGTAGTAAATACTTCTTCTTCACCTTCTAACAAAGATTGCATACACTCTTCTGAATGTATGGATAAAACACTAATTTTTGTTTCATTTTATTTTATTTCCTGATAGAAGAGGTTTCTAATCTTGATTGCAAATGTTTTGGCTCTGGCTGAATGATACCATGCCATTTGTTCACCTGGGATCTCTATTTTGAACAGTAGCAAGGAAAAATAACATTCAAATTGTGATGTAAGTGAAGAAGAAAAGGTTAAAACGATAAAATGCTGACCTGGAAAACTTCGGCTGTGAAAGTCTTCTGTGAGGTTTGGCATGCTGTGGCCACCATGAAAAGCTTGGTACGAAAGGAGTCCTCTCTTTTTTCTGGCTGTGTGAGTGGAGGTGATCTCTGCAGAAGGTCTGGCCACGTGCAGAACCTGCTGGTGGCAGTTGCATTTAGAAAAGCGTGAGATGGCATATTCTCTGAAAAAATGTTATGCAATGTCTTGAATTGAACATCCGGAGTTATTACATGCTTCTGTCATGTTTTGTTTGCATTCCCAGTTGTAAAACAAAGATGTTCTTCTAGTTTCACCCTGTAGTTACTGCATGAGGGTGCTGAGGTTAAGAATTTCACAGACAAGGCAAGTGCTTTGTGCGGTACGGAGTTCATCCTGTGTACCTCAGATAAGCTGTAGGATAACAGACAGGTTAGTCAGAGAGACACTGAATAGGACAGAGTTTTTGTGGAAATAAATGTGCTGTAACAGATCCAGGGTTTTCTGCTGACTCTCAGGCTGGCTGAAATACGGCTGCGCAAACGACCTTCACTCTGCCATCTCCCATTGCGTTCACTCTTAATGTTCTTGTGGTGTCAGGATTTTGAATTTAACATTTATGAAATGTCAGAAGGCTCCGTGAGCCTGATGGATTTTAGGTGTTTGTAGATATGTTTACTTTTCTAGCTTTGAGTTTCTCTTTAGTATTAATTACCCATATTCTTCTTCATTTTGATTAAGTTGATTACTCTGACCTTCTCTAAAAAAAATGACTTAACTTGCTGAATCCGCCATCTTCTACAGGAAAATGTGAGAACAGTAACACAGCAACGACTTTGCTACAGAGATGAAGTTTTGAAAAAGTACTCTTGCACTACAGTCAATGGGTGCCTTCTGCCAGGGCACTTGCTTGAATGTTAACATGCTGCCTCTTACACCTGTATTTTTAAGCAGGTCACCTGTGGAAAGAAATTTATAATGATATAACTTACACCTTTTTTATTTGTTGGGGCAAAAGATAAATGCTTCTCTCAGAGGCAATAGGGCAAGGAAAGTGTATTTGCTTTTTTTAAAGTGTTCTATTTAGAAATAAGATCAAAAGATCTTTAGTGTGACTTCTCATGTTTTCTACTGAAGTTAATGAAACCAGGCACATTTTTGGTATCATTATTATACATAAAGGTAAAAAACAACAAAAAAAATTGCAGCAAAATTAGGAAGAGGTGAGAGACAGTGAGAAGTACGTAATTCAGTTGTTTGGTAAGGTCTAAGAACTCAAAAGCAGCCTGTGTGACACTTCGTGAAATAGCTCATTTTGTTTTTTTTTNCATTGTGACTTGCTGTGCAGTGGAAGATGTCTGTCTGAGTTCTTAAAATTTTAACTGTCCCTTACGAGATATTCGTATGTGCCCAAATAGGACATTGTTTTTTCTAGTTGTGAGATACCTACTTTACTAGCATTGTTTAATCCAGCCCTAATGAAAATAACTGAGGCGGTTTTAATGCAGTTTCTGTTTTTGTGATCACTTACCAGGCAGATCAGAAACGTTATTGCTAAGGTACTTTATGGGTCAGACTTTCAATGCTGGTAAATCGCTGTAATTTTCCAGGCTTCGATGCCAATAAGCCATTTAAACGATCAGTTACATAGGTTGAGGGTCTGGCGCACCCCTTTTCTTTCCTGGCATTGTGCCTAATCTCACAACAGCATCACAGTTTAATTCTTGTCCTGCTGTTCCTCCCACTCTGCCCCAAAACTCGAGAGAAAAATACATTCTCAGTGCAACTCCGTGCTCTCAGACTTTCAAGGTGAATGCTGAAATCTTCATTTCACACTTAGTTTTGACTTTCCCTCTTCTACTTAAACACAGAATTGCTGTGATAGTTCTTGTTTAAGTTCACTCCCATGATGCTCCGTTTCACACAGCTAAGACACTCATCGTTGTCTTGAAGTTACCTAGTGCACCAAAGTCAAATACGAGAAGGTACAGCGATGTGAGTGTTCATGTGCCAAAGGCACGGTTGGCTTAGTTGTCAGAAGTTTCTGTGCTGATTTGTATGTTTAGGCACCGTTCAGAGGAGTGCAAGGAGTGCAGTGCTGGGTTCAAACCTGGTTCATGAAAAATCTCATTCTTCAGTCGGAGGAATGCAAGCTTTGAATAATGACAGGTGGAGAATGCCCAGGCCTTTGTGTGCATGTTTGTCAAGAGCAAATTTGGTTCCTTGCCTATTAGCCTTCTGATTTGCTTTTAATCAAAAGCCTGGTAATTAGGCCAGGTCAGGCGCACTCATCTTGTTGTTTGGATTCCAAGCGTATGTTTTACTCTGGCAGTTTGCCCTGTGTTCCTGTTTTGTGTTTTCTGTGAAGGTATTACCCCTAAGGTATGTAGAGGTTCGCAGCTGGATGTGTCTGTTTCCACTCCTACATTTAAGAAACTTTGTGCTCCAGAGATCTCCTGTATACTGGGATACGTCGGTGTTTATCATTAATCTTCTGCTGGAAGCGAAGTTATGCCCTGGCTGAATACTTGACAGTCCAATCCTATCGTGTGTTTCCTGGAGTTCGTTTGAGGGCAGCTGTGGAGGCCGTAGAGAAGCACAAGACCCTGGAAAGTGGGGTGGTGACACCTGCAGCAGTAAAGATTGTGGATGCATGAATTATTCTCAGCTTGGCCTGTTGGGCTGAAAGAACACGGACTGCAGGTTATGTGCAGTAGTTGCTTCTCCTGTATTAATTCCCTCAGCTGTCTAGAGTCAGCAGCACTGGCCTGATTCTCTGGAGATGGACTGCAGCTCGCTACTGCTGTTAATTTGGTTCCTCCCCTGGAATTAGCTTTCCCCCAGCTATTCTAACAGTCTTGGTGGCTGGTAAAAACCACAGTCCAGATGGAATCTATTTGCAATAAAAATAGTTGCAGAAGTGTAGTGAACACTAATCTTTCTGGATTTCAAAACATCTGTCTTCCACGTCTTTTCATTCTTTTTCACCCAGTGATGGTATATATCTTTTTGTTGTTATTTGACAAAATCTTACTTTAGATACATCCAAATGCATGAGAGTTTATTATAGACAAAGGTGAGTCACTTCCCCAAACCACTAATTAGTTCTTAGTTACTTGTTATCCTAAATCAAAAGCTTTGCCAGCTTTTTGTCTGAAAGTAATAATTGCAGACAGAAGTGTCTTCTTAAAATGTAGCTTATGCTGCAGTCCCGTGAGTCCTGAAGCACAGTTGGAAAGAAAACTAATTGCTCTTTTGATCTGTGTTCTGCCTTTGTTCCTATAGTGGGTTATTGGAATACTAAAATGAAACTTTCATCTACTAACTTCTTCTCATTCCTTGAACAGCAAGGGGTGACGCAGTTTGCTTTCCTTTGTGTTCCTTTACCTGTCGTTCAGTTTTGTCTTCAAGAAGTAGCAGGACCGTGCACAATTCTGTGTGAAGTGAATAAACAATACTTTGGTGTCAGCTCTTCCTAAAGTGATGGATTAAGATGAGAAAGTTGTGAGATAAGCATTAACAGAACCGTGGTTTAAGTGTTTTTTGTAGCTATGTGCCTGGGTGTGTGCTGGCAGGAGCTGCACAGTAGTTTGTGCTTTAGAAACAGGAATGAGCCCATTGGAGCATTTGGGATGTTTTTATTTAAAGCAGTGTTTGAAATGAAGCTGATTACCTCCTAGGGCTTCCTGAAACTCCAGTGCATCTGCAGCATCAGAAATAGCGCTGAAGCCTCCACACTTCCAATAACGTGTTTCATCACACATAGGAATGTAGATGATCTCTGTTAATGACTCACTGCACTGTGTGGATGCTTGAGGGAAGCACTGTTTCCATGATAAGGGAACGGATTCTGATATCCCGTACGTGGGGAGGTGGAAGCAGAAAGTTCAAAGCCATGGTGACCTCTGTGTGCACTAGTAAGGGAAGGTGCTGGCCCTGTTTGCCAGAAGTCTCTGCTGGCAGGAAAGGAGATAAACTGACGTTGTATATGGGGATGGCAGATATTTTTATGGCTGCGTTCAAGCCTCAGAACTTATCTCCATTGTTTACTGCTGAACTGTGAAATTCAGATGATGATAATATGGCTTTCCAAATCTGTGAACTTGTCAGGGTATCAAGTAAATTTTTTTGAGCAGCCTTTGAAAAATCCTGTCACTGGCACCACTAAGCTAAGGCGAAATGTCAACAATATCTTGTAAACGAGACACGGCAGTCTGTGGTGCTAATAAAACCCTGCTGGGATGATATCGAGGGAATATACAGAAAAGCTGTCAAGATACTGTGGTTCCGGAAGAAATGAGACTGAGTCATACTCGTTACCAAAGAAGGTAAAATGTAGTTATAATAACAGGAAGTGAGCACACCTGCTACGTATATTAAATGCAACTTCAAGACTTCTGAGAAAAAACTGAGCATCCACATTCATCTTGTCTTTGTTTGAATGCGGTGGGTGTGTTTCTACTGAATGCTGCAGGGAGAGACGTGCAGGGGGACTGGAACTAGATGATCTCTGAGGTCCCTTCCAACCTAAGCCATTATATGATTCTATGAGAAGTTAGACACGATGTCAGGGAAGCAGCACTGTGCTGGTGCAGCAGTGTGAAGCGGTGCGGGAGCACTGAGCGTGGCATGGGGACACAGCGCGTTACGCACTACGCTGCAGGAAGGGTTTGGCCCTGGTTTGGAAAGCTGATGTTTCAGTCCAAATCCGAAGTATAGCTTCACTCCTCTGTTGTTCCTCTGCATATTGTTAGAGGAAGACCCACAATCGTAACAGTGGTCAAGTCCAAAGAAACCAAAGATAATTTTTCATGTTATTACAAGAAGGAGTACCTTTCAAAATATTAAAAACGTCAACTCCACCTCCTGTCTTTGTGACAGAAGCACATCGAGATTTAACATTGTTTATTATGAACCTGTCTTCAAGAATAAAGCTCAAAGTCCTCTTTCTGGCAAATACTGGGGTTCCCCCTCCTTCGTAGTGGCCCCTGGCTCCTGAAGAGTTGTCCTAAGCCACTCACACATTGTTGCTTTTCTTCTACGTGACACGGGCTTCTTCTGCTTGTGCTGCTGAGCATGGTTACTGTGATTGAACTTAGGAGCATTTGATTTAGTGGACTAGGATGGATTCCTAATGTAAAGTGATGCAGTTTTTGATGTTAGAGCTTGCTAAGGTCTGTCCCTCACTGTTGTGTATTCATGCACTTTGGTCTGTGATACTGTGCTGCATAGCTGAGCGTGGAAAATTAACATACTAATGCTAGTCTGGTTATTTTCTGGTACTCAGCTTCATTGAAGGAGAATATTACTGAGCAGTGTAAAGCGGTTCTCCCCGTCCGCTTTTCTTTGAACAACAGTGCTAATAGGGAAGGAGAGAGACAGGAGTGCTCCCTTAGAACCTGAGTTTTAAAAACTTGTTTAATAGAGAAATCAACTTGCAAAGCCCAATTTCAGGCACCTGATTCCTTTAAGGATATAGCAAGGCTTGTCTTTCCATTTCGGTATCAAAACAGAGGGCAAAATCACTTTTATTCTGTCTTTATAGTTCCTTTTTCTTGTAACTTGCAAGAAAACAAATACCACTCTTGTGGTTTAAATCTTATTACATATGTTGCTAGCAGAGATGAAATTTTTCTGGGAATGATCAAAAATAGTGTAAAGAATATTCTAGCACAGTTTCGTGCAAGATTTTCAGAATATTGTCAGCAGCCTGATCCTGTCAACTGCTTTAGTTTTCCATTATCATCATTATTATTTACCTTCTCACATGTCTAGTTCTTCAGCAAGGAGCCAACTCATAAAGGTGATGCAGGTGGGGGTTATAATTAGACATTTACTTCTGATAAACTGCTGGAGAGGAAACTAAGGGGGCCACTGTAATGGCGGGCAGAGCCAACCAGTAGGTACAGAGAATTCTCTTTTGTTCATCATGCCCCCATCACCATCACAGCCCACCTAAAACAAAAAGCTTGGCCTTGATGCTAGAATTTCCCAGCAGAAAGCTGGGGATTGACATAGCTGAGTTAATTGCTTTTATGTAGCTAAAAACAGATGGTTATTGGATGCATGCATACAAATTATTTTTGAAGTGGCTTTCCATGTGATTAATCGACTTTCCTTTCTTTGTTTCATTAGTGTGAGGTTTTGGATGCTTGGGTTGGGGTTTTTTTTTGGTCCTTTTTTAACTTTATGAGCTTGCCAGTATCTGAGAGTGATCATTTCTGTGAAAAGAAAATGAAAAATAATTGTACTTTTTAAAAAGTGTGCTGTGTTTGTTCCTGTATTTTTAGCTCAGGTGTGAGAGAGAGAGGCAGACAGAGACAGCAGCTTTCCTTTATGTTGAAAGGCATATCCTATTTGATGCTCTTGATAAAATTCTGGATGTCTTATACCCAGCACACATAGTTTGAATATCTTTGGGTAGCCAAGACTGGAAGGCTCTTAACCTGGAGATCAGAAACAGAATCAAAAAATCCAGCTCCCTCTGGCCTTTGAAAGGTGACAGTGTGTGTATAGAATTTACTTCATGCTCCTAAACAAGCCTAATTCTTAGTAATGAAAACAGAAGAAATCTGTTGCTCAGAAGGGATTTACTAAGAAGAAAGATGATGATTTCGGGCATACTGAAATTAGAATGTCACAGGAAAACAATGTTGTGGAAAAGCTGAAATTTCTAATCCAGTTCTTTGAAATCAGGAAACTAGGATAAGAACTTTTGATGGTTTTGCCCCTTTTTCAGTCTTTCCCAAGTAAATGGAAACAGGTCACCCTTTTTCAGGCTCTTCTGCAAGTTAACTATTACTGCACCCATTTTTAAAACCTGGCTAGCCTTCACCCAGCTGAGAGCTTCAAGTCTCCCCTGTGTTTTGGAAGGCTGGATATGTTGGGGATGAGGAACAGAGAATAGTGCTTGTTTGTAAGAAGTCTTAACTTTTTCGTAGTAGTCAGGCTTGTGGCATAGAAGATTCCTGTCACTCTTTCCTAACTTCTTCCTAACACCGTATTAAAAAGATTGTACTGTCCTTTTCTTTGCTCAGACTTTACTTTCAAAGCTGTACTAGACAACATATTGTAAAGTGAAATGTCATAGGCTTAGTCTTCAAAACGAGGTGAAGGAGGCAAGGTGTTAACTTCAAATAAAAGGCTGTTCAAGCATATGTGATGCCATGAAAAAAGATGCAAAACCTCTTGTATGATGGTGATAAAAAGTCACTGCATGTTTGAATATTCAAAGATAATTTACGCATTAGCAGTGAATTTCAAGTAGAAGATCAGATTTACAAACGTGAGACCTTATCACAGCTGGTACTGAGTTAGGAAGTCTTCTGAAAGCAACAGTGGCAGTCTGTAAATGTACATTTCCTGGCCTGTTGCCTGTATATCATGCAGAATTAGAGCAAACCTAACATTCTTGACATGTTAAGCCACCAAATGCATTTGATAGCTGACTGCAGTATTCCTTCCTATCGTCCAGGGCAAGAAAGTCCTGAGGATTTTAGGTATTTACATGAATTGTCCTTTAAATCAGTATGACAATATTTAGCCCAGTGGGTTGCGATTTCCTCCTAAGGCCTTACAGAACAGCTGTACAGCAGCATGAGCTTGCTGAGCAGCCTCATGTGGTGGCTGAGGCGGCAGCCTTATCGGCAAAACCATTCAGTCCTCACCACTTGGTCAGTGCAGCTCTTGTACAGAAGGCCAGAACTGGGAGGCTGCTCTCCCTCTCTGGATATGGTGTCCTTAGCGGTGCTGGTGTGTCCACTGTCTGCTTTAGGTGCCAAAATAAACCACAAAGAGCCACAGTCAGCTGAAGCATGCGTTGCAGTGTCAGCTGTTGCCATCCCTCCCCCCAAAAATCTGGACAATGTCTTTTCAGCAAACCTTGTGGAAACAGACAGCTCCGCGTACAGTTCCTTTAGAAATGGCTTTTCCATTCACAGAATGCTGTTCTAACAACAGGGTGAGAAAATCAGCACTCACTGTAGAGAATTATAGGTCAGCTGGACGCTGGGTTTGACACTGAGTTGTCCTCTGAGTATGACAAGTGGGGCGTCCACAGCGCGTCTTTGAGTCAGATGTCTCCAGGGTGAGAAAATCCTGAAGAACTCTCTTGCTTTCATGTGCATAAGAGCTGAGTGCATTTGGAGCTAATTTGAGCTTCTCTCAAAATACAAATTGATTTGTTGATGGCAGCGTGAAGCAAGTATATTTTGAGTGCTATTCAGCTGTCAAAATACAATATTGCTGATGGGGATTCTTTTTTCCATGCCTATGTGCAAAGAGGAGTTCCAGTCTGGCATCCTGCTATTTTTCTCACAGCATTGCTAATGTTTACTTTTTTTTTTTTTTTTTTTTTTTTTTAGCATTTCTGATTTCCCACTCACTGAGACAGGTCAGGGTCCCTGACTATTTATTTCTCTTTTGATTACTTAAGGGTGTGGGAGGAGGATGGGCAAACAGGTACCTTCCTGTCCTTACCACCGTATTTCAAAAAATGTGTCTCATTTACCACCTTGAAATCATTTTGTTGCTGACCCATCATTATAATTTTCTTCATTTAGTGATGATAAGGTAGTAGAAGAACAACCAGAGGAAGATGAGGAGCTAACTGTTGTGGAAGATGAAGATGCTGATGATGATGACGATGATGGTGATGAAATTGAAGAGACAGAGGAAGAGTATGAGGAGGCAACAGAAAGAACCACCAGTATTGCAACCACTACCACCACAACCACAGAGTCTGTGGAAGAGGTTGTCAGAGGTAAATGCATGGGCATCTAGCTTGGGGCTGGAAAACTGATCTACTCCTTTGTATATTTGCCCTTTATGACAAAAAATGTTCCAAACAGCAAAATACCCGAAGTTGCGGCATCGTTAAGTTTTGTCTTTGCAATTTGCGAGTTGAGTCCACTCCTCTTTCCCATTAGAAGTATTCTTTCGAGGTGTCTGGTCACTGTGCATGGTGTAGATAGAAACTGAAGAGTTTTTTTTTTGTTTGTTTGTTTTGTTTTTTTAGACTGAAGTAACATTAAATAAAACTCAACTGCCATGTGTAGGAAATAACACAGAAAAATTGTGTGGGATACTATGCATTTGCTGCAGGAGAATAGTGTGTCAGTTCAAAAGAGGAAGCAGCACATTTTACCCTAGGCAGTGGACAAAGCAGCATATAATTTTCAAGTGCCACATTTCTCATACAACGCATACTTGAATGAGATGTTCTTATATTCTATTTTAGTAAGAACAGTTCCTTGTGATGTAAATCTCTGTAAGAAAAATACTGTTTTTTCTGCAGTGCTTACAGCTCTACCTGTAAGTGCTGGAGACAATGACAGGAGATGAGATTAAAAGCTACATTAAAAAAAGGGAGGAGGTGGGACTTGCAGGAGACAAAATTGCATTGACTGGAAGTGCAGTGCAATGAGACTGTGATCCATGGCAGAGCAAACAACAGTACACACATCACACGTGCATGTGACAGAAGAATGCCGTGGAGATGCTTTGAAAAAGGGAGTTTCTTCATTTAGATTTTCTGTTCAGTCTCTGTGTAGATAAGCTCTCTCGTCAGAAGCATTAATGCTTTGGTAAAATGGTTTGCAAGTTTCTAAGGCTGGAGAACCAGTCTTGTGCATTTCTGTCTTATGTAACTCTTTCTGTTGAGTGTTTTGCTCAATTATTGGAGAGCCAGTTCAGAGGAGAGGGGGTGGGAGGAGATTATGTTTAAATCTTTAAACCAATTAAATATATTTCCATATGTGAGCTTTCACCACCTGGGGATAAAACGCCCTGTTCTGAATGGAAAATGAACATTGAGGGGTGGGGGGGAAAAGAAAAAAGAACACTTCGCTTTAATGGGATTTTGGATGAGTGGAAATGAGGACAAATTAGGTAGAGCTTGTTTCTTTACTGAGGTTGACATTTCAAAGAGGTTAAGATGTTTAGCCTTCAGGAAAATAATGTGAAATAATATGAATGTAAAATGCAAAAAAGAAGAGGCAAACTATTGAAGCCACCTTTTAAAAATCCCTTGGAAATGTACACACTTGCCAACTACAATGAAAAGCTATCGTCCTGATCCTCCCCAGTCTAAAACGTCCCACCTTGGTGACTGAGAGAAAGGTGTGCTGCTGCAAGTGAGGCGAGGGCGGTCTGTTGCCAATATAAATTCCCAGCACAGCTCTGTCCCAGCCCCTCCAGCTTTCTGACTTCCAGCCTTCCTGGGGCATGGGGAGTGCAGAGGCTGCCTCTGAGTGCGTTTAACTGGCATCCCACTGAGCTGCTCCATGCAGAATGCTTGTTTATGTGCAAAGGTAGAAATGCCCACAAAATTTATAGCCTTGGCCCTAGCTTGCTTCTCCTTCCCTTGCTGTGCTGGAGAGAACACTTCCCTCAGGGCTCCATGTTCTCCTGATGCTGCCAGCAGGTCCACGCAGGACCTTTGCGGCGAGCATCTGCTGTCATAAAACGTTTCCTAGGATGCTCTTCATAGACACTTTGCAGCCAGTTTTATGTATGCTTTATGAAGCTGTGGCTAATACCGTATCACAGCATTAACGAGCACAGAGAGTGAGTTTCTCCAATTTTAGAGGAGGTCCATTTCAGTGTGAAATCAACAAAGAACTGTTCTAAAACCATAAATTAAGGTCTAATTGTGGGCTGATATTGAGCCCTTGCTCTCGCGAATCAATGGAGTGATTGCCATCAGCCATAAATAATTAAAAAGCATAAATGTAATGTTAGACTTTAAAGACACTTGAGCTACTGTAGAATGAATTTGTCAGGCAATCTTATTTCTATGCATACTTTAATGAATCGTGATCAAAATAGCAATAGCACATCTACTCACAAACTTATTTCCAGTAAAAAGGAGGCTACAGTCTTGCCTGGAGAGTGAGAGGGGTCACTAACAGGAGGAAAGTCCTTTCGTTCATTTTCTGTAGCGACCATGTTTTTATAAGCTATACTCTTTATTCCAAAATGCAAATATTTTTTTTTGCTAGCACAGTGCTTGGCAATATTCACTCTCCTGCCTTTGCTAAGGGACCACCTCTACTCTACTCTCAGTTCATATGGAGTAGGGCAGCAGACCCTGTTTAAACTTTGAGATCTGCTCCTGCTGGAGTTCTGATGTTAAATCTAGCTAATGGTGGGTCTGAGGATGCAGGCATCCACAGAGTGAATTAATGTCCGATCTGCATTTTTCGCCTTTGCTCACTGGGAGATGTTGTCGCTGCATTTGTGATACAGAGAGCAGAGCTCATGTCTGAAGCTCTGCAAGAAACGTGGCTCTGGATTCCGATTTTTAATGGAGCAAGGCAGGTAGCTTTTTGGTGCCCAGGTATAAGCAACGGAGCATTTGCAGCAGGGTCAGTGCAGCAGCCCGACAAAAACACTTGGCAGCTTCTCTGCATACCTATCAGCAGATGTGAGAGATTCAGCGTAAGCTTGACCCACCTAGTCTCGCATTTAATGCTGCGCTGTAGCAGTTGGATTTGCTTTCTCTAAATGGGGTTTCTTTAAACAGATAGGAAACAATTTGATCACTGCTGCTTGACGTGGTATTGTAACTATTAACCATCTTATGTTAGCTATTTTACAAACTGGAGTTGCAAGGAGGAGATCATGTGTTGGTTTCCTAGCAAGAGAAAAGTAACCTGATGTTTGTATCATAGTTCCTAGCTTTACTGATCTGGCATACTTTTGTTTTTGCTGCAGATTTATATGCTTAAAAGGCTTTAAATCCATTCAGTGACAGTCATCGCCTATTCTAAAGGCAAGGGAGGTTAACCCTGATGACTAGACCCATGAGCAGTAAAGTTGAGGATAATGTTAGAATATTAATAGCACATACTAAGTTTGAAAGGTTATTATCATTCCTTTAGAGTAACACTTCCTTGTTCCTCATTTCCTTCAAGGCTGTGCAGTATGCTTTGTTTGGAAAGTGATAATGCATGGTTGTATTCTGTATTAAGAAAACTTTAGCACATAGCTCTACAAATAGTGCACATTGTGATAACTCCACTGCTTTTTGTTATGAGATCTTCATTAACAGTGATAATCTACTGTAACATATGAACAAGAGCTGATAAAATTAGCCTAATGGGTTTGCATTAAAATAACTGATGACTTTTAATGAGACATAATAATTTAAAGCACAGCTATTCCGCTGCAGCATAGTACTTGAAGATATATTGCAAGTAAGAGAAATCTTTTTATGATTTAGTAATCCTGTTGATGGAAAAGCAATATACTATTAATCTTTTGGGTCAAGGGCAAATGTGCTAAATAGTTAACACAGTGATAGTGTTGCTTTTTGTAAGGTTGGAGGGTGGAGAGTGGTTTCATTTGAATTATTTCCTGCCAGAAGAAATCCTCCAGGAATCTGCTTCCCTAGTTAAAATGCCATTTTACTATGTTGAAGCAGGTACTCGTTGAATATTGTGTTTGGCTGTGTAAAAGGACTGGAATGTGCATTTGAGCTACTCCACATATTCGCTTTGTCTTGCCATGTTTGCATAATTACGATGTTATGTGGCAACTATACCTTTTGAAAAAAATACATAAATCCATGAAATTTTATTGACCTACACTTGAAACCTCCAGCTTTTTTTTTTTTTTTTGTTTTTGTTTGGGTTCTCGCCATCAGTAGCAACTATTTGATGCCTTGCTTCAAAGTATAGTTGTATTTTGCACAAATAAATAGAAATTGTATTTTCACGCATTTGTTCCACATGAAGGGTGTAAGGCTTTGTATTCTAGGCAAGTGCTTGACTACTTTTCTGTTTTCCATAATCCAAATAGCCCCCTCCAGTAGATTAAGAATAAACATTACAGAGAGAAATGCAATCTTAATTGCTTAGGATGGAAAATACAGTCTTAAATTTTAAGAAGGGCTGTTTTTCAGTCTGCGTTTGGAACTCAACATTTTGAATTTTCTTTTAGCTTTGTCTGTAGGAAGTACTTCAGCAGTTGTGTAACTAATGCACCAACTTTGTTTTTCTTGGAGCATGTGCCAACTTCCCAGCTGTCTCTTCCTAACTCCAAAAACCTCCTATGAAATTAGCTTTTGTCTTTGAATACTCAAACTAAAATTTGGCTGCCTCTTGTAAGTATATATTCAGAATGAGGAGGCTTTGTTTCAGTGAAATTATCTTTAAATATTCCCTTTGATTAATTCATTGAACAAAACAGTATCGTTCCGTTTTGGAACAAGAAGAGTATAAGAAAAACAATGCTCATTTGCTCTTTAACTTGTCTATTTTTTCTCAGCTAGTTAAAAAATGGAGACTGCTATAGATGTGTGTATATTAATATCTCCAAACTATAGCTCTCAGTTCTTGAAGACATGGAAGCCAAAATTACTCTGCTTATAACGTTATGTACTAGCAAGTAGTGAACTGGAACATACAGCTCATCATATGTATTTGAGAGCTTTATCCCTTTAGCCTCTTTTGCATTAATCAGTTGCTTTGTTCTTTAGTGAAACAGGAATGGTAAAATGTAAAATTGTGGTCCCGTTTACTCAAGCAGCTCAGTGCATCACGTGGTTGTGTGAGTGTGAAACGCAGTCTGAAGCGATACTAACACGGACAAAGCAAATACAGACCAGTGCTAGACAGGGGGTTCACACCATCAGTGGGTCTTACTTGTATGTACTTGCAAGTATTAACGGTAAACTTGAATGACTGATAGGCAGAAAAAGTCACAAATACTCTGTATTTTCCAATTCTGTGGCTAAATTAAAGAATGTGTTACATTTGTAAGGAAACATGATGGGATCTTTCTGATGCAGCATCAGGGCAGAAGAGGATTTTCAGAGGTGTAAACTGAATATAGGACCCAGCTTCCAAGACAAGTCCATGTTGATTCTCTGACTCCTCCTGTTTGTCCTTTTTTCCTTAAGTTGCTTCATATTTAATTTCCTGTCTGAGGTTTGGAACAGTCTGTGCCAGCATTTAAATGAGTTTCATTCTCACGGTAGCTTAAATGCCATATTAAAAACTCAAATCCTGGAGAAAATATGGAGTAGTCAGTGTTCTCTGTGATAGAAGTGTGTAAATGTAGTTTTTTTTTTTTTTCCTCTCATTAGAAGTTTAAATTGTATTCCAAATTCCGCTATTAAAAATGTTGGTGTTCACAGAGAAGTGTTAGTCCCATGTGAAAAAAAAAGTCTGGAGTTGATATTTTGAAATAAAGCAATTATATGGTTTTGATTTAAAATCAGTTTTCTTCAGGGAACAAACAAACAAAACGTGCTTTTATTTTTAAGATGTCATTCGGAACCATATTTTTCATTTTCCGTTGTAGAAATTGATCATTGAAAGCATCTAGAATGTTGGCACATAAATTCTGATTAGCTTTACTAACAGCATTTTGGTAAGTGGGTATTATGGAAGTTCTTCACCTGAAGCCACTCTAAATCGATGTCCACATACTTGAAAACTGTATTTTTCCCAGGATATCCATTTCTAGAGAAAAGTAACAGTCAGTGCTGATTGATTCAAAAAAAAAATTGTTTTCAGTGTATCACTTTATGTAATAATTTAAAAGCAAATCAGAATATCTTTGCCACAGAACTGTCTTCCAGGGAGAGACCTACCTGCCTGGTTAGAAACACCTCTTTTTGCATCAGGAAGGTGGAGTAAGTGTAAGAAGCTTCAGATTAGGAAAACTGAATTTTTCTCTTCTGATTATCTCAAAAATAATTCATAAAACGTAAGGTTTTGGAGGAGGAAGGAATTGGCAATTGTAATCTTTGGTTTAGAGCACAGAGAGGATGAGAAGAATTTTAGTGTTGCAGAAGGATAGTGTGAAAATTGTAAGCACCTGAAAGCAGACTTTGAGTCTAGACCACTTGTGAACCTGGGCTGTGCCAAAGACTTGTCCTCTTAAATTTTGTTAAGTTTCATGGAGCCAAAGGCAAAAAAAAAAAAAAAAAAAAAAAGGGAAGAAAGGAGAGAGTAAGCTTAAACAAAGCACAGTTCACAGTGCTGTACTTGATGAAAATCATTTGTGATAACAAGTAAAATTGAATTACACAGTAGCAGAAAGTAACTCATCTTTTAATCAGTTTTCAGGAACGGGACTAATATATGGAGCAAAGACAGCTTTTAATTTTTTGATGAATCATTTAGCAGTGTATGCTGCCTTGCCGCTAATATCTGTGAAAATACCATAGCTTATCCATCATAGGCCTTAATTGCTACGCTTAGTTCCAGTGGAAAGGAAACAGGGTGTGGATGGCAGTAATTTTTTCTTAGCCCCAGAAAACCTGTCGAGGTTCCCATTTCTGTGCTTCATTGCCCCATCCTCTCAGTTATGGCTGAAGATTAAACGTTGTGGCTTTTTTAAATGAGCACAAGCGATGGGGCTATGGAGAGGCATTGAAGGAGCATCTGGCCCAACAGCGGGAGCAAGCAGACCATTGGTCAAGCATCAAAGCTGGTTTAAAAACGTACCTTCGTGCCTGGAGCAGGGCTGAACCCTCTGCAGAGAGAAGGTGGTGAGGGGCGGTGGTGTCACCACCGGGGAAGGGGTGACAGCAGTGAACGCTGCCTGTGCCGAACCAGCAACGTGCTTCCCTCAGCTGGGGCAGTCATTAAGCAGTTTTCCTCCCTAGTTTATCTTCGTGTAGGTCATAAACTGTTCGCACAGTCTGCCTGTGTGGTGAAATAAGTGCCTTTTAGGTCTCACCAAAAGCAGTCTGGTTGGCTGTGCAGTCTGCATATAGACAAAGTCTCAGTGCCTGTTGGAAGTTTCAGGCTAAGTCTGTGAACTGTTCCCACTCTGACACTTAACAGCACACGATGAAATAGATCAGACTTTATAGCAAAATTAGTATGTGGAATGAAACCTGGGAGGTGCTTATTGTGTGGGTAGAGGTCAGTCCATAGTCAACATGAATTAAGTTATTTCTAAAGAAAGACGGAGTCGTTGAGACCTTTGTTTTTTCAACTGTCGTTTCCTGTCAGTAAAAATTCTCTTGATTATACCTGCCTCTTTAGTGAGGCACTATTCATTTTTAATTGACACGTGGCAGCTCTTCCAAGTCTGTGCAAAGTTAGCTTTGTGTGAGGGTTTGACTGCATAACTGCATGGTGAGGCTAGATGCTATTTGAAAATTGATCTGAGGAATCCCTTCTGTACTAAATGGGTATATAGTTAATCGTATGATCATGTAAAATTAATTGTAATTAATGTTCTTCACAACTAAATGTTCTTTGCTTTTTTCTTAAAAATGACGTGATACAGAACCACAGCATTAGCAGTACATCTTTGATAATTGCATACGTGGATCTGTTTCTCTCAGAAGAAATGTGTACTCCCTAAAATTGATTCTTAATATTACTGTATTGGCATACCTATAAATAAATTCACGTATCTATACATAAATACATGGGTAAAATTATATCTGTGTGGTATATTTAGGTGCAGACACACATTGACTACCAAGGACAAATGAATATGAAATCCATGCAGTAGGTAGTGGTGCTCCCAGGGGAGGTGCAGTGCCTGTTACCTGTCAGGACAGACTCTGCCAAGCAAAGCTCTGTGTAGCCAGCATCCAAGAGGTGGCATTTTAGTGCCAGTGCACTGAGATTTCTTCCTACATTTCAACCCTTAGGGATTTGCCTTCCAAAGCATTCAGATTTATGCAGAGAATTTAGATGACTCTAGTGAATGTGCCAGTTTGTCTGCTGATGCTGTGTGTGGGAGGAAAGCAAATGAGGGGTACATTGCTGTTTGGTGGTATGTAGTTTTTAAGTGATGTGTATAGCATGTTGGAAGATGAAATTGATTTTTTGTTTTTTTCTGTTTGGAACATTATTGGTAAAGGGCTGTGTGTTTACACGTGTAATTGGCTGGATTCCAAATTGCAGGCAGAATGTCCTTTGTCTTCCTTTAATTTGTGTGCTTTGGATTTTCCCCCAGGTTTTTCTGTGTTGCAGGATATAGGCAAAGACTGTGGCAGCTCACAATGAAAACAAATGCAAACTGTTTTAATTTTTGTTGTTGTTGTTATTACTGTATTATTATTATTATTATTGTATATGTTCACTGGGGATATGAGATTTCCTTACATGGATAGAGTAAAGCTGTGACAGCAATTTTATATACAAGAGCCCTCGAACTATGAGTTACAAACCCTGCACCAGGCGCGATGCAAGAGGGAGTCTCTTCAGCAGTGATTATATATAAACAGGTGTTCCAGGAGAACTTGTTTTCCTGTATAACTCTTAAATATTTTGTTTGTTTGTTTTATGTAAGCTGGGCAACTCAGTTCAAGCCAGCAAGGAGGAAGCTGACATGTCCTGCCCACAGATAGATGCGTCCCTTCAGGCCCATGGCGGCGTTTGCGCCCTGGGCTGCGCCGTGGGCAGGGAGGAGCTCATGCCGCTGCAGCAGCAAAGCCTGAGCAGGCCTGGCGCTAAGAGGGCCTAGTGGCATGAATGTGAACCGTCCAAAATGTGCCTGCATGACCTCTGGGGTGGTTTTTGGGAGGAAGCATTGAAGGCGACAGCAATTTGGGTTTCCCCTTCCCACAATCACCCTGTTCCTCACATGGGGATGTCGAGGCATGCCTCGGCACAAGGGCTAGGTGGAAGTCCAGACAATGCCATTTTCATGCTAAATGTGGTTCCTCCGGGTCTCCTGTGACTAGAGGTGTGCTCTGAGCAAGCCGAGACTGGTCCCTGCCGCGCAATGATCTCCCGCTGGTACTTTGACATGGCCGAAGGAAAGTGCGCGCCCTTCTTTTACGGCGGCTGCGGCGGCAACCGGAACAACTTTGACTCGGAGGAGTACTGCATGGCGGTCTGCGGCAGCGTCTGTAAGTGCACCGCCAGCCTCTCGCCGCCTCTCTCTGACCGGCCCAGCTGCTTGAGAGCGGGCCTGGGCTCACACTAACCCCGCTCCTGCCGCCCGCGGTCTGTCCAGCTCACCTCACCTCACCTCTAGATCTCGTTAGCCTCTCGCTAACCCGGCTCGGTAGTGGGCACCTTCTCTGCCCTCTAGATGTTTTGCACAAAGCTGGCAAAAAGCTTCCCGTTTCTGTAGATGAGATCTTCTCACCCACTTAATCTTCTGTCAAAGCCTACTAACATTTTGTGAGTTCCTGTTTCTGCATGTGCAATGTGTGTACAGGAAAAAAAAGTTTAGGGAAGCCTCAGGTAAGTTTAAAAACAGTTATTAGTCTGCAAACTGTATTTTCATGTATTTCTTTTCCTCAAAGCAATATAAGTTCATCACAGTATCAGAAAATATATTTCCAGCCTTGGAAGAAGTCTTTGTTTGTTTTCAGTTAGATTGAAGACTTTATGTGTGTTTGCAAGGAAAGGGGATGAATTGCCATTTGATTATTTTAGGTTTCCCTGAGGGCCCTGATGCACACAAATGCGAATAACCTCCTGCTTACTTGGTGTAGCACACCATATATTTTAATGATTGCTTTCCATGAAGAAAGTATTTGTACTGTGGTTTTGGTGTGAGAAGGATGGTTTTCGCCATAGCAGAATACTGGAGCTGGTGAGTCAGATACTGGATTTACGAGCTGGATTTTGGTTCAGCAGCCCCTGGTGCTCCCCCTTTCTGTCTGCCATGTAGCTCTCCCAAGAATACTTGCAGGTGACTGCCATTTATGTCTGAAACATTAAAGGATGATTATGTATTTCACTGCCTGGCCTGCTCACAGGGCATAGAGGAGCAGAACAGAAGGAGCATATTAAGACTGCTTCTAGTGAAATACTGTCTGGAATAAAGGGAAGGCTTAAAAATGCACTTGAGTGCATGCAGAGCCATGGCAAGGTGTGGTATGCGTGTCACAAAGCAAAGGAGCTGACCTGTACTTTACTGGAGTGGGAGGAAAAGTGCGCATGGAAGCAGGATTGCTACTCTGGTCCTCTAGCTGTGTTTCATCTTAGCATCTTTTAGAGCTGCTAGTGGCAAAGCAGCCATGAGAAAGAATAGATCAGTGAGCAGGAGTGATCAGCTTGTGCAACAAGAGAAGATGCAGGGAGGAGAGAGAATAAATATGCTGCATGTTGGAATAAGGTCTGTTATATATTTGCTAAAAGAAATTAATTTTGAACTGTTAAGTTCCTGTCCTAGGGGAGGTGTTTCCAGAGACACATAACATGGTTTGTCTCTGATTGTGAGCTCTGTGACAGGCAAGAAAAAACAGGACTTTGAAACAAGAGTTAATTTAGGGCAGTAGCAGAAAAGAAGAGAATCTTAATGAAAGAATGTTTCTGCAATGAAAAATGCAGGTATTGCTATGTAACTGGTCTGTAGACATAGAACAAGAAAAGAAAAGTTGACTGAAAATAGCTTGCTCAAGAAGATAAGGGGCATAAAAAACTCTGCAGTGAGAATCATTTTGAGCAATAACCCTAGAAAAGCCACTTGACCTCTTGGCCATTGAGTTTTAGGTAGCTGAGATGGGGCTGTGTTTATTGTTACGACCAACAGAATTTGTGACGGATAATTACCTTTCCAGTCATGTGTAGGTGAGTATCATGCTTAAATGATGGTAGGATCAAAGGTGAGTGTCATGCCTAAGTGATGATTGGATCAAAGACATTGTGGTACCCATCAAAACTAATGATGGAGACTGAACCTTTTCCTGTTTTGCATCTGGAAGTATTCCCAGATAGCAAGTGAAGCATGAAAGGAGTGAACAAGCATTACCTGCAGAGCTTCACGAGTTTGGCTTGGCCTGTAAGAGGCAAATGAAGGACACCAGCCTCTGATATGATAGCTCTTGCTTCTGCAATAGTACTTTTTCCTTTGCCCAGAAATTTTTGTTTTGTTTTGTTTTTAAAGGGGGGAGAAATAGCCTTCATCTGTATATTTCATGTCCAGCAAGGTAGCACAAAATATAGGTAGAACAAGGTAGAACAAAAAATAGCTATTGGACTTCTGTGCTGTGCATTCTTATTTTTATGGTCAGTAGAAGAGTTTTTAAAAGGTGCACACACTGGTTCTTGTTGGAAGAAGTATGTATTTTTATACTTCATAGGCATTAAGAATTGTTACTACCTTTGTCAGCATTACTAAAAAACAGAGTAAATTTGTGAGAGCTGGACAACAGCATAAATAAGGACTTGTAGTAGATCTTGACTCTCTCAAGACCGCAATTTTGTTAAACTTCCAGTTTTTATAGATTTGCTTTGGCTTCTGTTCTCCAAGCTGAGCCATATGGATGCATTTCTTTGTCCAAATCCTGCAGTGAGGTGCTGTGCTGACTCAGAGGTCTCCTAACGTGGTGCATCTTGCACACAGAGCTGCAGTTGCTCACTCAGCTCTTCAAATCTGAGTTTCACTGCCATTCATAGTGCTGTGGAGTTACTGCATACAGAGGAAGATGTTGCTGACTAAAGAGCAGTTGCATTGCAAAGTAGACTTCATGGGAGTTATTCTTATATAGTAAAACTTGGAAGGAGGATGAGACTCTGATCTCTTGCATTGCTAATACAGTGACGTTTCTTGTCATATTCGGGTTGTAGGTGAAATTACAGCACCGGCTGCTTTTACTAGTAAGCAGCAGTTTACTCTAGGATGAAACTGAGATGAGGCTGCTTAGATGCACTTCCCAAGAACTTTGTAATCTCTTTGTAGAAAATCATTCTGCTGCAAAGGGGTGACCTTGTCTGTGATCTTAAAAAGAATATTGTGGGTTGAATCAAACCTGGAAATGAGATTGTCTTCCTTCATCAAACCTGCCTCTTGGCAGTGAAAGTTGTACAGTCTGTGCTTGTGCTGTTTGAGAATATAAATCATCTTTCCTTTTAAGACTGGCAGTTCTTCCACAGCACGTGACATTAAGAAGTTGCTTCTTCGTTCACTTCTAATTAGCTTTATAGCGTATCCTTTAGGATACTCAGATGGGCCCAGAAGATTCCTCTTATCTGTCTCATGGAAGACTATTTTTTCTTAGGTTCAGTTCAGTAAAACAATGCCAAGTATTTTAGCATTTGTGCTCTTTTCTTACGTGTCTTGGTTTACTTTGGGAATCTATTTTCTGAGTAATTTTCTCTTTTTGAAAAACAGAGTTAGTATGAGTACTTGAGCAGCGTGGTTTAATTTCCACAACCGGCAGTGAGGAAAAATTGAAATGGTCTTGTCCTTTAAACGGATCTTACAGAGGGCTTTTTCTTGATTTTCTTCAGTAGTTTCTCAGGCAGCTTTTGACTCTGTAGGTGCACTTTCCAAGCTACTTTAGTTATCTTCTTGCTCCTGTATTTTCATGTTAGGTCAAAGTGCGCAATATGCACCTCTTATTTCTGCTACTAAAATACTTTGCTTTCATCTGCTGTTTCCCTGTCACCCTGCTGTTTCTCATTATTATTCATCATTTCGCTGAATAGAAATTGCAGATTAGAGGTCCTGAATATGATATATTTCAGCACTTACATGAGATCTTGTCTTTGAAACTAATCCAATGTTACTGAAACCGATGGATTGCCTTTAAGGGGTTATAGTTAGCCTGGATTGGGCACCTCCAATCTCCTTAAAGAAAAGGAAGAAAACAGTGCAGAAAACCTTCAGTCTAGGATTCTAGGCCACCCCTCTTCTCTTCTGTCCTTTTTGCTTCTTTCTGTCACCCTTAACTTAATCTTCCTATTTGGTCTTTGTGCCCCTCCCTCCCCCAGGTGTCCGCATACTTATTTATTCACCCCCTCTGTTATTTCTTTTTTCTCCCATGGTCACACTTCTGTTGCTCTCTGGTATCCTGTAAAAAACCCACTTGAGCCTCTCTTAGGCAGGAAGCACGATGGTAACTAAAAGCACGTCTTCACTTGTTGTAGCCATAGTTTTGCAGGTTTACAGAAAGTAATGTGAAATAGTGGGCAGTGGCTGAGTTTCTCTCGACTAATGGCCAAAGGGTAAGAGGATGGAATATGAGTTTGTTTTTCTTGTGTTGTACTGAAATTGGACTGAATGAAAAAACCTGAGGAGGTTCAATTGTCAAGGATACCTATATACTATGAATACTGAAATTATGGGTACTGAATACTAGTATCTGAACACAGTCTACAGAAAAAAAAAAAGGTTCATGTTTTCTTCTGCTTCGTTAAGTCTCTTAAGCAAGTCTTCCTGAAGTCTCTTAGCCTTGATCTGAAAAGGTGCTGCTGTCAGGTCGTGCACAGCCTTAGCCTTTCCCTGCTATCAACAAATTTGGCCGATGCTCTGAGGTCCGACGAAAATAACTTGCTGTTGGGTAGGAGCTATTGCTGTCAAATTTTCTCATTTATCACCTATCAACACTGGAATTGATATATAATTGCCACAGAAGGCTTGAAATATCTTGTTACCAGTTCCTGCAGCTTGCCAGACCACATGCTCTCTCTCTCTATTGATTTTTAATAAATAAGTTTGATACTGTCTACAGTTTCTGTTCAGTTTAAGGACTGAAACTTCTGTTGTGTGACTGGCCATAATGGCGTCTTTGAATTTGTTAGAATCTATCAGATGGTTAATTCAGATATAACGAGCTCAAAACGGGTATTTATTGACAAGAGTAAGCAAAAGATGATTAAGTATCATTACTGAAGGAACTAATTCTGTCTTACTGTCATACTGAAAAGTAATCTACTGTAAGATTTTTTCTCGCTTGCCTATTGCTGCTGGTTAAAACATCCTTAAAGCAATGGGAAATGCATGTTTTTAAAAAATAATTTGAAATTATGTTAATGTTTCAGCCTTAACTTGGAGATGCATGGAACTTCAGAGCTTTTAAATGTGCTCAATAAAACAGCTGTTGTCTACAGCACTGCTCTCTTCCAGCTCCTTTAGCCATGATGTGGTAAATTCAGAATGTGATGGAAGTCTTGCTGCAGTACAGTCAGTATTTTTTCTTCATCTACAGCTGAAGGAAACTGTACTCTGGCACAGTCAATTTTTAAAAACTTTGAGGTAACATTGAAATGACCTTTTAGAAAACGAGTTCTTTTTCTATTATGGGGCCAAAATCTGGTGACTAACAGCAGAGGGAGTTGATAGTATCCAGTGTTATCAGTTACCTCTTCCACCTTCCCTGTGAAAAGCAATAATAGTTCATATGTCAACTTGTACTCTTATATTTTTGATGTCTTACAACATGATCACATATTTTTGCATGCTTTTAGGTAGAGCAGTATTTCTTCTCTGGACTAAGTGCAGGAAANAATATGTATTAAAATAGCGTGCACAAGATTAGGACTAGTATGTGGCATCCACTCTTACCACTGTTCTTATAGGCTAACTTCACTTTGACTTCTGACTAGTGCCAGTCTCTCCCTGATAACGGATGGGACCGGTCTTAATGTGTTTCCAGCTCATGCACTTAACTGAGGGAAAAATACGTGAGCTTTAGTGCTTTGTCCAGTGTAATTTCTCTTCTAAGGTAGTGTATATAGCAATCTGTGCCGTTTAACAGCAACGACTTATAAGATGATACTCCAATCATTTCCTGTTGTCAGTAATTTCCTTTATCCATTTGCTACTTGTTCGGGGTCTTGACATCTCTCTAATAGGAGCTAAAATGCTTTGGCAGCTGAACTTGCATGCCAACTACAACTTCCAGAGCGTATTGTAAATGATAAGGCATTAGAGAGCT
>VXAV01011532.1:88311-119943 GCA_013399715.1 Alectura lathami
GTGGTTGCTCATTTTATCTCTGCAGCTTCAGAGAGCTTGAGGTCAGGTGGGAGGCTTAAGACAGACGGCAGGCCCCATGCAGAGCACATTCATCTGAACTAGATGGCACTGCCCTTTCACTGTTCTTGAGGTTTATGGGCTAGTTGGCAGGCCTAGGTCTATAAAGGCAGTAGAGCTTGCAAGTTAATCCGTGTGAGGAATGCATCTTTTCTGACAGTGCGCTTAGTGCTGCAAAATATTCATCACAGCAATTAGCTGCAGTACCAATTTGTCACCACACTACAGTAGATACAGCTTAAAATACAGAAGTCTACTGCTAGCATTTCAAATTCCAAAAATCCACCTTTTTAACTAGTGCTATTGCAAGGAAGCATTTCACCTAAGTATGAAGTCTTTTACTTGAATGAATTTAAAAAAAAAAAAAAATAGAGCAATTACACTATGCTAGTCTCACTATGCTTAATCATAAAGTCTCTTTGTATTCAGTTGTCTAACTGCTTCCCAAATTAGCAATAAAGGGGACATTATTTCTCAAGACTTCACATAATGTGTCCCTTTCCCACCACCTCCAGCATGACTTGCTTGTATCTGCTGGGTTTTATTTTCTCTGGCATGAAAAGTGAACTGAATCATGCATCTTGATGAAGTTGAAGCCAATTTCAAATAGCGTAGATGAAATCTTAAGAAAAACATATTTTTGCAGTTCATTGTGAGTGTTTGACATTTGTCGTTTAGTGCTTAAGAGCTATAACGGGATGAATTCCAATATCTATTTAAATTGTAAATTTTGACTACAACCTTTAGGGAATGGAAGTGACTAATTTCTGTTACCATAGCTTCTTCATCTATATAAATTTGTAATTATATTTCACCCTCGAACCGTATGTGAAGCCAGTGTTGGACTGTGCCTTTTAAAAAAGCAATTGGATAAAGTTTGGGATTCAAAAGAGAAATGTTGTAAATGTGTCTAAACACAGTTCTTACATTCCTGTATTCTTCTTTGTGTGTGTGTGTGTACTCTGTGGAACTTGCTGTCTTTTGAATACAACCTTGGCAAAAGGCATATTCAGGAGAATATTTCTGTCTTGAATTTATTGGCAGCAGTCTGATTTGATCTAATATGAAGAATTACATGTTTTTTTTCCTAAGAAATGTTTAAATTCATAGTCACAAGTTGTAAGAGAATGACCTTGAAGCACAGCATTGCAAAGATGTTTGAGAGGCCCTCAAGAGGCTGTTTGCGCTGGGGATGTCCTCCCGGGTATGAGAGGCAGCAAAAGGGAGGGGTCCTGATTTCAAAATTCATCCCCTGCCTAATGGGATTCGACCAGCTCTTGGAAGCTGGAGTTCTTGACTCTTTGGGAGTGAGAATCAGACCTCGCTATTGAGTGGGGGCGAGCACGGGTGATTGCGAGGGGGGAAACAGAGAACAGACCTGAAAGGCGTGCTGAAAGTCTCAACGTGTCAACAAGCTCAGTATTTTGAACAAGATGGAAGAAAATAAATGGATCAAAGAACACAAAGCAGGGGGGTGATCTGAGCAATTAATGACTGAAACAAGTGTTGAATAGATACCAGCAACACAAAGTTGCAGTTGTCAGGGCTGGTGAAAAGGCAGTTGTAGACAAGGAGGTGGAATGAAAGCATGAATGCCGAGTCATAGCAGCACATGGATAGGAAATGTATCCTGAAGCTCTTGTGCAGAAGGACTCTTATGAGAAAATTTAACTTCAACATAGTTTAGGTGGCAAGTATCAACTTTAGTTAAGGCAATAGGTGAGGAATTACATGATTATGATATTATTTTTCTCTCCAGTATATCTCCACAAATGATTTCACTAAACTTTCTTTGAAACTGCCTGTTGTTTGGATGCCATTGTTACTTAAAATTGTAGCACATCAAAGGAAGATAAGAATAGTCTTTGCAAAGTAAAATTGAAAAGGGAATATAACTTCTAAAAATGTTGTGATTTCTCCAACTCAGTGCAATTGATTGTATTTTCATTAATTACAGGGCTATATTGCCCTGTAATTATTCTTTGAGTACTAGTGCAAGTTATGAAATATTACAGAAACTATGCTCAGTCTTTTATGACAGAGTAGTTTAGCCTTTGTGGTTAATAAAAACAATGAGAAAACTGTTATGAAAGGAAGGAACGTCACTCTGGAACTCTGGGTGTGGTTGGCTTCTTCTCGATGTGTCAGTTCTTCAAAAATGAAGAATGCTTTGCTTTACTTTTTTTTTTTTTTTTAACTTCCGTGTTGTCTTAAAGATAATTGTCAAAACAGGGGGAGAAAGCACAAGTACAGGATAAATAAAACCCAGTTGAATGGTTATGATCAGGCTGAGTGATAAATATGCAATTGAAAAGGATGGGCCTTAACATCAATGAAAATCGTAATGGGAATTTGTATTACTGAACATCTCTGCTGAAAATTAAGAAGTGGACAGCTGGGTTGAGTGACCTGAAGGAGAGGAGCTCCAGGCTCTGAACATAATCAGCACAGTTCACTGCTCTGCAATTAGCTTCCAAGCAGGAAGATTTGCTGATGTCTCACAAGGCGAAAGATCAGGCTCTCAGAACTCAACCTTAAAGTACTGAGCAATTATGAAGGCTGATGACGGAGGATATTGGAAAGGTTTGTATGAGCATCCAGAAACTCTTATCCAGACTTGCTCCCTCTTAGTCCTTGGGTTATGGTTGTGTCTCTTGCAGTTCATTATAAAGTAGGTTGTTGAGGCAGTTAGTAGTATTACAGATGCGACTGCGGCAATGTCTGGAGCCAGGAGACTGTCTCATGGTTTAAAAGTGAGAAGTTCAGTGTTTGATTTGGGGCTTGCCAGAGAGTGCGTGAGATGGAAAAGGTGAAGACAGCAACACAGGATAGGGTTTGTGGTAGAAGGAGTTATCTGAGAGGCCAGTGATGGGCAAGTGTCAAGTGTTGAAGGTTCTGCCTCCCACCAGTCCAGGGGTGATGCATGTACTTGGAGCACAGCATTGCTGTTTATTTCTTGCCCCCCCCAAAAAACCAGTAAGAAACAAACTTTAGCAACAACCTGCCCCCTTAGGTAAAGCACTAAAGTTGAGGACATGTCTGGTTTTCATTCTCAGATTTCATTTCTTCCCTTCTTGTGGCAGGAACTCTGCCCTACCTTTTTTCTTCCCTTAATTGTAGACAGTGTTAAGGAAGTGGACGTGGTGAAAAAATGTATGATGTAATTAAAGGTGAAAAAGAATAGCAGCTTAAAGTGCTAAGGATGAGAATAACTATTTATAATGCAGTAGATTATAATTTATATATAGTATATAAATACACTTACTGTTCTGTGCCACGGTGTTGATATCAGTACTGAAAAACATACTGATTTGGCACAAGCTTTTCTGCAATTAACTAAATTATATTAATGAAACATAACTTCACAAACCTCATACTACATATACAATCAGCCTTTCCTAGCCTTCGTCTTGCCTCGTTCAGCCACTAATTTATCTATTGTGTAATAAAAAGGTAATCAGTATGTTCCTTTGCTGTTGTTTAGAGTCTTTTTGTTAGTTTTGCTACCTTATTTGCGAAAGAATTGGTGTGCCATGTTGTAGAAGTGTTCATTTCACACGGTAGAGTAGTAGAAACCCTTCTTGCTAAAGATATTCCGTAAGCACTTGTGATTGTCCAAAGTACTATAATTAGTTGTGATCTTAGTCGACATCTGAAAGCTTTGATCATAATCCGTTGTTAACGTGGCAGTTATGTATGTGGAATTCAGAAGCAATGAATGCATTTGCTGAACACCACATTGTAGTTAGGTAATGTTCTCATTCTAAATGGCTTCCCATCTTACATGCAGCAGCCACTGTCACTCACAGAGAGGGCACCTACCGACTGACACATTATATGAGCACAGTGAGCATCTTTTCTTTCACAGGAGATGCTGATTGGATTATTTATCTTTATGCAAAATAGTAGAACATAGGATCAGGGGAGGATATTGTGTTTCTTCTTGGTCTTTCTTCTGATACTTTATAACTGATAAGCAGCGAAATGTGTATAGAACATAATTTGGCTTTGTTATTGAACCTGTGTCTCCAGGAATGTTAGGACTTCTAAGTGCAATTAAAAAAAAAAAAAAAAATCTGTTTGGGAATTGACAGGTAAAATGAGTGCAAGTTTGAAGAAAATGTCATCCGATACTGCATTTCTTCCACAGCTGTCAACACACACTTTTTGATCAGTCTTCATGCAGTATACTAGAACGAGTTGCATTATAAAACAGGCAATGCATAGAAAAGAGCAGATGTGGTCAAAAAATGAGATCAGGCTGCAGATTTTTAAGGAATCTTTACTTGTAATTGATATCTGACCAAATGTTCCCACTTTACTGTGGGAAAACATACAATACATCCACAGAAATAAAACTCCCAAATGTGCTGGAATGGAAGTGATAGGTTATGTGCCAACAGCCAGGAGGACATTTTAAAATGGTTCTACTTTATTGCAGAAGAAGGGAGGCCCAGTATTTTTCTATCTCTCTTTTCTTTCAGGGTGGTGGGCTGCCATTTACTGTTACATTGGAATCGCAAGTCTTTTAAACATACTGTAGATAATACGATTTTTTTTATGCCAGATGGAGAAGTTCTCACATAAACATTTGCAGGCCTTGTAGATACAGAGATCAGAATTTTGTAAAGTTACTTCTTTTTAAGAACTGATTATTTTGTTAGAGAAATACTTCTCTTTTCAAAGTATGTGGATAGCTAAGGACTGATAAAATAACTGCTTCTCATTATAAGTTATTGCAGAAGACAAAAGCATATATGATCATTTCATCTTGCCTTTTAGTATTTTCCTAAACATTCATGCTGAAGTTCTCTGTAATGAAAATTTTTATCTTTTGGGCTTTTGTAAGAGTTTAAGCAGTATCTCTGCAGATTGAGGTGTGGTCAGGATTAATAGGTTGTAGTCATCAGCTGTATGTGTGACGGATGTGGATAAATGCTCCAGCAGCGGTAGAATCATAGAATGGCTTGGGTTGGAAGGGACCTCAGATATCAGCTAGTTCCAACCCCCCTGCTGTGGACAGGGCTGCCAGCCACTAGCTCACTGGATCAAACTGCCCAGGAACCCATCCAGCCTGGCCTTGAACACAGCCAGGGATGGGGCAGCCACAACTTCTCTGGGCAGCCTGTTCCAGCGCCTCACCACTCTCTCAGGGAAGAATTTCTTCCTGATGTCCAACCTAAACATCCCCTCTTCCAGTTTTAGCCCATTCCCCCTTGTCCTACCATTATCCACCCGTGTAAAAAGTCGGTCCCCCTCCTGCCTGTAAGCTCCTTTCAAGTATTGGAAGGCCGCAATGAGGTCTCCCCGGAGCCTTCTCTTTTCCAAGCTAAGCAATCCCTACTCCCTCCACCTTTCCTCACAGGAGAGGTGCTCCAGCCCTCTGATCATTTTGGTGGCCCTCCTCTGGACCCGCTCCAACAGCTCCACATCCCTTCTCTACTGGGGGCCCCAGTACACTGGTACTGGGTACACTGACTGTTTTCCTTATACCTGTTTTGCACAGGTTTAACCAGCTCTGACACATACTGGGCTGTGTTGGCAGCAAGCAGGAGGGAAGAAAACGTACATTTCATCCCTGGTTTCCACATCTCTTCTCACCTCATGTTCCCCAGGCCCCTGCCACCTGGCCATGTCTTGACCAAGTGTCCCCTGCACAGCTGTAGGGGAGAGAGCCACAGGGGATCAAGAGGGAGTGGAGGTGCCCACAGGCCAGGCTTGAGGGTCCCAGGCCTGCCTGTGGGCCCCAGAGGACCATGAGGGCCCCAGCCCCATGGCAAGGTGTGCTCGAGGCACCATGCAGTGCCTGGCTCCGGCTGTTCCTGGTGTGCAGTCCCAGCGTGCCTCAGCAGCACCGATGTGCAGATCAGAGCGGGTCTGGCGCAGCCGCCATGTTACGGCCCAGCCCAGCACCTGGAGCTCCCTCTGGTCTGAATTGCCAGTCTTGCTTCTGACGGGTTTTGGTTTCAGATCAGTAGACCTCAGTTACTTCTTTCTGATAAAGTTATTGTCAGAAATCTTGTATCAATGGAGATTTTCTAAATCAAGTGAGTATCCCACTTAGTCCTGGATGAGTGTAACTGACTGAGCTCCTTAACATAACTGAGATGAGACCTGTATTATACACTTCAGGCCAGGACTGTTCATGTGCTGAGTCTTCACCAGTTGCCTTATTTGGCTTTAGCTATTAAAAACCACTTTTGCTATCTGAATATCTTTTGTTATCTGTTCACCCTTTGGGAATTTTCTATTCCTCTGACCCTGCCTCTGTAAGTGTCCAAGTGGGAAGCCACTGTATCGTTGGGAGATCTGGGCTGCAGAGGTCATGTGTGTGAGATAGGAGCTCTTGATAATCAGATCTTAAATGTACAACTGGCTTAATTGATCTCATAGCAAATTCTGGTGACCTTTTTTTCCTGTTCAGTAAATTAAAGGTTAAATTTGCATAATTTATAGGTCAGTTACTTAGATCGTCACTTCTTTCCATTCGCATTTGTACAGACTTAAGTTGGGGGTGATATGGGGAATTACAGAAGATGGGGAAGGATGGAGAATGTGCTCGAGTTCTCCCCGGTCTGTCATCCTACACCAAAACCTGCTGTGTCCTGCAGGGGCAGCAGGAGGATGGCTTAGGCAGGGGATTTCTTTGCACAGCCCGGTGTAACTGTGGAACTTGCTGCCACAGCATGTTGGGAATGTTAAATTTCATGCTGGTTTAGGGAAAAAAAAAATGGAGTCATGGAAGGCAAATCCAGCAAGGTTAGTCAAACACCGCAAAAAAGTGTTTACATTTGTCTCTGGTGTCCCTGAGCTCCCAATGGACAAATTAGGAGAATGCCACCTTAAACTTGCCAGCTCATCCCCAGGAATGTTTGGTTAACCTGTGTGGGGAAACGGGACCCTGGAATTTGGTCTAGTGCTCTTAAACTTATTCCTGGTTTGAAGTAAAATATTATTTTCGTTTCTTTTTTGTTTTTTTTTTTTTGATGGGATTAAAATGCACTACACTTAACTGCAGCTTCAGTAAAACATTAAGATTAAATTAATTTGGTGCGTGAGAGATTGAAAAGGATATTTTTAAATACATTTGAGCATTTTCGACATGGTTTAAGTTGTTGAAGCTCTGGATGATTTGTCTGTGGAATTTGCTTACTGTGGTGATTAGAGCCGTTCCAGCAGTGGGGAGAAGAGTTACAGAACCCTTACCTCTCTGCTTTGTAGTTACTTTTAAAATCTCGTTTTACCTTTTCCCTAGTTTGACACTTGAAGCTGTATAATGCTAATATTGTAGTCACATTATCGTGGAAGATGAGTTGTTACATTTAGAGTTTAAAGCAAACAATTTTTTATGCTTTTATAACTGTTAAGAGAATGTAAATTGTCTTAAGCAGTAAGAGTAGTACTTTCAATACTGAGAGTTGTATTCTGCTTTTTAACTGTTGTGGCTTGCCAGGAAGCTTATTTACTCCTGTGTGTTTTGTAGCAATACTTCAGTTAATATAAAAGTTTACAAAATGTGAATCTTGCCATTAAATATTTATGAAACATGTAAAAATGGAGGAACGCCTATGACTTCTCCATTGGATTATTCTGGGTTGCTTGTAGATTTTTTGAGACAAGCAAAGCCTTTCCTTTGTTTCAGTGAGTAATTTATCAAGTCTGTTGTGCGATTTCCATCAGCAGCACCCTAAACCCATCTGTGCCTTTTACACAGAACATGTAGTGATATCTCAAATGCAACCAAGGTCAAAGGCTTTCTGTTCATCATTTTGTTTATTTTGTATTTGGAGTTACACATTTAATGTAAAATCTGAGGAATAGGTTAGAATTAAGTTTTTATAAAAATTTGAGGATGCATTTCATGGATCTAACACATGGAGAATGTATATTTTTAACTGATGATTTTTAAAAAAAAAAATCAACATAAGTATATCTATATTCCAACTTATTTTGGAAAGGCTTGTGGTAAATATTGGTTGTTATTGCTGAGCCTAAACTTCAGATTGAGATTTGCTTCTGTTGAAGACTGGAGAAATGTTTTGGAGGGGAGAGCAAGAAATTCTATTTTTTTGTTGTTTTCTGAACTATATCAGTCTCTGTAGTAAAATGTATTACCTCTGTAAGTAAACTATTGTACATGTGGTCACAGGAATTTAAAGTAAGCCTGTGCAGCTAAGTGTACAGTCTTTATTTGTAAATTAACCTTGCAATTTTTGAGTGAATCGTGACCAGGGAAATGAAACTAATTATAAAATAAAGATTTTTAGGGGCAGTGTAGTTGAAACAAGATAGTTGATCATCATTAAGGAGTTTTTTAAATTGCTAGTATGTCGCTAGCACAGAAACGTTACACTACTTAATCTAGGAGGCGTTGGATGTTACTGCATAATTAAAGAACTGTTGCTTGAATTACCTCAAATGCGCCTCTTTCCGATAACAGTGTAATAGGTGCAGCCTGGTTACCTGACAGGAATGGCTAGTCATTAGTGCATGCTTTCTGTTTATTCCCAGTGTCCATGAGGGGTTTTATTAGCCAAAGTTGTTACAAATAAAGTAAATATCGGTGAGGCCAAACTGTCATTAAGGGAAGGATTTGAGGCATTTCATCAGGGTGCCTTGAGGTCCAGAGGTGCTTTTAAAAAGTGTTTGCATTAGCATTTGTGTGTTACAATTTGCCTTTTAAAAAATAAACTAATATACAAAGCATGTCATTTTTCAGTGAGTTTTCTGCAGATTTGTGTATTTTAGTCATTGCCAGGCTTTTTTTTTTTTTTTTAATCCTTGTAATTTTTTCCTTTGGCGGTGGTTTCTAACATGGTTGAATAGTACTGCTTTGCTCATTCTGAAGAGTTTCTCCTGGATTATAACATGGAAGGGGGAGAAATCTTTTTACATATTTGTGTGTATTTGCTGCATGTAATATATCTGAATAAACTACCTTTTCCACTGAGGTTACATTAATGGCTTTATTCTAATGGAAATTAGAACAGATGTCTCTTGCCTGGTTCAAATAAATTTTATCTGTACTAAAGTGGAAATTATGCTTTTCTTGTCCCTCTCTTCCTTCTCTCAAAATTCTGCCTCAGTGCCTACCACAGCTGCTAGCACTCCTGACGCTGTTGACAAATACTTAGAGACACCTGGAGACGAAAATGAACATGCCCATTTCCAGAAAGCCAAGGAAAGACTTGAAGCTAAGCATCGTGAAAGGATGTCTCAGGTAAGAGGAGATTTCTTTATCCCTGAATATGGTAGGAAGTTTTGTCTCTCGGAGTCACTTGTTTTCTTGTTTCCCAAGGCTTCTGCCAGCTGCCCTGCCCATCTGTAGTGCTGTAAGTACACCATTTACTGCCTTTCAGACTGCATCTGAGCATTCAGTTCACAGGACAAACGTTTATGCTTTGGTTACAGCTGAGACCATAAGTTGCTACAGTTATTTATACTGGTGAAAAATAAAAAAGTCTGTTAAAAATAGCTCTCATCTTTGTGGAAGAATGTTTGGTTTGTGGTGTTATTGTTGTCTTTAAATAAAGAACTGGACCACTGTTACTCATCCTTCCTTTGCAGAGGTTAAGGTAGTTTACTTGTGATCAGCTTCATTTTCCAGGTGGCCATGCCCTGGGGTATCATAGGCTTGGATATATTCATCAATGCTCTTGAGCCTCAAAGTAGCATAAAAAGTATCAAAAGCCAAAGCAAAGATGAAAAATCAGTGCATCTGAACTCAACCAATCCACCTGAGTCAACCCTTTTTTTTTTTTTTTTTTTTTTTAAAGCAAAGAGTTTTGTGTNTTTTTTTTTTTTTTCTTAAAGCAAAGAGTTTTGTGTAGCCTGAAACTATATACTGTTTTTAATCTTATTGAACACTAAGGGACGAGCTATCCATTCTTTCAGAAATAGGGTTTATGATAGAACTGCCAATAAAAATTGTGACAGTTCTGCTCTTGTAACAATGAAGGAAAAATACAAAAGGTTTAAAAGCCTGTGGGTGGGACAACCTCAACAATGAACACAGTGGAATTCAAATGCACTGCATATATTGTATAGATAGATATCTTACTATTTTTTTCCTTGTAACTTTACTCTTCTATTGCATTTTTAGTGTTTCCATCTATAACTGACACATTAACCTTTAGGTTTTCACTGTAAAGATTTAGTAAGCCTAGCATTAGGCTCTTAGAGTAAGATCCCCTCTGTTAGTACTGTAGCTGTATGTCTTGCACTTTCCTAATAAATAGGCCAGGATAGCAGTCATTGTTTGAAACCACGTGCCGTACGTGTGGCACTTAACAGATATCAACATATGTGCTCCTCATCTGGCCTCCACTTTGAAAGCGTCATAACACAAACAAGTCATCTCTTTCCTACGTTTCTGTTCCAAGTTAAAGTGTTAAAATGCTAAAACACTGGTCATTCCCTTTCCTTTGGAAGATTAAACACCTTCATGGAAGTGACCGGTGGCTGGGCTGGTGGCAGGGAGGCTAAGCCTGAGCTGTGGGCCAGCAGGGAGGCGAGCTGGATGAGCAGCAGCTGATGGGACAGGGGTGTGCTGTGCTCCCACTGAGAGCGCAGCTCATCGCTGCTGAGATGCTTAGTGCTCCGCAGCCCCTTATCCCCTCCCCTCCCATGAAGAAGACCGTTTTAAGAACAGTGTCAGTGCAGGTGTCCTGAAAATGAAGGGCAGTCCGTGTGAAAGGCAGCTTTTCCTAGAACAGTCCTGAAATTCTCTGCTTATTTTCAGGTTTGTCTCTAAGATCCAATATGCAGTGGAAAGGTTGAGCTGAGTAATTAAGGGCAATAGTTCTGTTAAAACTGTGCATTATTTTCCACAAAGCTGAAAGGTCTACACAGAAAGACTAATGAAATGCATAGGAGAGATTATGCAGTGTCGGTGCTTGAGCCTAACAAGGTTACCTGGAAAAGCTACTGAACTGTAGCTGCAGAAAACTTGCTGTGCACATTCTGCCACATGTATTTGGGGGAACAGGGTAAATGAAAGCTGAGGTTCAGGGGTTTGACTGAAGATCATGCTGGTGCTGCCGCGTGCTCTGTCCTCATTAGCACGTTCCCAGCCATCCTTCCTGTCAGCGCTAATGAGCATACGGCTGTGGGGTGAGGCAGGTCAGCTCCCTCATCTTGTTGCCATGTCACTGACAAAAAAAATAACCAACTCTGGACAGTTCAGCAAGCTAAATCAGATCTGGGAAACTGCAGCACAATAGGAACCTCAAGAAAGAAAGAGAAAATTGATCTTTAATATGCCTAGGCTGTTGATTAAATCGCAGCTTAGTGTACATGTCTTGAAGTATGCAGAACACCTGCAGAGTTCTTAAGAAGTTTTCAAAAATTAGTTTTCACTTCTATGAGTACTGTCTTGAACAGCATTGAACTAACCTTTCCCACTAAGTGTTTTGAAAATAAGCCGACTTCTGAGCAGGGAGAAAAAATAGTTTACCATTCCATGTCTTGTTTCTCATGAGAGCTGTGATATCTGTGTGTCCCATACCACTAGTCTGCTTTTCAGGCAATTAGTTTAAAAATTATTTTAGTGATTTTCTGTGAGATCACTAATTTTTGTAATATGTCTTTAATTAAAAATTACTTTGAAGTTGTTACTTGTTACGTCAAAAAGAATGCTAAATAGATTAAACAGCTTAGCCTTTGTGTCCATGTCTTTTTTTTTTAAAAAAAAAAAAAAAAAAAAAAAGGTAGTGAGAGTCCCTAGCTAAGCCCTCAGGCTGCACGGGACATTTTTATTAATTTTTGCTTACTCAAAGGTAGCTGAAAGTGTATTTCTTTCCAAACTAAGAAGTGGGGACTAATAGAGGAGCACAAATGTCCATTTTTATTCCATGGAAAAATAGGAAACGATCAACTCTTAGAAAATGATCAGTATTTTTATGAAAATGGTTGTCTGTCATTAATCTTGATAAATGTCATTATCAGAAAGAAATCAGTTTTTTAACTAAATATAAATATTTTGTTAAGAAATGAGCTAGCGCTAAAACAGTACTGATTTAATATACGCTGCAGTTTGTAACAGATAAAAAAAAAATCATGCTTTCTGCTTCACACAAAATTTAATCGTCTAAGGAGTGGGAAAGTATAGCATTTAAGAAAATAATAAATTGAGATTATTTTAATCAAAGTGTATCATCATGGCAGATGCAGATTTTGTCTGTATTTTATTTCTGAGATTTCCTGTTGTTTACTGTGAAGTTGCCAATACTCGTGTTTCTTTTCCTCTTGCTTGAAGATAGTCGAGCAGGCAGACCTGCTTCTGTCTGTGGCCATGTGGGTTCATCGTTCAGAGCTCCTCAAAGACTCTGTTGCTAGGGGTCTCTGTGCTCTTTTTGTGCAGTGACCCGAGGCACCTCTAGCTGATGTTGTTTTAATCCCTTGTGCTCTGAAGCATCCACGCCTTCAGACTTCAAAACAAAGGCTTTCTGCCTTTACTTCTTCACAGAACTGGAGGAACAGGGCTGATGAACTTTCCTAAGCAGTGCTGTAAGGAGCATTACATTAGCATACAATTTTTAACTTTTCCTGAGGATTACTTGTGCTGCTCCAAATAACAGCAGAACTACATTCCCATGCAAACAGCGCAGCCCATTGTGTGCAGCCTTTACATGTTTGCTCTTCTCGTACCTGTAACAGGGAGAAATTATGCTTATTTATCTCAAGCTACCTTAGCTGTTCCTGTTTTGGTACAATTCCCCTTTTCCTCTTTGTTTTTGTGGATCATTAACTCCAATACAATTCCTTCACTTAAATAGTCGCTGCTAAATAGCTTGGTGAAACCACATATGGAATCTCACTCAAGGGAGCAGTATATTTATACTTTTTTTCCCGCCGTCAAAACATCTTTAGATGTCCTGGTGTCTTAAATTTATTCTTCCTATGACTGTTGACAGTGTTTCAGGAATCGTACTGTGCACAGTACTTATGATAGGAACTTAACGATACCTTGTCTCCAAGAATAGTCTTGCTTCTTGGAAGTTCACTTCCAGGGCAAATGTTGGAAAATAGTGCAGTCCTCAGCCACCCTGAACTTACGGTGAGGGCTGGTGTTGTGTTCAAGATTTTTAGTTTATTTCTGTTATGAGAGCGTAGTTTTGAAAATCAAACACAAAGTAGGTCTAAACCAAAGTGTTTGATCCTGTTAGTCATCAAAAAATGTGCATTAAAATGCGTGGTCTTTGTCTAGACTACTGGGAGGGAAAGATAAGGGCTATAAGCAGCTCAGCAGGTAATTTCCATATATTGAATAGTCTTCAGTTAATCAGGGGTTGCTTGCTTTCCAGCTCCCCCTTCATAAACTGTACACAATACAAAAATGTACATACATTTTAAAACATTATGGGAAGAAGTCTTCCTTCATAAGCGAGAGGAGGAAGTTTCTTACAAAATATAGAGTGCCTCTTCTTTCTCTTGCCAAGAGTATGACCAAGAGTCACACCCATCAGTGCACATCATTTTGAGGGATGCCAGTGGGACCTCAGAGCTCCTTTCTTTCTTGTGGTCATCAGGTAGGGTCACATCAGTAGCTGATAGCACATAGTAGCTGATGCTGTTTGTATATGAGAGGACTTTGGTAACCAGAGTTGTCCGGCTGTTCGGTAGCCCTTTGGATCATTGCATACTACTGGTTCCAACATCTCTGGGAGGCGTGCTGATTTTTAGTACCAGCGGCACCACGTTCCCTGGATCCCACTGCCTCTGTTACTGTCTGTAAAGGACTCTTTCCTTCTCTAAAACTGATGTCAGCTTAGTTAGGAGTACACACGTACCGCCCCTGCCCCCAGTTACATCCAGGTCTCTTTGAAGAGATTTAATGATGTTATTACCAGAAGAAGGGTCAAGACTGAAGTGTGGAAAAAAGCTCTCAACAGAAATAGGTCTCGTATTGTCATGACTTTGACAATCTAACTAAGCAAGCCTTAAGGTAAGCACCTCTGCTGGAGTGATTGGTGTCACCCAAATGCCTGTTTAAAATTCTTTCCTTGCAGATACGTTTCTGTGCAGCGCCAGTGTAAAAAATGGGAATAAATTCTACTGGTTTCAGTGAGATTTTTGTACTTAGCATTTCTCTTAATAATGAACGACACTTTCTTTGCTTCCTTTTTCCCTCTTGCTGTCCCCTACAGCCCAATTTCAAAAGGAGCCTGCCAGACAGTAAGTCCTGAGTCCTGAAAAGTTTGACTTTGAAGTGGCTTGCTTCTTAAATCTCAACCAGAAGTTGTCGTTTTCCTGGTACAAAGCAGGCAAGCCTTGGAGAGCTGTTAATCTGTATGGCTTTGATAGGGCTGTGCTTTCAGTAAGGGAGAACAGGTTTAAAACTGCACACAGGACAAGTCCAGCCTTTTTCTGCACAGCCATATCTGGATAACGATTTTTCGTTTTGCTTTCTACTTGATGGTTTTCCACAGGCTACTGTGATATGCTTGTTAATCACTTGTAATTCTGTGAAGGTACGGCCCTCTGTGAGAGCCCAAGTGGCACTCTCCCAGTGGATATCCCACTGCCCGCAGATAGCTGTAGGGCAGCTGTGTCTTCAGTTAGTTAGAACACAACCACGAACTGCCATGCCACCCACAGCCCTTTTGACTGTTGAAGTCTTCCTAATTGCACAAAACAACACTCAATGCAGTAATTCTGCAATCTTTACATTAAATATTGTTTCTGAAAACAGCCATGTCACTCTGCAATTTTTTTTCACAAGCCATTCACTCTTGTGCTGGACTCTGAACCCGTAATTTAGAGCCTGTCAGCTCTGTAGGCTGTCAGTTTGTCATCCAACCTTCAGTGCTTTAAAACGTTTAAAGAAATAAAACAGGCAGAGAGACCTGGTCTAGCCAAAGGTGTCCTTATCACATGACCCATGATACTTGTTTTCATCATATGCGTTTAGCAGAGTGTTTTTGCCTTTAAGTCTTTCAGGATTAGTTTGGGGTTAAAAAGGCAAGGAACTGTCGTTACAAAAACCCATTGATGCTCATTCAGAGTGGAAAAGAGTGTTAAGCAGATGTCAGAGATGTGATTTGAAGGTATAAAAGGAGGGGTGGGAGAAGAAAATTGTAAACTTGCCAACCTAGGTCAGTGCTCAAGCATTAACATGTATCATTGCAGTTTATTACTTGAATTAACACCACGGGTTCTGGGTCACATTCTGGCACCAGTGACATTCCATTCTCTAGAAAGGTGCTGCCTGTGTGTAGGAATCAAGTTTTCTAGGCCATCGCAATGCTATGGCCTAAGTGCACAAGTAAGAGATGAATGCCTAATGTACACTTAGTACAGAGCAGCCCTCTGAACACTAGTAAGTTTTTTCCAGAACACATCACAGCACTCTAGATTGCATTGTCATTTTGTGTCCTCCTGTGCTGCTTTTTCGGAGAAGCAGTAAAATCTTCTGTGCAAAGTACTAAGAAAGTAACTGGTGATGGGCCAACCTGTAAGTTGAGCGCACTGTACATTGCGTTTTCTTTCGTGAGTTGCTTTACTGCAGCTCTTTGCAGACAGATTTTCATGTCTGCTTGTAAAGTTTGCGTTCCCACCTCACTAGAGCTTGGGTACAATTTGCACATCAGTACATATGTGTCTGGTCATAAGATTATAAAAATTGAAGAGGTATTTTTAGGCTGCCCATTTATGTAGGCTGTATTATAATTCTTAGAAATCACAACTGTAACTTCACTCATCTCTTTTACTGGAAGATGAAACTAGGTCACAAGTGAGTGATTTCAGGCTTTTGTGTTCACAATGGCTGTCTAGCTATGATGCTGCCAGAGCTCAAAGGTGGACGAAACAGTTTTAAAGTTTTCAGCACTGCATTAGCTTGCCGGTATGTACCTTGCCACTCATTTGAGCCATTATTGAGGGCAGAATCTTGTACAGAAAAATAATCTCACTGGTAGTAAATTGGCCTGGTTTGCCATGACTGCTTTATTGCTGTTTTTAAATAAATTCCCAGGCCTTGGGTCAAAAGGAAGCTGAAAACTTGACAATGACATCTCCCATGTGGAGTCAGTCTTGAGTTCAGTTTTCTGTATGCTAGTTATTTCTTACAGTCTACAACCCTATGTAGGATGAGAGAGGATTACATTTCAGGAAATTGTGCTTGTAAAAGCCTCCTTTGAGCCCAGAGGTTTTTTAAAATGACACAGCCACCACCAGTGCTCTCCAGTGTGTCCAGCAAGGAACCTGATTCATGATGTCCAGCACAGGGGAAAACTGGGGAGCCTAAAACAGGTTGAGGCTTGACTTGCAGACATGAGACACAGCCCTTTGTCCTGTCTTTGGTATTTATTCTGGTAAAATTTTGGTCATGCATATGAGCTCTGAGTTTTTCTTAAATCCCCTTTGAAAAGCATATGTTTGAGAATTCCTATTATAGATATTATGAAAGTGCGTTTTTGGGTAAGGAAGGAAAGGAGATTTGCATTGTGAGAAATTGCTTCTAGATTTCCGTCTTCTGACATGGTGCTAACCCTGCAAACAAACCAGTCAGTTATTTGCGTGCACAGACAGCAGTTCCTCCATAAAAACTGATATCTGAGGAGATGACTACCTAGGCATGAAATGAGGAAGGTCCCTGAGTAAGACCATGAGGTTTCAGATGTCATGAGCAGCTAGTTAAGAGTAGGTCGTTTCCTGATTACTGAAATATGCCGTCTTTTAGAACAAGACATGGCCTCTGGTTTTGCTGAAAGGAATGGCACTGAAGTTCTGCTAACATCAGTTTTTTTTTCTGTCAGTGCTGAGTACTTGAGACAAAAGTATATTAAATTCTTGAAATGTTTGGCACCTATTTCTGAACAGACTAACACAAATTGCTTGTAATTTCGATCTGTCCTCCTCAAAAGCCAATGATGTAGTCTAAAATCTAACAAATACCGTTACCCCAAAAAACGTCATTTACAATGAGTACAAATTTGTGATTTTTGACTGAGGACATACTATAGGTGGAAACATTTTCCTTTTTGTCTGAGATGAAAAGCGGTTGGTGTGTTCATCCATAGACTCCACTTCCTTTGCTTGAGGATTGGCTAACACTGTATTGCTTCACCATGAAGTGATGAGAACTTGTCATGTTCAGACACAGCAGTTAAGTCTCTGTTTAATTTAATAACAGAATTCTATGTTTAGTGTTGCAACTGCTTTTTCTTATAGAGATGAAAGAGGGAGAGGAATTTAAAAAGATAATTGTTTGAACTGCAGTGCTTGGCTGTTGCTGGGTCCTGGGAATAGAGAGGAAAACTTGAAAGTCACGCTCCTTGTTTTGTTTGTTAGGTCATGAGAGAATGGGAAGAGGCAGAACGCCAAGCAAAGAACTTGCCAAAGGCTGACAAGAAAGCTGTTATCCAGGTAAAGGAGAACCTCACCTACTGGAGCCGCAGTTAAAGTACAGTGGATGTGAGCAGTGATACAATTTGTTTCCAGCTCAGTGTCTCTACACTTAGCAGACAGTCCCTGCAAGAGAAGGGAGAGACATGGCTAGTGACTAAATAGAGAGAATTTGACTTGCCATCAGTGAGAACTGAGAAGTCGGTTCCTGTGAGCCCTTTTCAGAATTTCGACTGTGATAAACTTATGCAAGCTACAGGACCTATTCTCAAAGCAGAGGCGGAAAATGTGATTTAAGGAAGGAATCACCATAGGTTTAATCTGGAAGAAACCCTAAGCAGAAGAATCTTTTATCCAAAATTATGTTATAATTCAAAAATTCTGATGAGCCAGGCACTACTTGAAACCCACTGCGGCTATGTTACGTATTATTCAGTACTGCTAGGATGATTTCAGTGCAAAACTATAAAAAGGTAATATTCGGAACCAGACTGCATTGCGTATTAAATCCCACAACTCTGCTCTCTGTACATTCTACAGAGTCAAACGTTTTCTTTATTGGAATGAGTCTGGGCTCAGTCTTCCTTCGTGGTGGCCAATTCATAAGCAATTACAGTAACCCCATACAAGTTGAATGTTTTGTTTTTTTTTTCCCCACCATATAGATTTGTTCATAAAGTCACTTGGGTACATGGAAAGCCTTTGTGGTCGCAGAGGCAAGGTTGTGCCAAACTCCACCCTCTTCTATACTGAATTCCCACAGTCTTGGGGTCAAATGATGGATTTGCTGGTGGTTGTGCTGAGCATGTAAGGAATATTTCATAGATTAATAAAATGTGGCCAGGTATTCAGAAGCAGAGAGCATCAGCAGTTCCCCCTGACAGCAGTAAGAGAGACATTCAGCACAGGAGTTCTGGGAGCCAAGACCGACTGACACGGGGAAACGTTTTGCTGATTTGCGGACAAAGGTTTTCACATCTGCTGTTCTCTGCTGATACCTTCACTGCCCATGTCGTGATGGATGTTTTTTCAGCATTTCCAGGAGAAAGTGGAATCACTGGAACAGGAAGCAGCAAATGAAAGGCAGCAGCTGGTGGAGACTCACATGGCACGGGTGGAAGCCATGCTGAACGACCGCCGTCGCATTGCTCTGGAGAACTACATCACAGCCCTGCAGACTGTCCCGCCCAGGGTAAGTGTGATATCACCAGCTCCGTTGGCTGTGTCTAAGTCACTCTAGTCATCCTGGGGAAAAAGAATGTATGCCAGGTACAGTCCAGCTATGAAGCAGTGACTGTACACTGTACAAGATCTACTGCAGCTATCAGCCAGTTCAAAAGTTAAACGTTGAGACGTTGTTTTTGCATAAATACAGACACAGATACACACCCTATACATACATGCAGGTAGGTACATACGTACATACATAAAGGTAATGAAGTAAATGACGTGGACTTGATTTGATTGCCTGAAATTGCAGCCGTTGGCAGATCTTGGTAAAGGTCAATGATGCAGTCCATCCAAGTGGTGCACAGTAGGACGCTTCATTAGGTCAGGAGGGAGTGTGAGGATGAGGGTGCTTGCATTCTTCTGCTTTATGTATTGAAATGTTTGGTGAAGGATCTTGTGACGATTGTTGGGTGGTGTGAAGATACTGCACTGGCAATTCAAAGTTGTTTGTGTTTTATATGATGTCTATTGGTGCTGTAAACACTAAATCCAGAATGTGGATTTGAATGGAATTATTAAGGACTCCGTATCTGTGATGTCTATATTTAATCCCCAAACAACTAGTCTGTGACCTCCATAAAAATGAGAATCTGTGTGAATGCTATCGGAAAGCAGTCAAATGTTTTATATACCTCTCGTCTCTTGAACACTTCCTAGATGGAAAAAACGTTATGTCAGCAGTCTGAGATGTAGCCATTGGATCCTGAATTTGCGCTTATAGGGAATTACATCATTATGACTACCCTGGTAAAATTACATATTTTAAGTGAATTTCCTTCTGTCAGGAAACCTGCTTATTCAGTGAACATGGAAAAATTGTCGTCATCATAATTCTTTATCATCATCCAACTTCTTCTCCGCTTCTTGGTGCAAAACTGTAAAGTAAGAGAATAATCTTGGGTAGTGTGCCCGTCACATGGAAACTTCAGAGTAGCTGTGTGAAGAGTTAGTCTGTATTTTGCAGCATTTCTTGAAAATGAAGCAAGTCCATATTAAATTGGATAGGGGATGTTTGGTCTGACTGTGAGATGCTGTGTATTATAACCTCTGACTGTCACAAGTGTAGTGAAGGACTTGGACTCCAGTGTCTCGTTGGCAGACACATTTGCAAGTTGGGGGCTGGTGTGCAACATCCTGGAGGAAGCTGGAGTCTGCAGCTCAGAACTGAAAGTGAGATGTGCTGGGTGCACAGAAGAGCTGCAGGTCATGTTTGCTCTTCTGCTGTGTGTCTCTGAACTGCCAGTCAGATGTGTGCCAAAGCACAGGAATAATCTGATCTTGCATTCAGAGAGAGAATTTGTCTGGTTTTGTTGTGGAGCAGGTGGTGAAACCTCTTTCAATTTAAAGCCACTGCCCCTTGTCCTATCACTACACTCCCTGATAAAGAGTCTCTCTCCAGCTTTCTTTTGGGCCCTGTTTTGGTACTGGAAGGCCACAAGGTCTCCCAGAGCCTTCTCTTCTCCAGGCTGAAGAACCCCAACTCCCAGCCTCTCTTCGTAGGAGAGGTGTTCCAGCCCTCTGATCATCCTCATGGCCCTCCTCTGGCCTCCTCAGTTCCATGTCCTTCCTGTGCTGGGGGCTCCAGGCCTGGATGCAGCACTGCAGATGAGGCCTCATGAGGGCAGAGCAGAGGGAGACAAACACCTCACTCACCCTGCTAGCCACACCTCATCTGATGTAGCCCAGGATATGGCTGGCTTTCTGGGATGCAAACACACATTGCCAGCTCATGTTCAGTTTTTCCTCTACCAACACACCCAAGCCCTTCTCCTTAGGGTACTTTTCAGTCCATTCTCTGCCCAGCTTGTATTTGTGTTCGGGATTGCCCCAGCCCAGGTGCAGGGCCTTGTTGAACATCGTAAGGTTTATATGGGCCCGCCTGTCAAGGTCACTCTGGATGGCATTCCTTCCCTCCAGCATGTGGATCACATCCCACAGGTTGGCCTTGTTAGCTCAGTTGCTGCAGGTGCGCTCAATTCTACTGTCCAAAGGTATTAAACGGTGCTGGTCCCAGTACAGAGCCCTGAGGAACACCACTCATCATGAGTTTCCACTTGGACATTGAGCCATTGACCACACCATTTCGAGAGCACACATACAACCAATTCCTTATCCACCAAGTGGTCCATCCATCGAATTCATGTATCTTCAATTTGGAGACAAGGATGTTGTGTCAACTGTTTTGCACAAGTCCACGTTTAAAGTGGTGAGATATTTTTCTCTATATGATATTACGAAGAACAGAATTTGGATTTAAACTGAAAAAAGGAGTTAATTTTTTTTTTTGACTGAAGTGTGTGTCACCTGCGCAGAGCTAGGATGGTTACCATAGGTCTGATGTGTGTATGTATATAAAAAGTGCTTTTCATGTGCTCTTTAATCACTTTGATGTATTGTCCATATACATTCTAGTACTTGGATTTGAACATTTTCCTAAGATTTTTGGACTTCTGGCAGACCACTTGGAGCGGTTGGATTTCACTTGGCTTTTGGATGTCTAGAAATCCATGGTCTATATTTACCTGCAGATAATTATTATAGGAATACAGTGAGTCTGACACCCCCCGTGTCAGGCTTGTCATGGCTATAGTACACAGTTCTCTCTGAGTGAAGGAATCTTGAATACAATGGGAACGTATATTTTTTCTTTGTGTACAGATTATGTGGTGCATTTGTTCAAGGGAAGGCTCACCAAAGTGAGCTGAAGAGAAACTTGCTCTAGAAGTCCCAGAGCTACAGACAGGAGGAAGCTAGAAGACTGCATGAGAAGTGTCATTGTGTATTTGCTCCTTTGGAGTATGGTTTTGTTGGAGGATAGAAAAATACAGAACTAGATGAACCCTTGGCCTGGGCCAGTAGGGTAGTCATTATGTTTTTACAGATGCCCAGAAAATCAACAAAAACTGAACTCAAGGTTAGTGTCATAACCAAATGATGGAGCTCAGTTCAGCAGGAGAGAACAGGAAAAAAAAAAAAAAAAAAAAAACAGAACAATGCTGGGATTTTCCTGTCAAGTAGGAAAGCAAGGTATTTCTGTTGTGCCTGGGCATATGCTCGACTGCATGTGCTTCATGCTGTCCTGTACCTGTACTGCAGCTGGCGTAGGTGTTTTCAGTGCCATTCTACCTAAAACTACAGATGTCTGGAATCCTTTATGAACAGCTTTTGTACTGGACCAGAAACTTTAACTGCAGGGATTTTTTCAGAGTTGTGTAGATCATTACCCAATGCCAGTGTTGCAGGAGTTCATCAGGGCACCAGTCTGAGCAGCAGGGGAGCCAAGAAGCATACAGAAATAAAATTATATAGCTTCAAGGTGTATTGGAACATAATTTTGAGCAAAACCAAACGCTTGTTCTGTTGTGTTCTCAGTAGCACTGTCATGCAAGCTGCCCAGAAACTTAAATTTTATCCTAGTCTCTGATTCCCAGTGCAGCTTAACTGTGCTGCTATACTTTGTTGCCTTTGAAAATGGTGTGCAGCTGTTCAGTATCCAGTGTCAATTGTTTCACCCTGCTTGATGGTTTCACTACAGAAAAGGAGGATTAGCGGCAGTTGGAACTAATATGCTTCTAGTTTTTAAAACAGTTGGAGATTTTCCCCTTCATTTTGTAAGTTAAATAGAGGAATTCAAATGCATCAGTCTCTGCAAGCAACTTGGTTCTATAATTTGCTTATATTTCTTTTTTCACGTGCGTGTCAAATTTGCTTGGATTTATGTCTCCCTGTTTAATCTTCGTTGGTAAGAGAGGCCCATTCTCTGTGGTAAGTCGTGTGGAGGAGGTGTGTTGAAGAGAAACAGAAAAGAAATGCAGTTCACAGTGGTGAAATGCAGGGTTTCAGAGCAAGGAAGCATACAGGAAATCTTTGAAAGGTAATTGATTAACCTCCTTACATTGTGCATAGACTAAAGTGAGCATATAATAATTAAACCCAGTTCAAAATGCTTCTCTTGCACTTCAGAACTCTTTTACTAAGATGTAAATTACTGCTGAACAGAGCAGGGATAATTAACATCAACCCTAGCTTGTACATTAATCCATTTGAGTTTATTTGCTTGTATTTTGTCCTGTTGCCCTTAATGTCCTTTATGGGTACCATTTGTGCCTTGGGAGCAGTGTCTGTTTGTGTGGTGAGAGCTTACTGCAGGCTGAAACTAGTCAAGTTTAGCTACGTGGACATGGAAGAGGGATCTGCAGAGGGGCCCTTACTCAGTGCCTCTGCGTTCTGGAAGCTCAAAGCCTTTCCCGAGTCCAGCGAGGTTGCTGTGGAAATTCACAGTTGGTGGCAGGCCAAAGCGTCGCTGCTCATCTGGTGATAAAAATCCTTCTGTGCTGTAGGAAGGATCAGTCCAACTCTAATACTCCACCCTGTATCCTGCTCGCCTAAACCTGTAAAGTTACAGCTGTGGAATTTCTCACATATGCTCAGTTTTCTGGGGTTTATGAAATAGACAGCATGGATTTTAGCTCTACTTTAAACCAGGTTGGACTGAGAAAAATGGTCACCTAATTCAGTTTTCCAGTAGCTTCTGAGGCTTTTAGGTGAGTAAAACCACACTCTTGTTTTTTTCCCTAGTCCAGGGACTCGAGCATGTGGTGTAGTCATATACCTGGTCTTGCCTGTAGGTTTTCTCATATGATCAAATTAAAGACAGAAGAAGCAGTTCCAGATGGGTATTAAGGTCTGCAAAACTTTGGCAGATTCATCATAGCTAAAATCCACAGCTTTAAAAGAGTGAGCAGAGGCAAAATTTGTTTTAATTTGTCAGATTTTAATAAGTTCCAGTCCTGAAAAGCAAAATGATGAGATTGAATCAAATGCTGTTTTCATTTTATTCTGCCACAGGAAGGTCCTTGGGAGAGCAGCAAGGGGAAGTTTTGAGTACCGTTACAGCTAAGTGTTAGTAGTGTATGTGTGTGTGATAACACATTTTCTTACAAACCAGCAGAAATGGTGAGAAGATGTGAAAGGTGGCTGGATGGGGGTTTCTCATGAGTCAAAAGTGTTTCAGTCATCCTAGACAGCCTTTCTTGAATGTTCCTTAAATGAACTGCAGCTCCTGTATCAATATGACCCATAAATTAATAACATAGCAGATAAAATATGTACCTAATAGGGTATATAAGGTATTTGGAATGAATGAATGAAAGGAAGCAATTGTTGCGCATTTGAAGAGCTGCAATCAGAAAGGACTGGTGATTGATGTTTCTCCAAAGGCAAGATGAAATGGTAGAATAAAGCATTGTGAATCTTTCCTTTCTGTCTTGATCAAAATGACAAGCCAGCTCAGAATTTCCCATAGAAGTTCCATGGCACAGAGATGGGAGGTTGTATTTTAAATACACGGAAGTGCTTTAATATGATCTTCATGTTGTTTCTCTGTAGAAAGTATTCTGGATTTCTGTGGGGAGAGTGTAAGTTATGTTTGTAGCAATCCAAACTAAATTTGATAATTCTATTTTCCAAGCTCAGAGAAATAGCACCATTTCACCGCTGCTTTAAAATCTGTAATCACAGGCTAGGATCTGTGCAGAGGCCATATATGTGTGTGCATATACACATACATACAAAATGTGTCTGTATTTTACCTGCTAAACAGTCCTAGGGATCTCATGTATAGTTTTGGGGAGTTAGGAAGAGACCAGCAGGTTGCATGTTTGTATAAGTGACCTATGGAAAAGGAATTTTTATAGGAAATTTTCATTCTCTAAATCTGCAGATGTGAATGAACCTACCTTGTATCCATTTCAAGGGAATCCTGTTAGCAGTAGGGCTAAAACTTAAAAGTGAGAGAGTGTAGAAAGAATAAGTTGTAAGTTATTTCAGTTGGATGAACTGTAAGAAACATCTTCTCTAGTTAGAAAAAAATAAAGCTAAATCCTTGCTAAGATGGTGCAGATTAACAGAGAATGTAGTCATTGAATATTCTCTGCTTAGAATTTTGTGTGAGTGACTTCTGGTGGGCTGCTTGCTTTCTGTAGGGCTCTTCTGTTGTGTTCGATAAACCAGTGCTATCATCCTAAGTCATGTTACGGTACAGGTGTTGTCTTCAAATGACTTGCATGTGTCAATTAATTTCCTCCAGAAGGATTCCAAAGTGCTTTTAAGCATTTATTAAATAGAGTTCTTGCCTTTTGAAATGCCTTAAAAGCTGGAGTGGAAACAGAGCCCATGTTCTCCAGTAACTGATGCCAGGAACACCTTGCAAGTTTAAGGACAGAACAGTCCTAGGCCAGCAGATCCCACTGGTGTGTATGTGGAGATAAACTGCAACACGAATATTGTTATTTCATTGTTATAAAAAGGGTGCCTGTGATCTCATCTCTAATCTGATTCTACCTGAAATAAAGGTACCTTTACTCATGCTGGTTTAAAGAGTCAGTGAGGTTGGAACTCACCACTGGGTAGCAAAAGCTGTCATCAGTGGTTTCTGCTTCATTTGGGTTTGTCTTGTACAGCTGGAAACCTTTCAATAGGTTGTCAGGATTGCATCCACATATCCACAGAAAGAAATGCCTTCCTAGTGAGAGAACAGACATATTCCCTACAGTTTTATGTAGAAGGTTGTCTTTTTAGTGGTGCTTCGTCAGCTTAAATAGTGTATGCAGGCCATGCAGGTAGCCTGTGAATCTGTCTGCTACGGATGGGAAGGGTTGGATGCATGAAAGCCCCAACATACAAAAACTCCGTGCAACGTAATGCTTTGACAACATTCTCCAGAACAAACAGGAGTTGGGTCTAACAACTAAAATGAAGACATGAGCGCATCTGTTGGCCTGTCATGGTGGCTTGTAGGAGGACTGTTGTCTGTCTGTGTTAGCTAAAAAGCAGGTGTTTGAGAAGGAGAGCTCTGGAGTAAGTTTCATAGGCATAGATGACATATCCAAATATGCTTGAAATAGTCAGAACTCGGGCTCAGTTGCAGTTCCCAGCAGCGTTGGCTGAGGTAACTAAAGTCATGGGGACAATGCAAGTCATGTTGGTAAGATTCTGGTCTCTTTGAGAGGATAGATGTTAAACAAGCCAACAATGCAAATACAGCTGAAAATAATGGAGTTATTTCATGAGGCTTAGGTAGCCCCTGGTGGCTGATACAGGTTAGTTTTTCTGTGAGTTTTTTTTGTGATTAGATAACTGTGGACACAAATGCGTTGAGTTTTCCATGACAACACATACGGCAGGATTTCAGATGGTAAAAGCAGAAGTTTTTATTGAAGTTTGGTGCTTGGTACATGATTTATGAAGAGTGGGAGGTGCAAAGCTGGCTGTGGGATCTGTCAACCATTTGTTCTTTTGTCATAGGCAGTGTCAGAGCTCAGGTCTCTAGAACTTCAATTAGCTGCTAATAGCAGCGCTTTCATTTATAATGTAGTCTGAAGGTTCCTGCCAGGGTTGAAGTAATAGATGGCTGTGGATATAATAGATTCAGACACGGTCTGATGGCATGTCCTTGGCCTATGGAGCCTTTCCTTAGCTCTGTGCCGAACCATCTACTGTGGCCCCTCTGCTCTGCCATCACAAGAGTTCATACCGCTATGAACTCTTTTTAATCAGGGTGGAAATGACCCGCTATATTACCTTAATGGTCAAGGCAGGGCATGTTCCCTAAAGGTCACGATGCAGAATGTGTTGGAAATCAGAGGTACGCATCCGAGGGCTCCTAATGTGATCCAGGTTTCACTTAAGTGCAGCCTGAGTGCATGTGTATCTCAGCTCTCGATGTCACATGCCAGGAACCCTGTTGTTTTTATGGGTGCCCTCATCCATCCTAGGAACTTATGTGTGATGTGGTGCCTAGCTGACTGTGTTAGCTGTCTAAGTCTGTGTGAGGTAACTGAGTGCTTCCCAGGGATTTGCTAGTTTTAAATCACTTTTTATTGGAGTAATGTCACTAGCTTTTAGGCAAAGTGAGATAACTATAAATGTGTGTGTAGCTAGTTTTAAAAACAAAGCACCAAAAATCATCTAACTTAGAGTCATAGAATCACAGAATGGCTTGGGTTGGAAGGGACCTTAAAGCCCACCCAGCCCCAACCCCCTGCCATGGGCAGGGTTGCCACCCTCTGGATCATGCTGCCCAGGGCCCATCTGGTCTGACCTTGAACACCTCCAGGGGTAGGACATCCAACTTCTCTTAAGTACCGCGAATTTCTAGTGTTTGGGTTTGCTTGTTTGTTCTTCCTTGAAAAGAAGCAAAGTCATTGTCTCTGAATGTTAAATGCAAGGCATTTCCTTACTTCTTTTCTGATTTCTTGGCCAGACAAGCTAGAGACATCCACATCCATTTCTCTCATATAGGGGGATAGGTCTGGGGCATTTCTCAATGTTAGAAAATGCACTGAAAGTGAGCTGCCATTGTACCCTAGTTACTGCTACTGCTAGTGATATTTAACAGGTATCTTCAAGATTGTTGTCCTAGTCATAAGTCTACTTAAGTTTCATTGGCCTATTGCAGTGAATACAGACACATTGAGGGAAAATGAAAAATATATCCTTCTGGCATTAGACATGACCCTTCAATTGAAGTAGCTCTTGAAGAAATAGAAATTAATCACTTTCCCTCTAATCTCCCCCTAACCTGCTACCTTGATGTGTCTTAGATAAAAGAAGGATGAAGTGCCAAGAAGGGGAACAATGTTTTCGGTCTTCACAACATTATTATTGTAAACCTCTGGTCTTCTAGCCTTTGTTCCTATAAACCTTCTTGATTGGTATTTCGGTTTATTTTGTCGTTACCATAATGCTTACTTTCCAGCATTTGTCTACAGTTTCTTGCGAGTTCATCACTGGGTTCTTGGCTTTTGGAGGTTTGGAATTATTTTCCTCATGAATGAATTTGCAGTCATGGAGCCACTACATTTAATCCTTTGGCTAGAAGTGGCTTCTCTTCTCTCTATTTCTGTCTGAAAAATCTTCTTCACATAACCTTTGTTTTATTTCACTGGGACGTTTTTAAATCTATTGCCTGACTTATGCTGAAGAGATTCTTAAATCCTCAAGCCCTGTAGCTTAGTATTCATCTCTTGTGTAAATGTTAAATTAGTTTAGGCTCTATATTTGACCATGAATCTAAGTCTGTCTAAAGCTCCAGCTTCGCCCACAGTTCTTCCTGCTTCAGAAAGCTGTGCACGGAGCTTCTGATGCTTATTTTGTCTCTTCCCCGCCTGCTCCCCTGTATCCCTGCCAGTACCCAATGCGGCTGCTCCACTCTTCTGCTCATTCTTTAATTTCCTGCATGGTAAGATCACCGTACCCTTCCTTCTCACCCATGTCACCTTCATTCTTTTCGCTGTTCAGCAGCTTCAGGAAAAATGCACAGAGTCATCCAAGCAGAGTTGGTGAGGGGGGCTGGATTTCCAGAGTCACCCTAAACACCGAGTTGAAAGTGAATGTCTTAGCTACATGGTAGGGAATACTTCCCTGTATTGGCACTCTGCTATTGTACAGAGTCGGAAAGTACGTAGAAATACACATTTCATGGTCTTCACTGCTGTACTATCAGTCTGTGAATAATTTTCTTATTCCCTTCAGCTACAGTTCTCTCTTCTGTTCATGTTCAATTGAATGCCTTAAGACATATATTTATTTAATGGCTTTTGCTAATTAAAACCACCTGCAATGTATACTTAGGCTAAATTTTTTTTTAAATCTGGCACCCAAGTTGAGTACTTTCAGAAGACCCGAGTAGGCGGCCCTGTCTTCTTTCGCTTACACCTTTTCAGCCAGTGGCCTATTATGGATGCGTGCCTTCCATATCTCAGCTATTCTCTTCCTCTTCGTTTCTTCTGCTGGCATAGCAGTAGTGGCAGGACGGAACATTCTTTAATTTATTTAAATAGTTTTGCAGTCAAGACTGTTGATTATTGCTTGGCATGGATAGGATAGTACTTTCAGATGGTGCTCTGTGCAGGTGCTGGGCAGGTGACTTACCCTCTGGTTTGATTCTGGATGCATTCAGTTTACTGCTGATAAAACCAGTTGTAGTCTTTTTGTTTCTCAGGTTTAGCTGTAGTTACTGGATGTTGAACCCAGCTGAGTATTCAACGTAGTAAAGCGTATGTGAGGAATTAGATGTCCATTAACTAGCATGTTAAGGTGGCAAGTGCTGTCTCCCTGGGACAATCATACTGCAGTTAGGCAAGGAAATGTGACAGACAGATCTCACTTATGGTCAGGGAGGAAACTTGAATGCCCTCTCCAGGCACGGTGTGGTCCACCTGCAGCTCCTGTTCAGAAGATAGCTATTTTAAGTGCCAGCTCACCATGTGCTTCTGCTTTGGGATATACCTCCAGTGTAAGGGGCTAAAACATGTGATGTTCTAAACTGAACTAATTTTTTTCCTGTTTCTCCCCCATAGCCTCGTCACGTGTTCAACATGCTGAAGAAGTACGTGCGTGCCGAGCAGAAAGACAGACAGCACACTCTGAAACACTTCGAACACGTCCGCATGGTGGACCCAAAGAAAGCTGCCCAAATCAGATCTCAGGTAATCCCCACTGAGGGTTAGTGGGGCCGCGTTGTTCAAAACCATTGCAAATTTTCTATCAACTTACTTTCTAAAGAACATTTGACTGCTTTTCGTGGACAATTTTAGATGCAATAAAAACTAAATTGCTTTCCAGCAGAAGATAAAGGCAAAGTGATGTAGGAGTAGTGTGGGTATAGTTTATCTTCTGAGAAGAACTGAAAAGCAGGTTTTCTGTCTATCCAGGCAGCGAGTCAGTCATGAGCACTTCCCAAGGAGCCCTCCGGAACAGTAATGCCCAGAGCCTTTATTACTCCTTCAGTAAATAATACCTCTGGGAAAATGTCTGTAATAGATTTAGCTACCACATCTGGTTATGATTCACTCAGCTGAGGCAGCAGAACCAGAAGTGGTATAGCCATCTGACTGCAACCAGCCTTTCTGTAGTCATTGCAGAGGTACTTGTAGTGTCTATAAATGTGATTACTGCAATGCACTCGAGTCTAACATGTTTTTTAAACTGTGCACAGTAGTTCGTGGCATTTTAACTGCTGAATGTTACTGCAGTCCTCAAAGTGTGTGTTTTGGAACAGCTTTTATGTTGCCTTTGTAAATCATGGAGGGTGAGAAAGCAAAAAAGACTGAAGATGTAGCTGGCTTCCAAAACAGCAATTAAAATTGTAGGCACAGCAGATAAGCTATTAGAAGTGTGTGCTGCAAGTGCCGAATCTGCCTCTGTTCCCCCTGCAGGATGCAACAAGAGGCTCTGTTCCAGCCACAGTCATGAACTGATTGGCATTGCTCAAAGCCAAATAGGCCATGTACCTTGCTGGGTGACATGAGCTGCAGCTGCATGTTGAAATTACAAAACGCCTATTTCAGCCAGACTTGTACATCGAGACCATGCTATCTTGAAACTATTGGAGTTAGAAATGCATACTTGTAACCAAGTATTGTTACAAGTACAAGTATTGTACAAGTACAAGTATTTTCTTCTCCAGTGATCTTCTACAGCTTCCCTTTCTCATAAACATCAAAGCTTTTGCATCTTACATGGCTATTTAGTTTCTAAAACATTGGGTTATTTAATAACAAAAAACAGTGGAGTTTTACAGAGTGTAAGTTGTGTGGTGGCGCAGACGAAGAATGGAAACTGACGTTTAGGTACAAGAAATACAGTGTGTATGGTTTAGTATATTGCCATAGGAGTGAGTGTTTCCATAGTATCTCTGCCTCTTGCATTGTTCTGAAGGTTGGGGGAATGTAGGCTGGAGGATCTGTTGGGGAGTTTTTATTTCAGTGGTTCAGAAGTATAAATACTGTATTTCAGTTTGAAGGAATTGTTTCACTGGAATTGCTGTCTGCAACCCGTTTTCCTCTTTAGACTTAATTGTCCTTGTCAGTGTTCTAAATCTTCCAAGATGCACCTCAGTTTCTCTTTCTGTTGAAGAGAGACGATACTGCAGAGAGTGCCCTGGGGTGGTTTGTCATGGGATGATGTGACTCAACCTATAGCAGTGTGCAGGAATGTGAGGCAACAGGGTTGTAATCACCTGCGCCAACACAGTAACGCTTCTGGTTGCAGATACTTTTTGAAATGCTTTCAAATGCTGTTAACAAGAAGATGGAATCTTTCTTCAGAGAGTACCTGTTTCTTTTTGCAACATAAAGAAAATAAAAAACAGCTGAAACATTTTGATCCAGCAATCATTGCGCCTCACTTGGCTTAAATGGTATGCAGAAGCCTATGGGTACAGGCAAATGTACACATTAGGGGAGAGTAAATGAGGCTGTGGATTTCTGCCGCAATAGTTGTTGGTGTACCCCACAGCAAATGTAAATTCCTGCTTCAAGAGTTACTTCATTCCCATAGCACTTCAGGTATTTGCTATGGAGGAGCATGTAGCATGCTGTTTATGTAGGAGAGGTGAACTTGGCACTGCATTTGACAATTTCAGTATGTAGAGCGTACTGAAATACTATTCCCAGGTCAACTGAAAACTGTCTTGCTCTGTATAAACTGTAAAATTTGTTATAATGACTGCTAATGGTAGAAATCCCCTCCTTAAAATGTTTTTGTTTCTTTAGGTTATGACACATCTACGTGTGATATATGAGCGCATGAACCAGTCTCTCTCCTTCCTCTACAATGTGCCTGCTGTGGCCGAGGAAATCCAGGATGAAGTTGGTATGCAAACTATTAGTTCAGAAAAAGGGAAATATTTCTGTGATAAGAAATCACCACCAAAAGCTGAGTTGCAGCATCATACTTCTACTGATATACTGTCCCAGCTGACAATGTTCCTTAATTGTGAATCAAATTCTAATGAATATGTGGGCTAGGAGAGAATACGAACTAAATGGAAGATGTTGCTCATAGGTTGCTTTCAGAGGAGACTTCCTATCTCTTTGAAATGCAGTTTCATCATCATTATATGCAGACTTCATTAGTTCCTGTATAATCTATGCAGTGACATCATCGTATGGCCCTTGTTGTTAACATATTCCCTGAAATATGTTAATTTACATT
>VXAV01011534.1:0-17537 GCA_013399715.1 Alectura lathami
ACGTGAGGCTCACCGGCCTGTAGTTCCCCGGGTCTCCCTTTCTCCCACAAGATTTTTCTAATATTCAGAATCTTGATGCTATTGTGGAGCAAGGCCCAAAGGAGAACTTCAAAATTTAACGCTCTGCTTCATGTTTTAAGGAAGATAGTTTAAAAGCCAGTTGAGCTGCTCTAGTTTCAAAACCATACCAAACACACAAGTAGGAGCCACCTTATTTTTGGAACTGAGTTTGAGGCAACGCAGGTGAAGAACTGCACTGAGAAAGCTGCTGTCACGTTGAACCAAACCTGATAAACCTCAGAAATCAGGAGCCCCCCCCATGAAAGCCCAGGCAGATCTCAGGTTAGAGTTGCCACGTCCCTCTGCTTTGCCCTTGTCTAGAAACCAACAGTGAATAGTTCGTTACAGAGCTATCTGGAGGCAGTCTGGGAAAGTGTCACTCTCTCCCATCATTTCCTAAAATAATGAGGCCAGAGCACAAGATGACATGTGGTGTCTCTTGGTATTTTCACCCTTTTGATGTTGGATGTGCTCCTCTTCAGAGCTCTTTACTACCGCATGAAAGATTTTTACAGCCTAAAGGAAAAGCAGGTGTGCCCCCGTCAAATAACTGACAGCAGCACTTACCTGGGCTCCTCTAGAGTACGACCTGAAAATGGTGCAAAATCGTCCTTGCCCCGAGGTGTCCCTGCAGTGAAGAAAACCAGAGTTACACCTATGAAATTTAGGGGGGAAGGAAAAAAAATTCAAATCCCAGACTGCACATCTCACATTGGAATAGAAACGTTAGAACAGGCATCTTACAAGATAGACCAAAAAAAAAAAAATACAAGCAGCATATACAAGGTAGAAGAAAGAAATTAGCTGTTTGTTAGAAAAATGAGGACATTCAGCTCCTGAGAGAGCAGGATTATAATTAAACCATGAAACTACACACTGTTGAGTCAGTCACTGCGGCTGAGAACATGGTGTTCGCTCCCTGTTTAACGATTCACACTGAATACCAATATCGCAGTTATTTCCTACACGCCTTGACAGAGGGATGTTCAGTTTCATGTTTCAGGGCCTGTGTCATTTCCTACTAGATCCAGATGAAACAGAACAGGGGCAGACTATCCTCCTGTCTCATCTACAGGATTCTTGTGGCACTTCCTCAGCAGTTTAAACCTCAAAGCTGGACCAGAAGGACTCCAGGCCTTCTTCCAGTGCTGACGAATAAGGAAGCAGTCACCCCTCACGTGCAGTGCTCTCACGTCTCCATCCCAGAGCCAGGTTCTCCCGTGAGCCCAGCTCTCCAGGGATTTTCCACACACTGTGACCAAGAGTCTACTCATTGCTCTCCTTAGAATTTTCTGCTCGAGGCAGTGACAAACATCCAGGCTTCTGCAGGAGCTGAGGGCTTCCCCCACATGGTGTTTCTAATTGTCTCCTGTGTATTTCTCATCCTAGGATTTCAGGGAAGTCCGGTATTACTTCCAAAACAGTATTCCCACAGTGAGCAAGAGCTGGATGGGAACAGTCAGGTGTGACAGAGGAAGTCTCAAACAGGACCACTCTGACAAGGGACAGCATGCTGCTTGTGCTCCTCAGCAACGGAAAGGGGTCTGATCTGCCAGAATAACTCACTGCTAAGGGGAGCTAGCAAGCCTCACCCTCTGACTGGGGATGCCCCGCACTCTCCATGCCTTGGTGCGGCACCCCACGCGCAGTGCTGCCCAGTCTGCTCACCGGTACTGTGCCCACAGCCACAGCAGCTCAGAACCCAAACTCACCAGAGTTCCAGCTTGACCCTTCTGCCGTCCAACAAGATGGTGGTAGTCTTGTAGTCAATTCCTAGGAGGAAAACAATACAAAGCTGAGCCAACAGAGCAGGCCTTCAGGGACGGACAAGAAAGCTGCTTTGCTCGCTCGTGCCCATCATTTCATGTTTACAGACAGCGATATCTTCCTCCCTCTTGCTCTACTGCATTTTTGTGTAGGGCTACAGAAACCTGATAGAAACAGACCTCTGCTTCAGAGCAAACAGTACTCTTGTGGAGTTCTTTCCCTCTTCCCCAGAAACACTGTAACCCCTTAGATTGCTTCCTATTTCTCCATTAATGGATAAAACTCATTAAGGCTCCAGCTGTAGGGCATCCAGTGGTTTGTAGCACTGTCACTTGGGGCAGCGCTAAGATACAGCCTCCCAGTGCTGAGCCAGACAGAACGATTTCAAAGCATCTCTGCTAGCTCAGGATGCAGATCCAGCATCTCTGCATGCACACCACTGCCCGAAACACTCAAAGGACACTTGGGGAGGTGGTGATGCTGAAAAGCCCGTCCAGAGAATACAGTTGCATCTTATCAGCTACCAGGACAGAACAGATACTGAGGACTCCACAAGGGAGGCATACCTGCTACTCCTGCTACTAAAAACATGCAAACAAACAAAATGTTCCACTTCATTGAAACAGTGAAGTCTGAGACTTGGCAGTGGAGGAACTGACTCCAGTGACAATGTATTTTGGAAGAACATTATTTCCTCTGCCATCATCATCTACAGCCTGTACTGCAGAATAACGCAGCGCAGTCGGTGTGAGCCCAGAAAGCCCTCAGCTCCAAGCTCTGCCAGGTCAGGGCCATGCTCCATGGCCTCCATATTTCATTTTCCTTCCTCTGGGCAGAGAAACAATTTGAAGGGTTTCACATCAGGGTCACATGGGCCTGCGAATTGGGTCAGGAAGCCACGGCTGATGCAACTTCAGAGCAGGTTCCTCCAGCAGCAAAGCTGCACACCAGACGGCGGTCAGACGAGGCAGAAAGCACAACCCCAAATTTGCACTGGGGGTGCCCAGCCTCTTTAGATACACAGATCTTGTTACAACCAGGACCCGGGCACAACCACACCCCCCATCCCCCTGCGGCTTCCCCACGAGAAGAGCTCCACCACTGCACACCCACTGGAGAGCACAAACTAATTGACAGCTGCCTTTAATAATGCCAAGTAGCTCCACTCAGATCGCATCATCTTTGTTTTCTCCTCCAGCCACCAGATATCAAACTCTAAATTTATATTAAAAGCTCGTTGTTGTGTGACCACCTGTATTTCCCTTCTTCTGCAAGGATACTGCCCCGAAAACCAAACAGACGAGTTTGTCAATAAGGCAAATGGATTTTTTCCTGAGTCATCAGCAGGAGCTCCCTGTTAGTGAAAAACAAATTAGATTTCAGCCTTCACAGGGTGCTAATAAAAGGCAATAAAGATAATTATCTTAAATTCCAAACTATTTCCAGTGCTTTATTACAGAAAACAGACACTTCACATTTTATCTTCCTCCAGAGACGGGTGAGCGGTTTGTATTTATTTTCAGGAGGATGTAAATCTCCTGTCTCCAGGGACAGCAAGCAGCCCCGCCGCAGCAGTGAGCCTGCCTGGGAGCAACCCCACATCTCCTCCCAGTTCCCAGCCTGGGACCAGCCACCCGCCCACCATTCCCACCTCAGACAAGGCATGCTGGTGCATTTGTCCCTGCAGATCTGTACTGCAGACCCAAAGGAAGCACCAGGCCTGGCTCCCATGCTCACAGCCAGCTGCCAGTCTCCTGGTTGTGCTCCCCGGCCTCAGGGCAGCCTGGCCTCGGCCTCGCCAGAGCTTGTCCCGCATGTCAAAATGCTGGAGGTGAAGGGCAGTGGCCTTTGAGGATGCCATCCTCGCAGGACTGCGATGAAATCAGCCCGAGGAACACACGCGTACTCAAGCGAAAAGCAAAGCTGCTTTGTCTTTATATTCTAGGCTACATTCAGCATTTACACATACCTGGTCAAGCGAGTCGGAAGGAAGCAATGCATTTTTTTTAATCTTGCATGCAACTGCAATTGGACTAAGGGCTAAATTACACAGTATTTTGAGAAAAAAAAAAAAAAAATCTACCTACAAGCTCAGTGGTAAGGACAAGGACTGTGAAGCTGCAACATCTGTGAAAACTTTAGCTTTGACTTCTCCCTTCCATACACCCAGCGCATCAGACCAGCCCGAAGGGACTCCCACCATACTCTCACCTTAAAGTTTGCACCTAAGCTTTTTTTTTTTTTTTTAAATAGATCTGTTCAGCAGCTGGCAGCTGGCTTGGTGCTTGGAGCAGGATGCAGGTCCCACGTGCAGTCCCCACCCAACACAAGTCAAACCCAGGGCTCAGCAGCGCTGCTGCCCCTGCCAGCCACAGATGTCCCTAAACCAACGGGACTCACCGCCCGCTGCCTCGCTCACAGCGGCACCGAGGGGGACAACAGAGCAGGGCTGTCCCTACCAGCGGCCTGCTCGAGACCCTTGTCAAGCAGCCCAGCCTGCAGCAGCTCCAGGCTTGGAGCCTTGTCCCTGGGCTCCGGGGACAGGGGCTGCTCTCCCACCAGGCGCAGCAGCCGCTAGATGTCATTGTCGCGCAGAGCCTGCTGCCGGTGTGACAGTCCTGGCCGTGCTGCACCACAGCCGCTCTTTCGTCCTTTCGTTTTGGGCAGCTCAGAAGTAAATTAGGGGAAGTTTTTAAAATTTAACTCCTGCAGTTGCCAGGGTTTCCCCCACCTGAGCGTCACCTCTGCTCGCAGCGGCGTACAGCTCATTTCAAGACTGACATTTCGGCTCCGCCAGCGCAGGCTCTCACCACCCAGAAGGGATGCGCGGCCGCAAGCCCCACGCGATGCTCCTGCAGCTCCTGCCACCTCACCGCCACCACCCTGCCCAGCCCGTGGGCACGCAGCACTGCAGGAGGAAACAGCAAGTGAGCGTCAAGCAAGGCTATCAGCCCACCTTTCCTGACCAATATCTAGTGTGATGCAACAAAACGAATGAAGCTCGGAGAACAAGTCGGGGCTGTTCTCTGTAATTTCGCATTCAGTCCAACTCCTCTGCTATTTTTTTCAGCCCTACTTATGCTGCTGCCACCTCAGCCTCGCTGTTCAAGCAGCCGGCCAACCCGTCACGCAGCGCTCTGTTGTCACCAAGGCTGTGACAGACACCCTGTTCCCCTCCACAGAGCTGGGTTTCATGCACGAGCACCACAATCATTCCCAGGCAAGACTCCAGGGCATCCCAACCTTTATTCCTTCTGCCAGTCGGTATATGGGAAACCTAAACACAAGCTACTTTCCCATGGGAATCGGCAGGGTGTATTCAGGAATCTCTGACCTATTCCAAATTACTCATGCCAAGCACAGGATGCTTCACATCAATACAAAGTGAGACAAAACTTAGCTTAGTTAGAATCTGGACTTTCAGCTGGAAGATTACATCTGAAGTAACCAGGAAAAGCAAAGCCCCGCCAAGAAGTGACAATTTTCTCCCAGCGCTGCCAGCCTCCCTGCCCTGGGAACTCGCTGCCCTGCGGAACACAGCCCGACGCCCTCAGCCAGCCCCCCCCATGCCCTCTGCACGAGCAGCAGCACGCCAAAAGTAGAACAGGGGCAGCAGTGGGCAAGCAGGCACATGGGCTGGGAGGTCACTGGAAAAGGTACAAAGACAACGGGGACACATTTCATGCTGCTCTTGAGCTCTTCCCTTAAAGAGACTATCAGGAGAATTGCTTTAAATAGTTTAAGTGAGCAGGGTTCTGTAAATATTTCCTGCTGTAAGCACAGTAGCTTCTTGGTTTTATGTAAGTTTTTGCTTTGGAGAAAAAGAGTCTACAACTGCAAAACTCCTAAGACCAACTCTGCCCTAGCACCCGTGCAGGGGACCAAACAGGTTTCCCCTCCTTAAGGAGGGGAACCTGCACAAAGTTCTCCCAATTTGCCTTTGCAGAAATAAAGAACAGCACATGTTTTTTCCTCCTTTGGATTTCCAAGGCAATCCTCAGTCAGTGCTAGGATGAAAACGAGTCCAGCTTTCCATAAGCCCAGGCAGCTGATGAAGCCAATGTTACATTTTAGGTTTCTTGTTGGCCCTGAATACAGCCCTCCTCCAGAGAGGCTCTGATAAGACAACCCAGCCAGCAAACCACCGCAGCGGTGTAAATCCACACATGGCACAGCTGGGAGAGCTGGGAGCAGCGTGGAAGAGGGGTGAAGGAGCCTGCCCCACCTTGAACCGAGCTGTCAGCAGGTTTGCCTGCAACCTTTCTCCCTGTCTGCGCTGCACCAGGCAGGCAGCAGCATCTGCAGCTTGCATCTGTGGTGTCTGAGAAAAACGCAGTTCCACTACAAATCTGGAGCAAAAGACATGCCAGGTGACATTCAAAAATCTCTTCCCAAAAAAAAAGGAAAAAAAAAACAAACATAATTTTAGGACAAGCTTGCTTTCTGTAAAGTCAGTTTGTGCAAATCAGACCAGCCAAAGACGCTTTCGTCACTTCAGTCAATAGCGGGGTTCTCCAGAGCTCCATTTTGGGGCCAGTTCTTTTTACTTCTTTTATCAATGAACAATACTGGAAAGTACGTCAATTTGCAGAAGGCACTGAAAAGGGAGGAGCTGTTGACTCTGTGGGGAGTAGAGATGCCTTGCACAGAGATGGTGACAAATTGGAGGGCTGGGCAACCACCAACACCATGAGGTTTAACAAGAGCAAGTGCCGGATCCTGTGCTGGGACGGGGCAGCCCTGGCTCTGTGCACGGAGCGGGGGGCGAGATGCTGGAGAGCAGCCCCTGGAAAGGGATCTGGGGGTGGGGGTGATGGCAGGGTGAACCTGAGCCAGCAGCGTGCCCTGGAGCCAAAAGGGCCAGCGGTGCCCTGGGGTGCCCCGGGCCCAGCACTGACAGCTGGGCGAGGGCAGGGGTTGTCCCGCTCGGCTCTGCCTGCTGCGGCCTCACCTCGAGCACTGGGGGCAGGGTGGGTGCCACAGTGTCAGGAGGACATAAAGCTGTCAGAGAGCGTCCACAGGAGGGCTGCGGGGATGGGGAAGGGTCTGGAGGGCGAGGGGTGTGAGGAGCGGCTGAGGGCCCTTGGTGTGCTGGGCCCAGAGCAGAGGAGGCTGAGGGGAGGCCTCATGGCGGCCTGCAGCTCCCTCCCGGGGCAGCGGAGGGGCAGGCGCTGAGCTCTGCTCTCTGGGGACAGCGACAGGGCCCGAGGGCACGGCATGGAGCTGCCTCAGGGGAGGGTCAGGGGGTGCTGGGAAAAGGTTGTGCCCCAGGGGGTGGTGGGCACGGAACAGGCTCCCCAGGGCAGTGGGCACGGCCCCGAGCTGCCGGAGCTCGAGGAGCGTTTGGACACCGCTCTCAGACACAGGGGTTGGGTGGTGCTGGCCGGGGGTTGGACTCTGTGATCCCTGTGGGTCCTTTCCAGCTCGGGATATTCTGTGATTATATGATTTCTTCAACAGTTAGCTTCCTGTTCAAGGGAACAATGAATCCACCACCTTACTTTGTTAGCCTACCCACAATAAAAACACAACACACATTACTTGAACTTCATTAAAAAAATACAATCATCTCCTCCAGCTCGCAGACACACTCTGTATAATGCCACCTCAGCCTTTATTTTCTTTTTCAAACTGAATTTAGTTTATTTGTAATTCAAAGCAAGTCACCAACCCATTTCGTGTTCTGTACGGTCAACAGTCAAAATGTGAGGTGTACAACGATGAGCTAGGGCCATTCCTTCTTTCAAGGCCATATCTAAATAGGTAAAAAAGATGCATTGAATAGACCTTCACTACCTGGCTAATACTGCTTTTTAACAAATTGCTCCATCTGTAGACACAGTCAAAGGAGAGTGGCTCCGTTCTGCAACTCTCCCAGTAACCAGCCCATCTGAGCTCTCAGAGGACAGCCAGTGGAGGAGATGTGCCAGAGCTGCTGGGACCTCCAGAGGCTTCCCAGTGCAGCAGAGCTCCAGCAGTGGCTTGCAAGCCACCTAGGAGCACTCATCACACCACCGTAGTGCTCTCAGAGCAAGTCCAGGAGCCCACTTCCATTTGTGTCAGGACAGCTTTGTCACCAGTACAACCAAAGCCAACACACCACTGCTGTTTAACTGAAAACATTCAATTTCACCCAGACACTTCTGTTTTTCCTTACAGATCATCAGCTTTGCAAAGGTCCAGAGAAAGGTCCAGGACCAAACTCTCCGGTATTTACTCCCTAAGTTTGCGTAGGACGCCAGCACAGGCTGTTGGGAGGGGTGGGAACTCCCAAGGCAGCGACTCAAGGGACACTGAACTCAACCCCCGCAAGATCAGCCTGCACGTCCACACATCCCTGCCCAGCCCTCCGTCCCCACCCACACAAGGTGCTTCTGGAGAAGGATGCAGCATATGAGGGGCGGGAAAGCCCTGAACAACCAGCCTTAGTCACCCTGATGGGGGAGCTTGTCATTCAGTGGCTGAAATTAAATGACCTTTAAGGTCCCTTCCAGATTCTAGAGGGGAGAACAGGCTTGGTGCCATCCTGGTCAGGGACTGCTGGAATCTGGGGGGAAAGCAGACCTGGAATCTGAAATAATAATAATAAAAAAAAACATGTCCAAGATTTAACTTCCTGCAGTTTCCCAGTGACCTCAGGTAACCAGCTGAGAGCAGCTGGCTGCAACGCAGTGTGTTCATGAAGATGCCCAGGAGAAAGCGATGCAGGTCTCTGGGCATATGGCAAATAAATAACAGGAAAAAAAAAAAGTGAAGGCATGATGTGACTGTAAAACAAGGGAACACCACTGGGGTATTGAACAAACCTTGTTTGTCCTCACAGCGTGGTGGGCTACAGAGACAGACTGCAACAAATCTGTAGTACAAGTGTCATGGAAATCCTTACTCAACAGACAAGGAAGGATCAGAAGCCATGAGCATCTTGCACACAGCTGCACTCACGGCAGTGAAAACAATCACTTAAAGCACATGAATACCAAGAAAGACTTCAGGGCAGGTCAAGAGAACAAATAATTTTTTCTTCCCTTCTGTAAAAGGAAGATGTTAAGAACAAATCTCCAACAGGGCTTCTTAACAGGAAGGACTTTCAGAGATTCTGCTAAGCAGAGAGGGGGAAATTTGGTTTACCACCTTTTACACCAAGGTAATTCTGTGGATCTCAGCAAGAACACCATAAACAATTCTGAATTTTCAGAACTATCCCCTGGCTCAGCCCCAGCCAAGATGCTGCTGCTGGGAGCAGGACCAAGCCTGGCACCAGCGAGGCTGCCACAGCTCTAGGTCCCAGGTTGCAGACAGAGCCAGGGAGACTGTTAGAAAATGGAATTCGGGCAGACCGTGCTAATCAGCACCAGCTGAACTCACCAACCAGAAACCAGATACGGGCAAAAACAGCGCAGCCTGCTCATGGAAAGGACCAAATTCACCTGTGCCCACCTGAGAGGTGCAGTTGACCTCTTCGTGAAAATACTTGCTTGCATGTACAAGACAAGCTGCTGAAAGCTCCCTCCCTCTCCTCCATGCAGAGCCTGTGCAAAACTTTCAGGTAGGTTAATAAGAGAAAAAAAAACAGGTTATTAAACCCAGGCAAAAACCAGCACAGCGAGCACGCACATCCAGCAGGCTGCGTGGCAGCGCTCCTGCACTCAGCCCAGCCTCCAGTGCAGAAACTAATCTATCCCAAATACCAGCAAGAACTGAGGAGTGTCCAAAGATGACTGCTTATCCTGCCAAGTCCCTGGGTGTTGCAGATATTAACAAGAAGTTTCTCAGCCACGACTGACGTGGCTGGGTTTTAACATCCAAAACCTCTCCCTGTGCAAGCCAGCAGGGCCAGCACAGTGCACGGAGAGTGACCAGACACAGCTCTGACTTGCGAATCCCCCCCAGGCCATTAAACCCCTCCCGGTCACGCTTTCACAGAGGCAAGATCCCCCTGCACCAGGGCTCATGTCCCACAGCATCGCTCACACCATGGGGCAGGTAGCCCGGTCCCCACTCACACAGCTCCCCATCCCTCCAACCTCCCACCCCCTGCCACCTCCCCCAGGACACAGAGGGGCTGCACTCACACCTGGCACTTTGAAGAACTGTTTGAGGTGATGTGGTCAATAAAGAGTCAACCTACAGTTACCAAATGCAGCAGCCAAGTTGTTCCACACAGCGTGAAACAGGCAGAACACGTAGCCAGGACCATTAGGAGTTCCACATAGCTCAGTTTTAGTTCAGGTTTTTGTTTTTTTCCCCTCCAGACTTAGGCTGGTGAGGGCACAAAAAGCACACGAGCAAAGAACAGACAAAGCCGAAGACTCATACCAGAACTGTGCACTTGTAGGCAAAGATTGATAGGGAAAGAATTGTCACTCCACTTGTCAAATGAGGCAGGACAGAAATTACAGCAGCCCAGAAGGCCCTTGTGAGCCACCGGACAGGCTCTCCAAGCAAACCCTTCAGTGGAGGTGCTCCTCTGCAGCGTGCAACAGCCGTCAACCATTACCAAAACCCTCTCCCAGGCAGAAGGCAGCTGCTGGGGCCAGCACTGAAGCGAGCTGTGCACTGAAGATGCATCATCTGTAAGCGATACTAAGTCCTTCAGAAAAATGCGGTATGAGCACATCAACAGTAGCTGATGCAAAAAGCAAATTCAATCCATTCAAGTAACAACTGATGAAGTCATACAACCTGAAAAAAATGTGTACAACAGCACATTAACAGCAGCCACTCAGCTCATCAGTCCAGAGCTGTAAGTCACAGAAAAAAATCCCTTCCAAACAACACATGAGCTCATCAGCTTGAGTCATGCATTCAACTCCCTACTCCGTACACAAATAACAAATTATCTTCATCAGGAACAGGGGTCAACAAAACATATGGCTTAGAACAAAGATGGATTCATCTCGCGTTGGTGCCTTTTGGCACTAACATGTACCCCATGGCGTTGCTTTTTGGCTTTAAGCATGGTGAGAAAGTTCCTGAACAGCATCACTGCAAAACAGCCCCGGCTGGCGCCTGCCGAGCTGGAGCAGGGGCTCGGAAAGCAGGTGCTCCCAGCCCTGCGCTGCACCGCACCGTGATGAGAAGCCACCTCAGGAACAAGAGGTCTCTGCTCCTGGTGAGCGAGCACCCAGGAGAGCAGTGCTGCTCCACGCAGTGCACAGGAGAACAGAGCAGCTGGAGGCCATCCGCTCCAGCCTTCACCACCTCCTCACAGCAGCAAATACAAACCCCGTTCCTGCTGCACCACCCAGGGAGAAGCAACTCAGCCATGAGTGCATCACACGAGGTTCAGATGGAGAGTCACAAACAGGCTGCCCACTGCAGCATCTTCATCTCCAGCTACCGACCCGCAGGTGGAATCGCGGACCAGAAACTGCTTTTTTGATTTCACAGCCAGCCAAAAGCAAAACACGTTCAGTCCCCTGTGGGAAGCCCAGATTTGCAGAGCACTTGACCCACTGGCTGCCTGCTCCACACCCCTGCAGTGCTTGGGCAGCACAGGGTGCCCACAGAGGAACTGTTCCACGCTCAGCTCTGGATGACAACTGCAGCTGAAAACCGTGCTTGGAGCCAGAAGGAAATCTGTACCCAAAGCTCCAGCCATGCCAGTGGACGCCCAGCAAGCTGCAGAACAGTCAAAAGTCAGCCCAGAATTGGGAATGTTAAGTGGGTTTGTCCTTTAGAAGAAAATCAAGATTGATTTTATGCACAGAAGCTACTACAAACAAAAGAGTTTCTTCATGCTTTGCAGTTCAGATGTCCATAAAAACGACACAGCTGCACCCAGAAACAAAGACAGCCTGTGAGGAAGCATGGCAGGGCACCACAACAATCCTCATTGTTGCAAACACCAAGATGCACTTGGAGGCAAACAAAACATTCAAGAAGGTCTCAGCGTGTGAAATACCTTCACAACACTGGCTTAACATTGACGCCTCTTGACACTGCGTATGTGGACGCCGTGCCCGATGCACGCCAGCTCCAGGTTTTGCCTGTTGGATGGTCCCCTTGCAACAGCACACGTTGCTGCACGCCCAAATTTGCGGAGAAAAGGCTGCTGCCTGTTAGCTGCGCTTAGGTGCATTAAGCACTGTGCCATCCACACGTACCCCAGTACCGGGAGCACCCTGCGTACCATGCTGCAGCCTGAAGTCTCCCCAGGTCCTCCTGCTGACCTGGAGCTGTTGCAGAACAAAACTCACCCCAGCTACCTCAGCTGCAATCACTGAGCCTGACTTCTGCTGTTACTAGGAGAAAACTGGCATTTTAGTCCTTTTAGAAAGACTGGATTTTACCCTTATAATACAGGTAACCCTACCAGCACGCAAGCACGGCCTACCCAAGGAGGCATCTTTCAGCAAGCACGCGTTTTTCTCACACAGCGAGCAGCAGACGGGCTCTACCAGGCAGGATCAGCTCTGCACAGCTTCTCCTCACAACTCAGGTGTTCAAATTTTAAAAATATAATATTGCCTGATTCCTAATGGGGTAATGAGGCAAAGAGAAGGTAGAAGACTAAAATCCAGAAGGCTACAGCAGTGCGGAAGTGTTCTCAAAAGGCAGAAGCCCCGTTTGACAGAACTAAATCCCAGAGCTGATGCTGCACCCTTACTACTGCTACTTTTGCAGGAACGGGCAGACCTCGGACGGGGGGGCAGACCCCAGCTACAACCCTCTGTGTCCCAAGGAAAGTTTCTGTCTGCTTCAGATGAGACCCATCTCTCAGCAAACACTGAGCTAAACAGCACGGGGGGGCTGAAGATCTCACATCAGAGCTTCCTTCCTCCTCCTCAGCCTGAAGTCAAATGGAAACTGGTGTGACATAAGGCTCTTGTATCACTGCTGGTGGAGTGAGCAGCCTGGGCTGCTGGGGGAAGGTGAGGGGTAGAGGGGAAGCTCAGAGGGCAAGGAAAGGAGAGAAAAGCAAGGCTGTAAAACCTCATCTCTGAAACCTCAGCTTGCAGCGTAAGCTGCTTGCCAGTGCGGCAGGAAGATGCTCTGCTCTTCAGAAGAGGGAGGGAGGGAGCGAGCTGCCGGAGGAAAACGTGCCAGGGAACAGCTGGAAACAAAAGCTGAGGGAGACGGGGCAGAGAAGGAGGAGACATTTTACATGGGCTTTCCTGTGTGGCTTACATCGGAAGAAACACCCACCAACAGAGCAGACTGTCATCTCCTGACCGGGAAGGACGAAAACCTCCTTGCTTTTAAAAAAGAAACTCAAAAAATGATCAGAAACTTTTAACTCCATTTAGTGGAAGAGCATTCTAGCCATATTTCAGTTTTATACCACTCAGCTGAGATCACCTCTGTGGGCCTGAGGCTTGGACACACACAGCCAGCTAAAACCAAAGCCTTCTTACAGAGGCACAGGCGGTGGGAACTGCCCAGGCCGCTGAGAGCTCTGCCAACAACTGCCCAGCTCTGCAGAAACACACCTGGAAGGTGAAGCATGCAAACAACCTAACAGGCTGTGTGTCCTCTGTCCTGACTTGAGGGAGAGCAGAAGACATCAAGACCTACCTGGGACTTGGTTTCAGGTTTTCTTGTTTAGTTTTGGCTCTTTAAGCTTCAGCCACAGCTAGGTAGTCCCACACCAAGCAGAGATAGAGGTTCAATACAGTATGTTCAGAAATTTTGTACACAAAGGGAAAGAAATAAATGAGGGAGAAATAGGAGATGCTGGAGTTGTTCCCAAGCCAAAGCCTGCTCTGAGATCAATTTCGCATCCAGGACGATGTGGAAAAATCCATCCCTGAAGGACAGCGGTGCAAGCGCAGGCAGACACGGTGGCCTGCCTCTCACACGCTCTCCACTCCTCCAACGGCCTGAAGAGATTTCCAGCAGCACAGCTGAGCAGGGAAAGCAGACTGATCCTGCAGCCACCACAGGGACACGACAGCACATCTTCTCTTAGAAGGTTTAGCCTCAATCCAGGCCCCACCAGAGCACTAAAACCTCAAAATAACACATTATTCCCATCACCACCGAGTCATGCCATTGCCTCAGCACTGCTCCGGCCAGAGATCTCACCAACCACGGGTACAGTCAGCAACGGGTGCCTGCGTGCTCAGGAGTGACCGGTGAGGTGCTGCCAGGATTACAGAGGCCCTCTCCTCCCAGAAGCTGCACGTTTAGAACAGAAATTCATAGCAGCCCCTAGATGACATTTCTGGTTGCACCCTCTGAGGGCAACAGGGCAAACAGAGATAACTGCTGTAGAGAAAAGTTTGAGATGAACAGCACAGGGAGCTCCAAATTGAGATAACAGCAAAGAGCTGCAGAGGAAAACGTGTCCGAGGAGGTGGCCACTCAAGGAGACAACGTTATCTTTGGGTACAGAGCACGCAGCAGTGTGGAAGCAACTGGAAGCACCTGAGTCACACCGCAGTGACGCTGTGCAGGGCATCCTCCTACTGCAAGCCAACAAACGAGCCAGTCAGGACTGCTTTGGTGTAAGCACGCTAACAACGGGATGTTCCAGAAAGGCTCCGTGAGCAGCAGGCTGCTCCCCGCCTCAACGTGACCCCAGCACATCCTGCTTCCAGAGCCGGGCGGAGCTCTGCAGCCAGCAGGGCAGCTGTCCTGCTGCAGCACCTGGGGAAGGACGAGGACAGCACGCAAGCGACAAGCGTGCAGCTGACTCATACCCGTGAGCAAGGCGTGCAGCTCTGCTCTGAGGCAGCTGCAGTGCCACAGCTCAGAGCGCAGGGCTAGGACAGCGCTGTGCCTGGGGAGAAAGCGGGAGTGCCACAAGGGGAAAGTTCTGGTGGAAAGACAGGGTTTGGGGTCTGGCCCTCCAGCCGTCAGGAGTAGTAGTGGGGCTCAGAGCAGCTACCTGCCTCCACAGCAGCAGGGTTGGGAAGTTTGAGGGAGACAGCTGGGAAGGACAAGAGGGGAAGCTCAGAAGAAAGAACCCTAATGTTCTCCCAGAAGCTCACATTTTCCCCCAAAGACCGGTATGAATGCTTCAGGCCTTTTGAAGCTGCCCCAGAAAAAGTAAGTTTAATTCACCTCAGTCACAAACCCTTCTGGCTGGGGGTGCCAACATCCAGCCACATGGCACAAGCAGTGCTCCCAAGGGGCAGACCCTGCTCTGCGCAGGGAGCATACCCGGCCCGAAGCTCCTTGAGACCAACGCTCTCAGCAGCTTCAGCATCAACCCAGCGAGAAGCACAGGTGACAGCTGGACCCCAGACCTCTCAAACTGCCATGTTTATGCCTCCAGAAGCTCTGCATCCAGTGTTTGATGTAGCACAAGGCACAAAGCTGTGAGGCTGTGTTGAGAAGTGATGCTTTGGCTCCGGGATCCTGAACAAGAACAGACAGAAGCGCTGTACTGTGTTAAAAGCACACATCATGCAGCGTTCCAGGCTTTCAGAACCGGGCAGGAGCAAGCAGAGGCTCCTCAAACCTCACCGAGGACATGCTGATAGAAAAAGGGCTTTCTTATCCTTAGTCGCCCACTTTTCTAACATCTCGCTGCTCACAGAGAGAAGAAACCCTCAAATTCTCTTCTAGATACTGGCAGATGAACAGGAAAAAAACATAGAGCTTCACTTCTAAAGGTGGGTCATCCCAGAGCTGAAAGGAAGATATTTCACACTGCATTTCAAAATCCTGCATCAAAACAGCTGTCCAGCACAGGGAAAGCAGGAGACCCCAAGGACACAGCACAAAGGAACCCCTGCCCTGCCCCTTCCCCACAGAGGTTAGGCGTGAGGGATCTGAGCACGAGGCGTGACATGTCCCAGTCACAAGACCAACCTAGAGCACACTCTGATCCTGGCAAGTTCTGTCTCCTGGACAAAAGAAACAAGCCGTGGATGATACAACGTTTGTTTCAGATTAGGATGTGGGTGGGGTCTGGGAGGGAACAGGGAGGAGGATGCACTAGCAAGGATTAGTCTCACAGAGAGCCTCCACGTAACGCTGTCTCTGGCTTTGGGACAGCATTAGGCAGGTGTCAAGAAGGAAGGAGGGCACTGAGTGGTCACCAGGACCAAGTGCTCTCGCATCGAGGCTGCTCCATGGGGGTACAGTTGCAGCAGGCAGGCAGGAATCTTGTCCCTTCAGTATGTGCATCCCCACTGCTCCAGGACGGAGGGCATCTGACTGCTGGGGCTGTCAGGAACATCACTGCTGCCAAATTCATTCTGATTCCAAAGCTGCTCAGTCTGATTATCCAAGAGGCACGTAGTTTAGCAGAGGCAACAGAAGCAGACACTATCAAAGCATATATCACTGTAAAAAAAAAACCCAGCATATGACCTAATTCCCTAATTAGGGATGGGTTCATTTGCCTCCAGAAGACAAGGAAGGTTCTGAAAATATTAGTTCACTGAGTCACAGCTCATTGGGTTCTGCACAAATATCAACGAACCCATCGCATGCTCACTTCCCAACCACCCTTACTACTCCTGCATCTCAACAACGGTCAAAAACGTTTTTATTCAAAGGAAACTCCAGCATTAACACTCCACTTAACACACCGCCCCCGTTACCGTCCCCATCCCCTCCTGCTCAGTAAGCCTCAGTCCCAGGGAGCAGCTCTACCGCTCTCGGATGAGGTGGGTTCCTTAGGGATGCAAACTCCCTTCAGGGACGCTTAAAAGCACCGAGCACCTCCTCGAAGGCAAACCGCACAAGCACAGCCAGACGTCCACGCAGATGAATGATACCACAGCCTTCTAGCTCCAGAATTTGCTACTCTCATTCCACAGCCATCCTGCCTTCTGAGTCACTGCCTCTCCGTAAACACCTGCAGAGCAGGTACGCTCTTGCATCAGCTCCCACAGCACTGGCAGTAGCTCTGAGGACTTGGGGTGCAGTCAGGAGCAGAGCCACGCCACGCCTTCACGCTCTGAATTCAGCCAGCCTCAATTCCAAGCACTGAGAAGCACACAGTTCTCTCAGACTCCAGTTCACAGACAAAACTGAGCACCAACTGCTCCAGCCCTCAGGTCACCCACCGGGACGGCGCAGGATCTGTACTGCATTGCTTCTGTCGAGCCCCTGGGGCCATTACTTTGGAATTGAGACTGGGGAGAAGGATGACAGATTGAAGATCACCCCAGGACCCACACCCTGCCAGGCTGCGTTACGCTTTAACTGCGGCGCAGGGATGTAGGAAATAGCACAGTGCCACTCCTTGGCTCTTAATTACAGTCTTGTGACACTATAGTTAATGGTCTGTCATGGGCTCCACTAGAAGCCTTGATGTTTGCGGGAGGTGGACAAATGAAGCTCTGCTCCCAGCAGTCAGCCACCGAGTCATAACAGCTTCAGTCTGGAAATAACGTTCCTGTTCTTTTGTTACCGACCCTGCTTCCTTTCAGTGCGGCTCAGCCCTCGCCTTAACCCCTGCAGCGATAATGGAAAAGCAGCCTTGGCTCCGTGAGCAGGCAGCGGAGGCAGAGCCGTTTGGTAATGGTCCAGCTAGCTGCAGGATTTGCACACCGAGCGATTACATCAGACATCAACTTCTCTGCCACCTCTCCAGGCGGATCCTCCCGCAGACCCTCACGATGCGAGGGCAGCCGGGGCCTCCCCCCTAGCGCGAAGGCGAGCCCTGACGCGCGGCTCCGTGCTGCACAGCCCAGCCCAGCCCAGCCCTGCCGCCCGGCTCGGGCTGCGCGCTCGGGGCTCTGGGAGCCGGTGCCTTGCCCTTACCGTTGCTGTAGGCGTACGGGGACTCGGACGCTCCGTCCTGGAGG